>NW_020769326.1:5002128-5093486 GCF_900518735.1 Pseudonaja textilis
TTTAGTTATAGTTATAGTTTAGTTATAGTTTAGTTATAGTTATAGTTTAGTTATAGTTTAGTTATAGTTATAGTTATATAGTTATAGTTTTATATAGTTTTATATATATATAGTTGTATATATATAGTTATATAATCCTAAAATAATTTCCAAGAAGTTTTAAACTGAATGCCAAAATACATTCCCATGTGGTATCCCCCTTATACAATCCCTAACCCTTATCTTTAAATCTCAAAACTTTATCATTCCTTTTAATTTTGGCTAGGTTTCCCTTTTCTAAGTTTCCCCAGTCTGTCTTCTTTTTTTCTTCTAATTTTATTTTTATTTTCCTCTGCCTGTCGGCCATGTTTCCCCCCCTTTTTCAGTTCTCGTTTTTGGGGTTTCTTCTTATGTATTCTCTTCTTCTTCTTAGTCTTGAGTGTCTTACCTCTTTTATTTATTGTCTTTAATGTCGATGTCTGTTTTAAGTCCTTTTATGTTCTTTGACAATGGTTCTTGTTCTTCATGCTAGTCAAGGCTGTTATTTTCCTCTTATAATTCATCCTCTCTGGGCTTCCTTTGTTCTTCCGCAAGCTGTGACGCCATTACTTTACTCAGCATTAACTCCACCAATCTCATTCTTTCTTTAAACATCTCTCTCACATTTTGGAGCTCCAACTTAAATTCTTTGCTTATTTCTTCAATTTCTTTGGTCTATTAAGTTATTCTTTATTTTATTAAAAGTCAATTTTTTCTGTTAAACTCCTTGTCAAAAGTCTCTGTTTTAACTGTAATCCCCTCTTCTTCTTTTTCTTTATAAAGCTTCCGGGGATCTTGTTATATACAACCAGTAATTTTCCATAGAAACACAAAAGAAGGAAATCTTTAACCCTTAGGTGGTGCTCTATATCACTTTCTTCTTAGAATTCTTTTATTTTTAATTCAGTTTTCCGTAGTATTAATATTAGATTTAACCAATTCCAAATAAGTCCAGCATTTTATCCAATGCCTGATTAAAGTCCGATTCTGTATGTTATTCTAAATTTAGTCCCTAATCACATTTAATTATTTTATTTCCATTTTTTTCTTTACCTTATATTTTCCTCTTATCTCTCATTCGCCGCTACCACTCTTTCAAATGAGGGCTCTTTCCGCTTTTCGGGGTTATCAAAAAGAACATTCAAAGTCTTTTATCCAGTTACATGCCGCTCACCACTTTCACTCTCCAGCACAAAACTTGTGTCCTGGCAGCTTCCCATCTTCAGGCAGCCATTAAAAGACTGCCACTTCTCCCTGTCTTCTAGGGGAGTTTGCCAAGCCAGGGAGGGGAGATGCAGCTCCCCTTGACCCAGCTGGCAGTCTCCCCCTCTTCCTCCCACCCTTACAAGGTGGGTCAGATGGATCCAGTCCTTTAAAGACCCCTCCAACATGGTAAGCATGGATCAAAGCCATGCACTATCATGGTCTCTGATCCGTCGTCCACCAGAATGCCACTGGAAGTCAAACCCTCATCTTTGATAGCAAAGAAAGAGCTGCTGGAAAGAAGCCAGTTGGCTCAGGAGTCAGGAATAGCCTTCCTCCTCCACCTTCCCCATCTGCCATTCCCAAATTGCATCGATAAAGGGGGGTGGATGGCTAAGTGAGGGGCAGGAATCCCTACCATGCCCAGGGAGGTGGGGAATAGAAGAGATGACAAGAGGATCCCTGTCTTGTCCACACGTCCCAATGAAAGGCAGAGGCAGCCCAGCCTTGCCCCTTCCCTACCCTCTCCAGTGCTGGAAACCGTTAGCCAAACATGAATGTTGCCCATTCATCCCCCCCTCTCTGTGTGTGTCTCTGGGTTCACCCGGTGCCAGTCCACCACGCAGGCCAGGAAGGGCACATCTGTGGTGGGGTGGCAGGCAGTGCAAACGGCAGTTGGGCATGCTAAGTGAACTACTCAACAAACTTCTGCAGGTGGATGTAGAACGCACCCAGGCAGCAGACACAGGCCAGGGCAGCCTCACCTGGGTGCAGGAATGGCAGCAGCTCTGGGATACCTGTTGGGGAGGAGGAGGAATAGTGCAAGGCCAGACTCATGGAGAGATATATAGGGACAGAACCTGAGCCCTTCTTCACAGGAGCCCTAACGATGCTCCTGGCCACCTTAGGGCAGAGTCCGGCCTTGCTTGCTGCCCGCTGAAGTGCTTGGACTCCCAGTAATGGATTGGATCTTCAGGCACTTAGCTTGGCTGCCTGTTTAGTAGCTCTAGCCCCTCCCTCAGGTGCGTTAGAGCTGCCTTAGGCTTTTGCCTAAGCAGATGTTGCTTGTTTGGAAGGGATATGGGGGTTGGTTATAGGAGCGCCAAGATGCCAAAATGGCCTCAGGAGAGGCCGGGCAAAAGGAGGAAGGGCTGGGGGGGACAGGTGAGATGCGAGGCAGGGCTGGGCATGGTGATTCAACAGGTTCACTGAACAGCACACAAAACTACCAGTTTGGCCGAACCACTGCAAACCGGCTGAATCACACCGTGCCCCCCTGGGGCAATGTCCGCAGAGATAAACTGTGTTTATTTCCAAGAAAATGTGAAAAAGGTCTTATCATTAATATCATTGTTAGCAAATGGACAATCACCAGACTATATATGCGCTTCCAATGTTTGTGAAACATGATCACATTATGGAATGGATTCAAATGTAATCATATGGATTTTTTTTCTTTTGTTCCAATATGTCATATTCTCAAAGACTGTCCAGATAAGTCCCTGCAGTTTTCTTGGCAAGTTTTTTCAGAAGTGGTTTGTCATTGCCTCCTTCCTACAACTGAGAGAACGTGGCTTGTTAGCTATTTACTAGGAGTGAAATTAGGAGAAGTGAAGGAGACAATGATAGCTTGGGGGAAAAACTTTGGCTATGGGATAGAATTAGATAAATGGCAGAAACTATGGAATAGAAATTATAAACTAACAATGTCAACAGCATATAAAGAAAATCTGTATAAGATGTTTGCACCAGCAAGACTGGCAAAGATGTTTAAAGATAAATCAGCTAAATGCTGGAAATATCACCAGACAAACGGAACATATTACCATGAGATGGACATGTACAGAAGCTAAAAGATATTGGACAAAAATACACACATGGTTGCAAAGGATGATAAAACACATAGACTTAAAACCGGAGATATTTTTATTGGGGATTTTACCCGAAAATTATAGTAAAGAAAAAACATATTTAATCATACACATATTAACAGCAGCTAGAATTGTATTTGCTCACAATTGGAAAAATGAAAAGATTACTATAGAGGAAGAGGTGATCATGAAAATATTGGGAATGTGCAAAAATGAATAGATTAACATTAGCAATTAAAGAACAAGTAGCAGAATATTATATGATATAGATTTTATAAATGGTTGGAAAATAAAGAAGTTATATGAATATTATAATAAGATATATAAGGTTGAGTAGTTTTTAATATGAATGTAATCATAGTAAGAAATGTATACTAAATATAACGAATTTTTTTTGTAATTTTTGTAACGAAACGCCTCTAAGAACATCTAAACATCTAAAATTCTGCAGGCAGAAGACTTCACCCTGCTTTATAATGCTACCTACGACCACAATCATGAGGATATAACTACAACTGACGAATCGACTATGTTTCCTGCTTAGGGCATCGACACCATTGCTACGAAGTCCTACAAGAGCACCGCCGGCGATCTGCAGCCATTATGATCCAGCAGGAAAAACCAAAAAACCCACGTTCTTTTCCCTGCGCAGAAGCGCAGAGCTCCTTGGGTAAAGATCGAGGCTCTTTTGGCAGAACGGTGGCGATAACTCCCTCTGCAGTTCCTGTTTAATCTCGGCGTGGCGAGCAGCAGCTGACGTTTCATTTCGTAGCCTTCCACATCCGTCACTGCTGTTATTGACTATCAGGGGCACGCCGTCGGAGGAAAAAGTCATCTACGAAGAGATTCTGCCCGAATCTGTAACATTAAACGCGCGAAGCGGAAGACAACGTAGGCGAAGGCATGGCCCCCAAAACTGTCGCTATCGGCCACGGCTTTTCCGCGTTGCTGATCATTATTAGCATCTTTTTAAACTTGTGGGCAGCAAGGACCCAACCGGTCGTCCCCTGCCAGGCCCCGCTGCAATGGGAGGGCCGCACGGTGGAATACGAGCATAGCAGTGGCAGAAATATCCGCGCCATGGTGTCTTACGACAGTCCCAACCAGCGCCTCCGTATTCTGGAAGAAAAAAAGAGGTTTATCCCTTGCAAAAAGTAAGTTCTCCTTTGTTATCTCTCTGGTGGAATTTGAGAAATCAGCATGACAGCCATACCTAGTCACATTCGGGGGGGGGGGGGACGACTGCCCCCCCCTTTCACGAGGCGGGGAATAAATTATCTACCCAATCCCATACCCCGCTTGGTTGCATCCGATTGGGAAAACCTGCGAAACATGCACACGCGCATATTGAATCATCCGTTAATAAAGGATGGAGTTTCCTGCTGCCCGGTAACAAATCCCGCTTGCTTTTCCGTTGCGGGTGTGGTTTGCTGCAGCTCCGAAGACGCCCAACCCTGAAACGTTCGTTTATGAGTTCGCATAGGGTGCCACTTGGCTTCATTCCCCAAAAGCGGAATTTATACCTAACAGGTGAATCCCAGTGGTGCGATTCAAGAGAGCTCCCGCAATAGTGCCCTAAAGAACGTTTTGCGTGGGGAAAAAAATGCGCAAGAAGCAGCTGAAAAATGAGACAAAGGAAGGTGCCCACCACGCCCCAATTAAATTCCATACATTTGGGTTAGTATAATTACACAATAAAAATAATGTATTAGCACTTTTAATTGAGTCATGATTATGCTGTGTAGAATTCCAGCCTCTTTAAAGATACTTAATTCTCTTCCCCAAATCTTTATTTGGATCCTTATTGCTCCACCTATATTTGGCTATATTCAGAATAATTTGTTCCATTTTCTTCTACGGTTTTTTTTCTATTTCTTTTAATTTCCCAGCATTTTGTAGCAATTGAACATGTTGCTTGTGGCTATTCTTGAGGTGTTTCACTTTTCTTAGGCTTTTAATAAAGTTATGCAGCTGTTTTTCCTCCCAGCTCCAACTGTGGTATAAACTTGCTAGTACTATATTACATTTATTGATTCATTATCCTATAAGCCATATCAGTGTACAGGCTCAAACACATATTACCAATAAAATTCCAAACAAACAATTTAAAATTAGAGTAGGGTAAAATACAATAGGTAAGAATAAAATACAATAATTTAATACATAAATATGTAAATTAGAATAAAATGACATAAAATGGTATTTATGTATCACCTCTGCAATCTATCCCAATCAGGCTCACATATTGCCAATCTTCGGCTATTTCAGTCAGAAAACATCGCTTTCAGATTCAGGTCACACACTCTAAGTGGAGGGTGATGAATTGGTTAATGATTGATTCTATGACTTTGCACGTGAGACAACACAGTGAGATTGGTCTGTAGTTTTCAACCAGGCTGGGGTCACCTTTTTTGAAGTTAGGGATGACCATAGCTAAGGACCATAGGTTTGGTAAGGAGCTGGTTCTGATTGATATCTCATATATAAAGCTTAGGGGTTCTGCTATGGCAGAGGAGAGCTTTTTTTAAGAACATGTACATTCACTGTATGGGATAGAATGGAACCTCCCAAATCTAACCATTGTATCAACCTGTTCAAATCTTGTGTGGGTAAATGTCTCCCTGAGATGTTTTGGCAATTGTGATTTTAAATAGTTGTCCATTTTGAAGATGCTAAAGATAATAAAAAAAAGTTTCTTCCAACATATAAATAACAAGAAAAAAAGCAAGGAAACAGTCAGTGCCCTAAAGAGAGAAGACGGCAAGGAAGTAACAGGCAACAGAGAGAAAGCAAATCTGCTTAACTCATTCTTTGTATCGGTATTCTGGCTGTGCAATTTTTTTACTTTTTCAATTTGGATCAGCCACAAGTTCACAGCTGGGGTAGAAAATTAATACTACATTTTAGTACATTGATATTGGATTTATTAAAGGAAATACAATGAAATTAATAAAATGTAATAAAAAGGAAAATCAAGAGTAATCGGCTAACTTTTGCGCTTCTGTAGAAAGTGGCTAGAAGTTAGTTTTATTAAATAAATTCCACTTGGGGGAAAGTACTACGTAGCAGTAACCTTTTCATATATAAGGTAATATATAATCAGTGTTGGGGCAATTATGCAGCTAAGCATCAAAGTGTTTGTGTAACTTTCTACATAGTTGGTGGAAAACAGCTATGTGGCCCTAATTTCAGTATATCATTTGGCGTATAACTAAATAATTACATAAAATAAATAAGAATTGACTCGAGATGAAGATTTAAAAGCATAAGGGAATGCTAGCATCCTTACCAACAAGAAATTAAGAAAACAGGCCACTGATTAAAAACATTTTGAGTTCTAAAAGAAAATATATATAATGAACAGAAACATGATAAAGATTGCCTTTCATGCTAACTGGCACAGAATGTTTCATGCTATTGGAATAGAATGTTCTCCGTTAGATGCTGCAAGAGTCTAGAGTCCTCGTCTACTCGTCACGTGACTGAGCCTGCCAAATCATTGATCTTGCTACCATTGCTATGGATACCTTAGCTTTCTGTTCAGTCTGCTCACGAGACAGCCGTGTTCTGAATAGGCTCTCTCAGAGGGAAAGCTAACAAATTCAGCAAAAATTCAAAATTAAAGCAAAAAGAAGTGTGATTGGCTTGGAACAGTTGATCGCGCAAAGATTGCAGTGGATCTGGGGACCCGAGACTGCCGAGAAGATACTGCAGGGGGGCCGGAAGGGACCTTGAGCCCCCCACAAGGTGCTTCCAGGGCCAGAGATCATTTCCCTGCGATGAGGACACCAGCGAATCAAGTCTACAGACTGTAAATCGTTACAGGTAGCAAGCGGAGTGGCGATAGGGGTTACATTGCCCTAATTGGCTGGAGGAAGGTGAGATGAGGGGCCCTAACTTCTCAGAAGATGAGGATGTTTCATTTGAAACACCTATATTTTCAGGTTTATTTGACACTTCCTATTCAAACCCTTGTTACATAAGGCCAATTATACAGCCCAGTTAGTCCCAGATGAGACCTTAGTAGAGCCAAGCCCTCAAGGACAGCTCCAAGGGGATTCTTTATTCTCCCGGGCCACTGTCCAGGCAGAGGTCTTATCATCACCTAGACTATTCCTGGATGTAGTGCTAAAGCAATGCGCTTCTCCAGGCACTGGCCTTAACCCATCCTCCTCAGAGAAAAATTTCTACAGTGTGGGTCTGGCTTTGACCAAGGCTTTGCAGCTTCCCTCAGTGGATCCACCAGTGGTTAGTTCCGCATCTTCCTCAGAGACTCCCACAGAACCAGAGGATGCATTGAAGGGAGGGGATAAATGCTCAGAAAATATCCTGCAAAGGTCCCATCAGGCCTAGGCCTGAGTGGCCCCTGCCTCTACAGTGGCATCTTTTTTCACATGGGTGTCGCTCCACTGGTCAAAACAATTGCAGGAGCGAGTGCCAGTGTCTGACATCAGGACGCACCAGCATTTTCAGAGCCCCAGTCATGGACCTTTTTGCTCAATGCTCAACTCCCCAGGTATTTCACCAGGTTCTACACACCAGGGACAGAGGAAATCAATGTTCTTCGGTGCCAGTGGCCAAAAGGTCTAATGTATGCCTTTCCTCCACTACCTCTCATTCCACTTGTAATCAGAAAATAGTTGTCAGAGCGGGTGGAAGTTTTACTCCTGGCTCCTCATTGGCCCAGATGTCCCTGGTTCGCAGATCTGGTGAACCTATCAGTGACTCCCCCATGGAGGATTCCTCCATCCAAGATTTCTCTCACCCAGGGAGCTCTGCTGCATCCAGAGCCCCAATGGCTTCAGTTAGCCATATGGAGATTGAGTGGGGATTGTTAAGTAAGGACAGTTTCTCTGCTAGTCATTGTTCTGACCCAACCCTGTTATCAGCAAGAAAATCTCAAACAAACACAGCAACTCAAACCTTCTCAGCTTTAATCTACAAATAACTTCTTTGTAGATAAAAGATGGCTTGCAGCCAAATAGTCCAACCAGAAAAGCCTTGACAGAATTCTTCAAATAAGCCGGAGTCTCCACACACAATGCTGAGTCCTTAGAACACTGTTGCTTTCTGCAAAAGCAAAAACCTTTTGAAACCAGGCTTATATTCTCTGGAGGGAGGGGCCATTAACATTGCATCCTTACTCCTGAGTTGCCTGTGCTGCTCCAGCTGTTCTCTTCTACAAATCATCCTGCACTCACGCGCACTTGGCACAGGCTCCTCAGGAACCTCCTCATCACTGCTGCCACCTCCCACAATCCCTGAAGGCAGCAGTCCACTCCCTGATAGTCGCGACCCCTCATCCGAGTCCTTGCTCTCCTCCCCATCTGCTCCTGCGGCTGGCTAACCACAACAGTCATAGATACTATATAGGCATCTGGAAAGGCTTCTACCAACCATATCTCAGCTACTCTTTGGCACAAATGCACGGAGAAAATAAGACACTCTTCGCTTCAGTATTTTTTAACACAAAAGCTTATTGTTTATTCCTTCCTTCGCAAGGAGTCCAAGATAATAGCTAAGCAAACAAAATAAAGTTGGATCTAACCCAAGTTTCCTGAGACTCGATATTTATAATGATTTCCCCTCATTACCCCTTATTACCCATGATTACCATTTTTAATAATTATTAGTATGAACTCAATCACATGAATCGTGGTTAATGCATAGAGTTTCACCTCACAGCATTTTACATAGACCGCGCATATTATGATACAGGACATATTCTGATGAAGAGGAATGCCATCCTTCAGGTCGCTATGGCTTTGATGCAAACGCGTATGTTGCAGAGTCGCGACACCACATTTATGATGCAACTTGGAGGACCTTCTGCATTTGGTGCAATAAGACTAGTCGTTCGGCCATGGAGGCCTCTATTGGGGACATTCTTGAATTTCTATAGGACGGGTTGGACAAGGGACTGTTGCCTAATAGTCTTCCCAGACAGATAGCAACTTTATCTTCTGTCTTATCTATGGGGGTCATTGGAATCCATTGCTCACTATTCTTTAGTCTGCAGATTTCTCAGAGGGGCATTGAATCTACATCCTCTGGTTGTCCACAGGTATCCTACGTGGGATTTGTCCAAAGTCCTGCAAACTCTTACAGGAAGTCCTTTGAGCCACTCAGGACTATTGGTTTGCGTTTCATGACTATTAAAGTAGCCTTCTTGGTGGCCATCACATCGGCTAGAAGGGTTTCGGAACTAACAGCGCTCTCTGTTAAGACAGATCTTTGCATCTTTCACCCTAATAGGGGGTTCTGAGACTAGATCCCAGTTTTGTTCCAAAAGTTAACTCTTTGTTCCACAGAGCGCAGGAACTGGTATTACCAGATTTTTGTCCTAACCCAACTCATGAACTGGAGAAGAAATTGCATTCTCTTAATATTCACAGGACATTGAAGATTTATGTTAAAAGAACTTCTTCGTTCTGAGAGATGGAATTTTTCTTTGTTTCCTTTCAACGGGCTTCATTAGGAAACAAGATTTCCCCTTCGACTATGGGCAGGTTTTGATCCTGCATAACATCGGCGTACGAGACTCGGGGTCTCCCTGTGCCCAGTAGACTAACACTCACTCCACAAGGAGTGCAACCATAACAGCAGCTTGGGCTACTCAAGCATCTATTGAGATTTACCAGGCTGCCACGTGGTCATCTCCTTCCCCGTTTATCCGTCAGGACTCTTTCCGTCTGCATCTGTGGCTTTTGGCAGGTGGGTACTCCAGCGAGTTTTATTGGAGCAGGCGGAGCAGGACCAGACCTAACATTCCCAGGATATGCCAGCTTTTGGTAAGTCCCACACTAGACTCTCACAGCAGTCTAATGGAGAAGGGATGTTGCTATTGTTACCTGTGAATGTCCTTTCTCATTGGACTGTGAGAGAGTCTAGGCTCACCCTGAAGAGGTCTAGTAGGGGGGGAGAAGGATGTTTTAATATTTTTCAGAACACAAAAGCATCTGTCAAGAATCCTTTTCTGAAAACTGGGGTATCCCTAGCAATGGTGGCAAGATCAATGATTTGGCAGGCTCAGTCATGTGATGAGTAGACAAGGATTACCCACACTAGACTCTCTTTTATTTTTTATAAAAGAGTTTGGGGTTTTTTTCGGACAAACATATACAAACAAGACATCAAAACATAAAGCCATCTTCCAATTACATACATATAGTATGTCAGTTGGTTACAAATTTTTTGTGCATCTTCTCCATAGTCCTCACTTACAATTGTTTGTATATATTCTCATATTCTCATACATATTTCCAAATGCATTTGTTATCATTGTTAATCAATCATTTGACTATACTATTATTCATTCAAGTTATGCAAGATATTCCATATTTTTAAATTGATTTATCTTATAACAATTCATATTATCATCCCAAATCCATCCCATAATTATAATAATACATCTTTATATATTCTATATAGTTCTATTCTCCTTATATTGTAAAATTCTACATATTTTGTTACCATATTTTATTTTCTAACCATTGATAAAATAAATCCCAAATCTTATAGAATTGTTTCTCTTCTTGTTCTCTAATTTCAAATGTCAATTTACACATTTCAGCACATTCCATTATTTTCTTAATAACTTCCTCCTGTGTTGGTATTTTCTCATTTTTCCAATTTTTAACAAATACAATCCTAGCCACTGTTAATACATTTACAATCAAATATTTCAATTCCTTACTGTATATTTCAGGTAAAATTCCCAATAAAAATATCTCTGGTTTCAAATTATATGTTTCTTTGTCATTTTTTCCAGCCATGTGTGGATTTTAGTCCAATATCTTTTAGCTTCTGCACATGTCCACCACATAAGGTAATATGAACCATGTATTTGATGGCATTTCCAACGTTTTTCAGATTTGTTCTTGAACATTCTTGCTATTCTTGTTGGGAGTAAATGCTACCTACAAAACATCTTATACAAAATTTCTTTATATGCTGTTGACATTGTCATTTTATAATTTTGAGACCATAGTTTTTGCCATTTCTCTAAATCAATCCCATATTTAAAATTCCACCCCACAAGCAATCATTGTTTCTTTAACTTGTACTTCTTCTAGCTTAATTTCCAATAAATGTCCATATATTTTTTAAATTATCTTTTCATCAGTACCTGTCAAAATTTTATCTAAGTCAGTCAATTTATCATAAAAACCTTCTGTTTTAAAATCTTTATCATATCTAGAACGTATTTGCACATATGAAAACCAATTCATTTTTATACCCTTGTTTTTCTAGTTCTTGTATAGATTTAAGTTCACCCTTTTCATTCAATGTTTCACCATATCTAACTGTTTGTTCCTTTTTAAATGTTATTAGATAAGAAAAAGCTTCATTGGCCAATAACCAGACTGGATTTTTTAAATAGGATTGCTTTTTTGTCTTCTCCCAGTTTAATAACAAAGCCTCATGTATGTAATGTCTTCTAAAATAACCCTGTTTTTTAGTTCCCTTGTACCATAGAAAAGCATGCCACCCCAACAACAGATCATGTCCTTCTAATGTCAATAATCTAGTATTTCTTAGTGTTATCCATTCCTTAACCCACATCAGGTTTGTTGCTTGATAATATAACTCCCAGCTGGGCAGGCCAAATCCACCTCTCATTCTAGCATCTTGCAACAGTTTTAATTTTATTCTCGCTTTCTTTCCCTGCCATATATACAACATTATTCTATTTAAATCTTCATAGTAATCTTTCCCTACCCTAATTGGAATTGTCTGAAACAGATATAAAATTCTAGGTAATATATTCATCTTAATTATTGATATTCTCCCAATTAATGATAGTTGTAAATTTTCCCATTTTGCCAAATATGTCGCAATCTGTTGTTTGAGTTTAAGATAGTTATTCTCTTTAAGTGTACTACATCTTGCTGTCAGATATATCCCCAAGTACTTAACCTTATTTGTGACCTGGATCTTCAAAGCGGCCGCCAATTCTTCCTTTTGTTTTACTAACATATTCTTTGTCAAAATCTTCATTTTATCTTTATTTATTTTCAAACCAGCTACTTTTCCATATGCCTCTATCTTTTCTATCAATTTGAGTGCTGTTTCTAGCCACACTAGACTCTCTTGCAGTCCAACGAGAAAGGATGTTCACAGGTAACTATAACAACGCCCCTTTTCCATTAAAAGAACTAAACAAAAATGTAGCACACAGAAAAATAATCTTTGTTAAGTAATGATTATAGTCTTGGAAAAGCAAGGTGGACCAATGTCTCATGAATAAATAATGAGAGTAAATTAATTGCTATAGATTGTCCTTATTTATCTTTATTAACAGACTTTCTCATTCAGTTTCAAGATGGAAATTGCTCAAAGAATGTATAGTTGTTACAGATATGGTTAGTAACTAGGACTAATGGTGTCTGCCAATTACAGTCGTGAGTAATAACCACTGTAAAGTGGGTCTTCACATGACTTCCCCATTTTACAACCTTTTTACTGCTGGTGTTAGTCTTTAAGTGAACCCATTGTTCACTCTGGTGTTTTGACAAAAGCCTGGAAGTAAATAGCAGTTTTGGGCAAAATTGTACATAACAGTACAATTGCTGTTCTTACAGGATATAATTCCTGTAAGAATTGCCTTAAGAAAGTGAATACTCTTGAAGTATTTCAAAAGGAATCTTTTATTAAGCAGAAGTGAAAGCAATACATTCAAAGCAACGTCTGAATACCCTTAGGCAAGACAAGCATTAGAAACCCCTCCTTTTAGCCACATGCGGATTCAGCCAATCCACAGGTGTGAAGATGTTATTCTACTGGCCATTGAGAAACAGATACGCATATATTCCCATGGCCATCTTTCTCTGGCTTTCAAAGTGAAACAAGTTACGTGGCCTTCCCCCCTACCACATTCCCCAAGAGGTGAGATTATCTCAGGATGCTTCAGCACGAGGATAAAAGTGATAAAATATCAGTTGTCTCAGGCAATAGTAATGAATCAATTCAGGGCCCCCTTTCTCCCAATTCAATGGCAGTATCACTTTTAGAGATCTGACAATTCCACAGTGTGTATGCACAGCAGAAGCCTTGCCTTTTCCATAGCATTGTTAAAATGAGCATCACAAGGCCATGGCAAAATGAAGTAACCATTCATTGCAGAATGTACTGAAGAAGATATATTTTTTCAAATAGTTTTAACTCCCAAGTTCCACAAAATAACTACACTTCCTAGAAATACACCAAATACTACAGGTAGTCCTTGACTTACAACAGTTAATTTAGTGGCTATTTGAAATTAAACAGGATTTTAAAAAGTGACTTATGACAGTTTTTCACACTTTTGACCATTACAGCATCTCATTTTTATTATTTATAGTCTTAAAGCCTGCTAATACCCCAGATTCTTTTAATTTACCCATTATCATACCAAGTACCTTTAAAGGATCTTCCAAAACCAATACCAAGTCATCTGGAAAGATTCTTTTAATTTGCCCATTATCATACCAAGTACCTTTAAAGGATCTTCTAAAACCAATACCAAGTCATCTGGAAAAGCTTTTAAGTTCTAGGTCTCTTTTAAAATTTTAATTCCATAAACAGAAGAGGGGCAATAGATAACTCTATCCTGTTCCTTTTTTGTACAGATAGTCATTGACTTACAGCAGTTCATTTAGTGACTGTTCAAAGTTACAACTTACGATACTGTTTCACTTTTGACCATTGCAGCATCCTCATGGTTGTATGATCAAAGAGTCATGTGATCACATTTTGCTACCTTCTGACAAGCAAAGTCAATGGGAAGCCAGCTTTACTTAATAACTGTGTTACTACCTTAAAATTTTCAGTGATTCACTTAACTGTGGGAAGAAAAGTTGTTAAATGTGGCAAAACTCACATTACAAATGTTTCACTTAACAACAGAAATGTTGGACTGAATTGTGGTCATAAGGCAAGGACTAACTATATTTTTAAAGAATAATGGCTATGTTCTCTTACTCCATCTTGACCATGGCACAAAAGAGCTACAGATGAAAGTAATTCCAAATTTTGCATGTTAAATCATTTTATGTTCAGTTTTCATTTGATATAACAATGAAGCACAGGGCCAGAATGCAAAATATAATTGGATATTTTCAGTTGCAATTAAACCCTCTTTGATTCAGTCATGATGATATACAAAATGATATACACATGATATATAAAATATCAGAAACTGAGATCATAGAATTCCAGACAGTTTTATTAGTCTGCAGATGGGCTAGCATGTTTAAATTACAATGTTATAATTGTTATGTTTTTAATCTTATATAAATTAAAGATGTATGTATTCAACAAATAAAACATTATCTTGGCAATTTAATACCTCCAGCTCATTTCTGATCAACCCCAGAATAAGTGGTAAGGAAATATTTAATCCTGTTTGCATCTATTGACTATAACTGGCAAATTTCCTTAGCATTGTTCTCATTAGGAGGCCACAGATGTAACTAATGTAACTAAATTATTACATTATATGAACAAGAATCTTACCCCAAATTTCTTTTTTCAGATTTTTTGAATACATATATCTTTATAAGGATGCAGTGATGTATCAGATTGAACAACTGACAAAGCTATGTTCCAAGATTTCTTTGAGTGAGCCTTGGGATCCTTATGACATTCCTGACAACTCAACTTATGAAGATCAGTACTACATCGGGGGACCAGATGATAAAATTATGGTCCAGGAATGGTCTGACAGGAAGCCAGCTAGGAAATGTAAATATATTATTATTTTCTAATCCTAACTGAGATCATTTGTCCCTATGTGAACAGCATCCTCATATTGTTATCATTGTTATGTGATTATCAGAAAATATACAAGAAATATGCTAAATATATTTTATGTTCTCATTTCTTATAAGTATTGACAAATTCAAATATGGATTTAAAAAATATTTTCTAGTCTTAATTTTGGATATATCCCTAGATTTCAGTTTAAAAATCAAATAACCTGCTAGCAGGACACCTACAAAACATAACATTGTTTCTCCTAGACTTGCAAAATGTTTAGAGTTTAGTTAACCTAATTCATAGGATGGGAAACGTGACTTGCCAGATGCTGTCTTCCGTTTTACAATATGCAGGCCAAAATACAATTATTCTTAAAAATTCTCCAAATTGACTAATATACTTATCCAATTATAAAAACTTGAGTAGCCCATTCTTACATTTATTCAAGCATAAATGTCTCAGTATTAAAGCATTAGCCAGTAGATTTTGAACAGATCTGGATAAATAAAACACTCAAGTTTGTAATGGTAGTCAGTTTGATGTAGTTTTAATGCACCAGGTTAGAAACTTCTAGTCCCTCTTTAGGCTTAAAGCTAACTGGGTGACCTTGGCCAGTCATTCTCTCAGCCTTAGCAAGGAGGCAATGGCAAATCTCTTCCAAAATTGCCAAGGAAACTACAGAGATTTTCCCAGACACTACCAGGAATCAACACTGACTTGAAAACGTTAAAAAAATGATTGAAAGAGACTAGTATTTGTGGCTTGTATTTATTTAGTGATGCTCATACCAACTTTCCACTATTGTGTTAACTCTGAAATCAATCACTGCAGAGTAATTGCACTGAAACCGATGAAACCAATTCCTACAGTTAGTGCTTTTAAGGATTGCATTAATCCTTCCTTTATGGTCAAGAAAACTGAAATTGTTTTTTTATTATCTTATTATAATTGACTTTGAAAACTCAAAATCATGCTTTTCTCTAAAATCAGTAAGAATTTATGCTTCTTTCATTACAGTTGAAAATTGGGTGGGAGTTTACACAATCAAGGACTGTTATCCAGTTCAGGAAACCTACACCAAGAACTATAGTGTGACAACCTCCACTCGTTTCTTTGACCTCAAGTTTGGGATAAGTGACCCATCTGTTTTCATCCCTCCCAGCACTTGCCAGACAGCTCAATCAGAAAAAATGACTTATGTATGCTGATGGTAGCTCTACAGTACATATGTAAGCTTGATATGTATTATTAATAACTAGCTGCTAATGTCTAATATGACTGTTGCACTTTGCAGATGCAGGTTCTAACAGAAAAGAAATGGAATAAACTCATATCTTTTGAGGCTTGTTATTCTAAATGTGATCTCATATCCTACAACTGTAAGC
This sequence comes from Pseudonaja textilis, assembly GCF_900518735.1. The sequence goes on from NW_020769326.1 coordinate 5,018,345, forward strand.
AAATGATCATTCATATTTATTTGTTTTAGTTGCTAATATCCTCTGGCGAAGCTTTTTTTGTTTTTTCAATATATTTCTAAAAGCATATTAAAATATGAAATGTGTTAATTTTAGAGAGCTGGGGAAAACTACATTACATATACCAGATCAGGTGTTACCATAAAATGGCACCCAAAGGTGCTTTTTCAAGAGGCAACTGGACTTTCTTGTTTTTCTTTGAAGACATTTTGCTTTTAATTTAAAAAGCTTCAGATCTGACTGATTGGTAGAGAATGGAAGAATTTATGCTCCTTGTAGAGCATAGATTGGTCATTTGCATTTTTTTAGAGTCATTGAGGCCACTTGGAGGTTTATCTGTGTTCTCAGGGTCATCTGAGTACTGCAAATAGATGTGGAGTCTTCTTAGAATTGCTAAAAGAACTGTGTTGTACACTGGAAATAGATGTTATATCCCCCCCACCTCTATTGAGAGTGGGCTGTTAAATTTTGACATGGATGGCCTCTTTGACCCCTCTTTCAAACCAGTAGTCCTCTCTATCCAAAATGTGGATAGAAAAAAAAGAAAAACATTTTCAAGGTGCCTCTTGAAAAAGTACCTATGGGATGTTGGAAGTTGTGATTCCCGTCTTCTAGGAAAGCGTTAGAAGAAAGGAAGAGGTGAAAACACAAGCAGGGTCAGCTCCATCAGCCCCCACCCTTTGTCAAGTAGGGCTATTAAAATATCTGGAGCCAGCTTACTTTTCACAACAAAGGAAGGAGAAAATTACAGGCATGAGATACAGAGAAAAAGAGCCCTACAAACTAGCTAAGATCCTTTCCCATAGAAATCAAATAGATGGCAAGCTATAAAACTTGTGAAAAGCAAATCAAAAGGCATAACAGGAAACTCAGGATATTGCAACCTAATGCAACAAACAGCTACTGTAAAACAATTACCAAGATCCCAGGAAGAGATCCCAATATCAAAAGAAAGGAACTCATCACACACACACACAAATCAAAGACTTCAAAGGTTCACACTTACAAAATCAAAGGATCTGAAGGGTATAAAGGAGATTCTCTACTCACAAGATTCGATTAATCCTAGGAACGCTGTGAGATTTCTTACTTGCCTTCCTATTAATAAACTGATTCTGACTTTCAACGCAGCTGACCAAATCATTTTGCATTTCTCCCAGCCAGGAAATTTGAATCTACAAAAGGAAAGAACTTTGCCTATTACAAAAGGGCAGTGTTTTCTTTTTCCTTTCCTCGGGGACAACCATAACCTGGATGACTGAGAATCTCCAAGCCATAATATGGCACATTATAGCAAAGTGCTATAGTGAATGAATAATCCTCTTATTTATTTATTAAATAGATTTATATGGTAGCCCAACTTGCACATGATGACTCCAAGTACAATACATTATTAAAAAACAACAATATAAAAACTAAGTGCTGTATCAAAGCACATTAATAGAAAGTTATGTGGAAGGGAAAAGTGTGGAAGAAAAAGGTGCACAAGCAGCAGGGATGACCGCAGCCTGGAGAATATTGTCCGGAAAAGGCCATTTAAAAGTGTTGTGGACTTTCACAAGGAGTGGACTGAGGCTGGAGTCAGTGCATCAAGAGCCACCACACACAGACGGATCCTGGACATGGGCTTCAAATGTCGTATTCCTCTTGTCAACCCGCTCCTGAACAACAAACGTCAGAAGCGTCTTACCTGGGCTAAAGAAAAACAGAACTGGTCTGTTGCTCAGTGGTCCAAGATCCTCTTTTCTGATGAGAGCAACTTTTTGCATCTCATTTGGAAACCAAGGACCCAGAGTCTGGAGGAAGAATGGAGAGGCACACCCTGCAAGATGCTTGAAGCCAGTGTGAAGTTTCCACAGTCTGTTGATTTGGGGAGCCATGTCATCTGCTGGTGTTGGTCCATTAAGTCTAGGTTCATTAAGTTGGTGCTTCATTAAGTCTAGGTTCAACACAGCCATCTACCAGGAGATTTTGGAGCACTTCATGCTTCCTTCCACAGATGAGCTTTATCGGGATGCTGACTTTATTTTTCAGCAGCACTTAGCACCTGCCCACACTGCCAAAAGCACCAAAACCTGGTTCAATGACTGTGGGGTTACTGTGCTTGATTGGCCAGCAAACCCGTCTGACCTGCAGCCCATAGAGAATCTATGGGGCATTGCCAAGAGAAAGATGAGAGACATGAGACCGAACAATGCAGAAGAGCTGAAGGCCGCTATTGAAGCATCCCGGTCTTCCATAACACCTCAGCTGTGCCACAGACTGATAGCTTCCATGCCATGCTGCATTGAGGCAGTAATTGCTGCAAAAGGGGCCCAAACCAAGTTCTGAATACATATGCATGCTTATACTTTTCAGAGGTCTGATATTCTATGTACAATCCTTGTTTTATTGATTGCATGTAATATTCTAATTTTCTGAGATTGTGGATTTGGGGCTTCATGAGCTGTAAGCCATAATCATCACAATTATGACAAATCACAGCTTGAACTATCTTGCTTTGCATGTAGTGAGTCTATCTTATATATTAGGTTCACCTTTTAAGTTGCATTACTGAAATAAATGAACTTTTGCACGATATTCTAATTTTTCGAGTTTCACCTGTATGTTAACAAAGAATAAAGCAGTCTCAAGTGATGATTAGAAATTTAATTTTAATTTCCCCATAACTATTTTTTCAATAATTGGTCAGGTATTCTTGGTATTCCTTCTACTCTGGTGTACTTCTTTATTAATTTATTGTTGGAACAACTAATTTTATTGTGAGTTTTGTTTACATGCTATTTTTATTTTTACTATAAATATTAAATATATGTGGGAAAATCTTGTGCTTGCAGAAAACAATGAAACGAAAAGGGGGCTATACATATAAATGTCTTTACAAATAATTGGAGTCTGTACTGAATTTGTAATTAGAAAAGCCTTTGGCTTTCACTCAACTTGTACAGCTGGAGACAAGGTGTTCATATTCATTGTAATTTTGTGAATTTGTCATATACAGGTAGAATGTATAAAAGTGGGAAATAACCACATTATTTCTAGGGCCACAGAGATAAAAGGATTGTCACTTTATTTACATCTGGAGCAGTCATAAAAATATGAATTTAATACAGGGGTACGAATATTTTATATTAGAACTGTGCATGCATTCATAAGTATTGTTTTGTGCCTTATGAAATCACTACAACACTGCTATTAATTAAAACAACTTCATCTGTTGTTTTGCTTTAAGAGTTTCTTGAATTACTCAACTTCTGAAAACAATGGCATCATTTTTAGACTTTTGTGAAAGATGGAAGAAAAACATGACTAATTAGGGGAAAATGTACTCTTGTTGAGTGAAACTCAAAGCTCAAAGAACAAGTTTTGAAGAATGCCAGCTCTATTACGAAATACTGGGCACTTTAAAGCAGGGGTCCCCAACCACCGGTCCCCGAACCGGGACCGGTCCATGGATCATTTTCTACCGGGCCGCCGGTTTGCTGGGCGCCACCATCTTGTTTTGTCACAGACATGATATTCTTCCGACTAAAATCGGAATTCTGATTTTTGGGGGAATCAGCCCTGCCCCACCCTTCCTTCTCCTCCTTCCCCTCCCCTCGGAGGCCCCCTGCATCAGGAGTTGCTACTGCCTGGCGCGGCTCCACACGGCTCCAGTCCCGCGTTGCCTCGGGAAGGGAAAAGCAAAAACGAAGAGCCGCGGCGGCATTTTGCAAAGAGGACTGGCAAAGGTGAAGCGGTTTTGCAAACGATTCCTGGCCGCCCACGGTTTTTGCCCGGGAAGCCCGTTCTCATGAGTTTAAAAGGCTCAAGTAATAATACACCTTTCTCTCCCCCCATCCCCCCAATGGAGTGCGCTTCAGACACTCTCACTCTTTCAAAAGTGTGAGGCGAAAGTCAGTTGCAGGAAAAACCGAGCCAAGGAGCGGGGACACAAGTCACAACCGCAAGGCTAGTGGCAGGCGGAGTGGGGGGAAAGAAGACTATTATTCCTGTTATTCTCGCTCTGTGGGAATAGTGAGTGGGTGTTCTGTGTGTGGGCGTGTGCGTGCGCTGATGCCGGGTGAGAGCTGCCTTTGGGGTTATAGACCTGCCGCTTCTCGCCGAACTACCTGCGCCAGACGCAAAAAAGTTTTCCGTGGGGAGGAAAGTGGACCCACGTCACACCCCGGGTCTCTTCTCCCTCCCCTCCCCCCCAGCTGCCAGGTGCCTGCGTGATCAGCCTGGAGGAGCCCTGCCTCCTTTCGCCCGCAGGTAGGATGATTGTGTGATAAAGCTTTCAAATTTTCAGAAAATAATATTCTTTTGAACAACGTACTCAAACCCTGGAATTTGAGTTGTCATGCGTGCATTTGACTTGCAGCTTGTCATGCGTGCTGATGCCGGTACCGGGCTGCGGATCATTTTGTGATGCCGATACCGAGCCGTGGCAAAAAAAAGGTTGGGGGCCACTGCTTTAAAGGATAATGAGCAGCATTGCAATTACCTGCTTTAGGGAGTTGGCAGCTTATTAACATTAAAAGTTGAGGGAAAATGAAAATATATTTACTTCAATCAATTTTACTTAGCTTTTTGTTATCCAGAGGATAAGAATAAAAATTAAACAAAAGACCAATATTGTGGAAAGAGTTAAAGAAAATAAGGCTATTATATTTATTTCAAACAATCCCAATAAAAGTGGGAAAAATACTTTGAGGAATTAAATAAGATAATACTAAGATGTATTTGGTTAGGAAAGAAAACAAGAATAGATCTGAAAATGCTACAAGACTCCAAAAAAAAGAGGAGGCTTTGGACTGCTGGATTGGAAATTGTACTACCAGGCCTCAGTATTAACTTGGGTAAAAGAATGGATTAATTTGAGACATAAAAGACTATTAATTTTAGAAGGGCACGACCTTCAATTAGTTGGCATGCTTTCCTATGGTATGGGAAGAACAAGATACATGTTTCAAAGACATTATGTTAGAAATGCATTGTTATCAATATGGCTTAAAATTAAAACCATACCTGAAAATAAAACACTGCCTGAAAATGTGTGACTTTCTACAATGGAAGCATTGATATATCCTAATGTTATTAATATTGAAAAAAATGTAAGATATAAAGATATTTTGAATGAAAAAGGAAAATTAAAAACCTGTTGCTGGATCTGCTCCTAATTTCATTTTTAATGACTCTGTACACACTGTCTCATTAATTTCCATTACATCCTGCTTACCATTTCTGGATTGAATACCTTCACTTTCTCTATCCAGCTCATTCTGGTTTCTCTGTCTGCTTGACATTCTCTGTAATTTTGGCTTCCTCCATTTTTTGTTAGACAATGAAGATGACCATATACTTAGGGGGTTCATTATGAATACTACCTAGTCTAACCCCATTTGCAGTGAGTCTAACCCCATTTGCAGTATACCTTTATTACAGTGGTGGGATTCAAAAATTTTAAGAACCAGTTTTGTGGGTGTGGCCTAATTTGTGAGTGTGGCTTGGTGGTCATGTGACTGGCTGGTTGTGGCTTGGTCACATGACTGGGTTGGCGTGGCCAACTCAACATCATTTCTTTGCCCTAATGACTGTTTTAAGCATTAAAAAAAGATATACCAAAACAAAAGTTTATTATTTCATGCCTTTAATGCTTAAATAATAAAAAAGGTACACAAAACTAGATTTTGTTACAACAAAGTTTTAAAATATTAATCAAAACTATTACATAATATAATACTTTACAAAAAAACAAAAAAACTGTTATTTAAAGCAGCAGTCACCAACTAGTTGATTGTGGTGGGCCTTGAGAAAATTTTGGTGGTCTGCAGAAAAATGTCACCCCCAGAGCACCAACCGCCCAAAGCAATTAACCCAGGCTGCGGTGCCCATATAGCCCAGAGGAACCCTCGCCACCCACTCACTCCTTACCTGGCAAACTTGCCTGCTAAGTTGCTATTTTTCCTTTTTCTCCCCCGACCATCAGCTGTTCTGCTATGGCAGGAGATTTAGATTAGCTAGAAAGCAGGAAATTGTTGCATTTCTTGCTTTCTAGCTAGTCTTTAGATCTTCGGTTCTGCTTAACCTTCCTTAGGACTGAAGCTTCTATTATTCAGTGCAGACTCATTGCAAGCAAATTTTATGTGACAGCCGATGGCAGATAGATAGATCTTTGAATGATTCTGTGAGCAACTCAATCTTCCTGCCTGCTTTGCCTGATTTTGAGTAAAAGTTGCTCTTTTTTTAATAAAAATTTCAATATTTCAATGTTTATTTACATAAACATATTTACATGACCACGAAGCCACACCCACAAATTAGGCCATGTCCACAGAACTATTTATTAAGAAATTTGAATCCCACCCCTGCCTCTGTGTGTGTGTGTGTGTGTGTGAGAGAGAGAGAGAGAGAGAGAGAGAGAGGGTAGATCAGATCTCTCTCTCTCTCTCTGCAGTTTTCTTTTGTTTTACATGAGCATCATCAGCTGTGTATGATTTACTATAGAACAGGATCCCATTCTTGCAGAGGTAGGCCAATTAGATTAATAGTCAGTAGGTTAGTTACATTGGAAACTGTTAGGTGACTTCTGCTCTCTGAACATATTATGTTCATTTGTGAGAAACCCCTTCTGCTAAATAAAGTATAAGAACTGGTTTGGAAGATATCGTTGAGGCTTCGTCAATAATCAAGCAGATTTTGCAATTTTTTTCAATAATTTTAGTAAATGTTTTCTAATGTCTTTTGCAATGAAATCTATTGCAATTGCAGTTGTACGTGAATGCAATCCTATTCTCAGATCTAATCCATTTTTAATTTGCAATTTTGTAAGCTCTTCTATATCTGAAAATGGTTTGCACATTTGTGTCAGATCGTACACTGTGTTAAACACTCTACAAGTACTACCCAAATATTTTTCAGTCATCTTGTCCAGTCCTTTACTTATTACATCCTGCTCACATTGCTTTAACTTCTCTGTGCAAATGTTGTGAGTTTTAGATGAGAAATGCTCTTTCAATATTTTTCTAAGAGATGTTTGTTGCACCTCTTTACTTTTCACTGCTGGCTCGATTTGGAAATTTTTCCATTCCTTTGCTACGTAAATACTTTTTTCTTTTGTTGAAACCTCAATTTTTTTGCAATACTTGCAACCTAGCCTTTTCTGGGAAACTTCCAGTCCATCATATTTTTCCTTAAAATTGGTGTACTACTGCAAGGGTGGCTGGGTGGCCCGGAAGCTGGCACTCGACTGGGGCTGATCTGGAGAAAGTCCTGAAGGTAGAGGATAAGAGAATTGAGCAATCACTCCAGAGGGCCCATCAGGTGGTGGCCTGGGCTGTCAAGGCTTCTACGGCAGCCTCCTTTTTTATCAGGGCATCTCTATGATGGCTTTGCCAGCTTCAGGATAGAATTCCAGACACTGATGTACGAGCACATCATGATATCAACAAATTAGTAGCTGTGGTGGAGTTCATGGTGGATGCCACACTAAATGGCACCAGGTTTACATCAAAGGCTGTAGCATCATCAGTGGTGGCACAGAGAATGTTCTGGCTTAAAAATTGGCAGGTGGAAACTTGCATCTACCCCAGTATGAGGGGATAAGCTATTTGGGGAATCCCTTGACCCTTTCTTAGTAGAAGCCAAGGACAAGAGGAAGTTCCTCCAGTCCCTTTCCAGATGGTCAGACCTCAGATCAGCTTCTTACTTCGGGAGATCTTCCTTCAGACAAGAATCCAGCCCAGGGCTTCAAAGGTTGCAGAGACAAATTTTCCCTCACCAAGAGCAACAGCAGGACCGGGCTGGCAAGAGTAGACCTCAATACTCAGGCAAGCGACCCTTTCGAGGGGGAGGAAGTCGCCCTTTCCATCATTCTCATTGATTGCAGTTCAGTTCCTTCCATTGGAGGCAGATTAGCCTGCTTTGCGGATTAGTGGGAGGATATTACATCAGACACTTGGGTACTTAGAACAATGAGAATGGGCCTTTTTCTTGAGTTTAGATCCTAACCCCTGAGATTTTTTTGTGGCTTGTCCCACATCCAGGGACGTAACACAGAGGGGACCGCCATTCAGCACTTGGTGGATATTAGGGCTATCCAGGTGGTCCCTCAGAGTCAGCGTGGAAGGGTTTTTTATTCCAGACTCTTCGTTACTCCTAAGGCCTCGGGGTGGGTGGGGTGGAGAGCGATATTGGATCTAAAAGGCTCAATAAATATCTAATTTACAAGCATTTTAAGGTGCAATCATTTCAAACAATTCTAGAGAGCTGTGCTGTCCAGACAGTTTAGAGTTAATGGGATTTGGGATAGTTAGTTAGGAATTGTGAGCTGTCCCCTTAAGGGAATGCATCATGGTAAATGTAGTTAAGGCATCCTGGGAAATGTAGTCCATGTCATGTGGTCACATCTATAATCCGGATTGGTCACTAAATTGACCCTTGTTGGGTTGGGGGAGGCTCCCTCACTCTTACCTGAATCCACCATATCATGCAGTCGCTTCAATCATCATGGAGTTAAGACTTTATTATTTTTCTACACCACAATTCAGATATGTAAAGGATTGGACATTAAGAAGAATCTCATCATAAATGTGAGTTGACAGGATGCCTGATGAACCAATAAAAAAAGACTCTGTATGGATCCTTTGTCGAGTTACTCTGTCTGCTTTATGCCATCCAAACATTAATAAGCAGAACAAGAGCATTCAGGAGGGTGACTTCCTTACATCAATCAACCTGACTGAGGCCTGTCTTCATATCTGGATATATCAATTACACAGTTGTTTCCTTCAGTTCTGCTACACTGGTCAACATTACCAGTACAGGCCATGCCCTTTGGGCTTTCTTCAGTGCCCAGAGTCTTTACTAAGGTGCTGGCAGCTCTAGCAGCATATTTATGGGCCACTCCAGTATGGGTACAATGTTACCTGGATGACATTTTAATCCAGTCATCCTCGGAAAGAGTGGTCCGAAGGGACCTTCAGACAACAGTCTCAGTCTTGCAGGCCCATGGGTTCTCCATAAATTCTAAGAAAAGCCATTTCTCCCCCACTACTTGTTTATTACATCTGGGGGTAAGATTGATACTGTCTCATGCGAAGTTTTTCTCTCCCAGGATCTGTGGGTGAGTTTGCAGGCCCTGGCAGGCAGAATTCAGAGAGAAGGGACTTTCCCTTGACCTTCCTCTTGCAGCTCCTGGGGAAGATGGTGTTATGCATTTCTGTCGTCCCTTGGGGATGTCTACACTCCAGGATGCTGCAGTGGTTCCTTCTGCCTTATCAAAAGGCAGGCAAGAGTCACTCCTTGATCAAGGTTAGGGTTCCCAGGTTGGTAACAAGGTCATTCCGGTGGTGGCAATCACAGGAGATCTGCAAAGGTCACCTGTTCAAGGAGTCTCTAAGGGTCATCATCACAACCAATGCCAACCTGTCCGGATGGGGAGCACATCTCTCCCAAATGGCGCAAGGTCAGTGATCAGGGCCAGAACAGGGATGGATCATCAACTGGTTGGAGTTGAGGGTAGTTCATTTGGCCCTCAAGTACTTCAAGCACTTGATGCAAGGAGCTCATGTCTTAATTGTGACAGACAACATGGCCACAAAGGCGCACATAAGCAGACAAGTGGGGACAATGTCCCGATCCCTGATGATGGAAGTGGAATGCCTGGGTGGCTAGATGAAAAATCATATCTGGCAGAGCACATTTCAGGAATAGACAATGTGCAAGTGGATTGGCTCAGCAGAGCCAGGATAGATTATACGGAGTGGAGTCTTCATCCCTCTCTTTTTCAAGAGCTGACAAGGAGTTTCAGCCACCCCTTGGTGGACCTTTTTGCTACCCCCAAGCAATACCAGCCTGCCCAGGTTCTTCTCCAGGTTTGTCACCCGGGGGGCGGAGAGGACCAATGCACTAAGGAGCCAGTGGCCTCCAGGCCTCATGTACACTTTTCCTCCCCTTCCACTGTTGCCAGCAATGGTCTGGAAGATTTTGGAGGAGAGAGTGGAGATCATTCTGCTGGCACCTTATTGGCCCCACCATCCCTGGTTTGTGGACCTGGTGAATTTGTTGCCCCACCTTGAAGAATTCCGCAAGATAGGGTATTACTGCATCAGGGAGCCCTGGTTCATCTAGAGCCACATTGGTTACAACTAACCTCATGGCGCTTGAGCAGGACTCTCTGAAGAAAGACAATCTTTCAGAAAGAGTGATTTCAACTATTCAGGCAGCTAGGAGACCTTCCACGAATCATATTTACAATGCAACTTGGAAGGCTTTTGCCAGTGGTGCTTGAAGTCTCATCTTAACCCTAAAGCTGTTTCTATTGCCAACATATTGGAATTCCTCTAAGATGTCCTGGATAAAGGCCTGTCAGCTAATATGCTTTGCAGACAACTAGCAGCCTTATTTTCTGTTCTGCCTTATGGGAAGTTGGGGTCCCTTAAACTCAACCCCACAGTCTGTAGATTCCTTAAGCGTGCATCCAATCTTAGGCCTCCTGTGGTGCACAGGTTCCCTACATGGGACTTGTCCAAGGAACTGCAGTCTCTTACTTGGAGCCTTTGAGATCGTTTATCCTACACATGCTGACCATTAAGGTGGCATTCTTAGTAGCAATTACACCAGCTAGGAGAATTTCAGAACTGGCAGTTCTGTTGGTTCAGGAAGACTTGTGTATCTTTAACCTGGACAGGGTGGTACTCAGATTGGATCCAACCTTTGTACCTAAGGTAAATTCCTGGTTCCATAGAGCTCAGGAACTTATTCTGCCTAATTTCTGTCCTAACCCGAATTGCGCTCTGGAACGAGCATGGCATTCTCTTGATGTTGATCAAACACTCAAGATTTATATTCTGTGGACTGCAGCCTTTCGTAGAACAGAGTCACTTTTTGTATCATTTCAACCAGCCTTGTTGGGCGGTAAGGTCACACCTTCGATGGTGGGCAGATGGATCAATTCCTGCATATCTAGCGCCTATGAGAGTAGGTCTCTTTCTGTGCCTTGGAGTATGATGGCACATTCCACAAGGAATGCAAGTACAATGGTGACCTGAGCCACACAATGAAATTTGCCGGGCAGCTACGTGGTCTTTGCCCTCTCCATTCATAAGGACTATCTGAATGCCTTCACATCAGCAGATGCAGCATTTGGCAGATGGGTTCTTCAGGGGGTTCATGTGGAGAGGAATGCACAGGACCAGACTTGAGCCCTCCCACGAACACTCCAGTATGGAATATCCCTTTGCTCTGGACTCTTGTAACCACATAAAGGAGAAGAAACATTGGCCTTACCTGAATGTTCTTTCTCTTTCTGTGGTGAGAGAGCCCAGCCTCACCCTCGGTATGTCTGGTCTGGGGCTTGGACGCAGGGGGCATGATGTATTTTTCCCTTCTTACATCTACAGAGACACATTCGGTCTGTCATGTGTCTTCGCCAAAAGCTGGGGAGGAGCCAGCAACAGAGGTGGAGCTTAAACAGCTTTGACAGATTCAGTCCAGTCAGCAAGGAGATGGGAGTTAACCCTTTGCTCTGGACTCTCACCAAAGAAAGAGAAACATTCAGGTTCCTTTCCTCTAACTCCACGAATGTCTTTCTCATAGCCTGCAGATGTGTGGACATGCTCTCCCCCAGCTTCAGTTGTGCTTTATATAGTCTCTTTGTCAGCAACACTTTACTGCCCGCAATCTCTCTAACATGCACACTGTGCAATGCCTCATGTGCATCAGCTGACTATCTTCTACAGCCAGAACTTTGCTGGCTAATGCCTTTTCATTTCTTCTCCGGTCCCCATCACCCAGGACTGCTGGTGGATTAGTAACTATCATCACAATTCCTCCCTTCTCAGGTACATCTCCATTTTACACTCCAGGAAAAGTAGTTTGTATTATTCAGTGAAGACACCATTACGTTGACAGAAGCCATGTTGCTTGTTTCCATTACAAGCACTAACCACTAAACCATGATGCACAAACCCTTCTTGCTCTGGAGGCAAGCTATCATTGGGTTTCTCTTCTCTCTGGTTTCTCTATTCACTCTGGCTTTCTCTCTGGACTGGGCCCATAACCTGTCAGAGTGCACACCAGTGGTAGTATTTTACTGGTTCAGCCGAACCGGTAGCTCCGAGGATTATCTGTGAGTGAACTGGTTTGCTCCAACAATTAGCTGCTGGACCCTCCCACCCATCTATACTTATTTCCTGCTTTTCAATCTCAGGTGCTTTGCATGGCACAGCTGATTGCTGTGTATCAGCTGCTTTACACAGGGCTTGCAGCAGAAGGTGAGTTGCAAACACTGTGCACATGCAAAACATGCATTTGGTGCACACGTGCAAAGCACTCACACCAAACCAGTAGGAAAATTTTTGAAACCCACCACTGGTGCACACAGTGTGACTAGGTGAGATAACCCAGGAACAAATATAGTTCACAGGCTTGTCTTTACATATAATGGTTTTATCCCTACAAAAACATATACATACAAATACATTGATACAGGCCTTTAACAAACAGCAATCAGTAATCAGCTACACCACGGAAGTATACATGGAGAGAGATACACTCTCACAGGGTCTCTTTTATATTACAGCCTCTTAAACTGGTAGCAGTCAAATAACCCTGCTGACTCATTGCTACCATAGCATCATCATTACAACATTGCAGTATTACATTACAGCAGCTGGCCAGCTATTAAATCATCATTACCCTGACATTGATTTCTAAAATTTTTGGATATGCAATAGAACTAAATAAATGGCAGAAGCTGTGGGGATAGAAATGTCAACTGCATATAAAGAAAATTTGTATAAAATGTTTTACAAATGGCATTTTGCAGCAACAAGATTAGCAAAAATGTATAAGGGTAGATCTACTAAATGTTGGAAATGTAATCAAACATCTGGTTCATATTTCTATATGTGGTGGTCCTACCCACAATTTAAAAACTATTGGATGAAAATACATACCTGGTTGGGAAAAAATGATAAAACAACATTTAGATATGAAACCGGATATATTTTTATTGGGCATTCTACCAGAAAAATGTGATAAAGAGACTATATACTTGATTTTATATGTACTAACTGCAGCTAGAATTGTATATGCTCAACAATGGAAATGTGATGAAATCTCGAAGATGAGAAGGTAATTAAGAAAATATTAGAATGTGCAGAAGTGGATAGACTAACACTATTAAGGACAAAGAAGAAACTAAATACTTTTTGACATGGGACTTATTTTATCGATGGCTAGACAATAAAAACAGAAGTTAGAAAGAAAGGGACATAAAAAGGATAAATGTTAAAATGGAAATTTGTTAAAATGGACAAACAAAATTGTTCTGTATTCTGTACAAGGGTAGATTTTGTCTTCTATACAGATGCAGATGGATAAACTCAACAAAACATTCATACAAAGTCTTTATTATTGGTTCATCAGGTATCTTCATAACTCACATTTGTGACGAAGTTCTTAATGTCCAATCCTTTGCATATCTGTCTTGTAGGTAAAAAGATGGTTATCTCCTTATCCCTTTCCTCCCATCTCGTAGCAGTAGAAGTAGAGCAGCTACCACGAGTCCGTGAGTTCAGGCAAGAGTGAAGAAACCTCCCCCAACCCATCGAGGGACAATTTAGTGACCAATCAGGATTACAGATGTGGTCACGTGACATGGACTACATTTCCCAGGATACCTTAACTACATTTACCATGATGAATTCCCTTAAGGGGACAGCTCACAATTGCTTACTAACTATCCAATTCCCATACACTGGCTGGACAGCACACTCCCTTCCTGGAGTTGTAAATGCCACTATTAAGAGAAGAAGAAAAAGGAATTAACTATAAACTAAGATAGACAGTAATACCAACTGAATAGCAGATAACGATATAACTAACTATATATAACTATAGATATAACTAACTATAAACAGTTAGCTGTATAACTAAGAGAAACAGTAAACATGAATAAAGCATCAAACAAAGCAAAGCATGCAAAGCTTGAGGTTCAAAATTCAAAATTCAGCCTCTTGGTGCAAGTCTGCTGGTCACCTCTGGTGGCCTTTTAAGGTGTAAAGGTGCTCTTGGTGGCAATGGTGAAAGTCTGGTGGTCACTTCTGGTGGCCTTTCAGGGTTGACAGGTATTCTTGGTGCCAGTCTGCTGATCACCTCTGGTGGCCTTTTAGGGTGTACAGGTACTTTTGGTGGCAATGGTGAAACTCTGGTGGTCGCTTCTGGCAACCTTTTAGGGTTGGAACGGTACTCTTGCTTCCCTGGTGACAAAGAGCATTGGGAAGCTGTTGAAAAGGGTGTTGCGGAGGCATATGCTCATGTAGAGCATCTAAGTGGATGTCTGGTGGTTGCTGGCAGCTGTTTAGGGTGTCCTAGCGAAAGTGTACTGGTCGCTGGAGGCCTTTTAGGCTGGAACAGCATTCTTGTTTTCAATGGTGCTAAAGGGCGTCGGAAGGCTGTCGGAATGGATGGTGCTAAGGCATTTGCCTGGGTTGGGGCCTGCATCCGATCAACACTGACAATTCCTGAGATTCAGTAAACAGAGTTTGCTAACAGTTTGCAAGACTCACAGCAATTCCAGCAGAATGACGATCAGTCAAAAGACAATTGGGAAATGCAAGAAGAGAACAAACCAGGTTTCTGGCTCCATCTTATGGCCGTTGGAGGAACCTCAGCCAATCACAATTACAGCATTCTCTTAAAGATACAACAGTATTAAATAACTATCCGGGTTTATATATTGCCAACCCAACTGTTAGGTGACTATCATTCCTAATATTCTCCCCTTTGGGTAGGACAATATATAAAACCTTACAGTTTAAGTCCATATTCCTCACAGCAAGCTTTATGTTTTACAATGCCTTGGGCTTTTGTAAAATGATCTGCAATGTTATTCTCTGACATGCAGTACTCCAGTATAATCATTTTACTTTGAACACATTGTCGTACATTTAGATATCATAGATCGGCGTGTTTTGATCTTGTCTTTACAGCGAGATTGGAAGCCATCTGAATTGCTGATTGGTTGTCTTCATATACAACAATAGGTTCCTTTACATCAATTTCCATGTCTATATATAGTTGTTTATAACATACTAAATCTGTACATAATAGAGGCAAACATGAGAATTCAGCCTCCATTGCTGATAAGCTTAGATGTTTTTGTCGAATAGACTGCCATCCAATTAACACCTTTCCTAATAACACTACAGTACCTGATGTTGATTTACGTGTAGGTACGTCTGTAACGAAACTTGCATCGGCATATGCAGTTAAACTTAGTTCATCCTTAGGCTCCAAATATAATGCATAATGCATCGTTTGTTTAAGATATCTCAACACACGCTTAGGAGCTTGCCAGTGCCTTTCAATAGGCTCAGTATTAAACCTGGCTAATTGGTTGACACTATATACTATGTCTTGCCTAGACCAATTACTGAGATAGGATAAGCTACCAAACAATGATTGATAAATGTCTTTATCAAAAACAGGACTTTGCACATCACTGTGGCTAAATTCCTGGCTCATTGGCATCTTAGCTGGCTTACAAAGTTCCATTTTGAAGTTCTTCAGTAACTGGTTAATTTTATCTGTCTGTGAGATTTTGTAGCCTCCCCTAGTTTTATCTATTTTCAAACCAAGATACTGTTTAATCTCACCTAAATGTTTTATTTTAAATTTCTTTTCTAACAGTGAAATAATCCCAGTAGCTTCTTGATCAGTCTTAGTGATTAATGCTATGTCATCAGTGAACAATAGCAACAATGAAATTACATCATCACTTTCCTTTTTGAATAAACATGGATCAGCCATGCCAGCTACAAAACCTATCTTTGTTAATTCCTTCACTATGCACTGGTTCCATTCATAGCCTGATTTCTTCAAGCCATATAGACTCTTTTTTAATCTCCAGCAATCAGTTTTGTTAGTCAGTTTTTATCCCTAAAGGGATATGTTGCAATGGTGCATGAAGATATGCCGTCTCCACATCTAAATGGTTTATTGTGTATTTATTCTTAGCTGCCCACACTAATACTGCTTGTAATGTGGTAGCCTTCAGACTAGGTGCAAACACCTCATCATAGTTGTTGACTGACTGATTGAAACCTTATGCTACTAAGCTGACTTTATGGGTAACAGTCCCATCCACACCTGTCTTAATTTTATAAATCCACTTACACCCTATGGCATGCTCCCCTGGTGGTAACCTGACATTTTCATATACCTCCAAACTTTGTAAGGATTTCAGTTCCTTATCCACTGCTTCCTGCCAAGCAGCCTGATCCTTAGCAGGATACAGTTTCAGTTCATTATAGTTAGTAGGAACTATATTTACTTGGCATACTATACTAGCCTGATATCTTTCTTGTGGTCGTGATACACGGGTTGAAGTCTAGGTAACTCAGGGCTTATTGGTGGACTCCCCTGTTCCTCCTGCTCCTGTTCTTCTACCTCCTCCTGTCCCTATTCTTCCTTTTTAATGGCTATTGATGGTTTAACTATCTCATCATTAGGGACTACTTGGGTGTCAATAACAACATAATTGTTGGATTCCTGTTCTAGTTTATTCCACCCAACCAACTCTACAGTAAATATTAGCTGTGTCTGGAGCCCAAAATCTAAACAATCTATGATTGGCCTTGTAACCTACGAAAAATAATTTCCTAGCTCTATGATGCCCTTTAAGACTTATTTGTGAGGGAATATGTGCCCATGCTGGAGCTCCAAATGTGTGTAGATAACTTAAATTTGGTTTTCTGCCATGCCGAGTGAATGGCAATTCACCAGTTGTTGTGTTCACCACATTGTTTAACATATGGTTGCTATACATTATGGCTTCACCCCACAGTGTTTCAGGCAAATCTGAATCAGATAACATAGTGCGAGCCATGGCTTGTAACATTTGCCCTCTTCGTTCTATAAACGAGTTATATTGTGGCCTGTAAGGTGCAGAACACTTATGCTTGATACCAGCCAATTTCAACATTGTTTGGAATCTATTATCTGAGTTAATAAACTCAGTCCCGTTATCTGTAACTAAAGTAATTACCTTATGTTTCATTTTCCTTTCTGCAAATCTTAGCCAATTAAAGAAATGTTGGAAAGTTTCTGTTTTGTTTTTCATTAGATAGCAGAAACCGTATTGTGAGTAATGATCCATCATACTCAAAACATAGCAGGCACCTCCCAAATTGTGTTTCTTAGGACCAATTATGTCAGCAAACACAACCTCTAAAGGTTCTTTGATCTTAAACCCATTCAGTCTGTTTGCTGGTGTAACCTTGCTTTTCTCCTGGTTATATGCATTACACTTTAAGTACTTCCTACAGGGTTTTAATTTTACTCCCTCTGACAATTTAACAGTTTGTTTCAGCGTTTTGAAATTAATGTGCCCCAGACGTCTATGCAGTAAATGTATACATTTGTCATGTGGCTTAACATTGTTATAAACCAAGTTAGCCATCTGCAATTGGTCATCATGTATAACATATAAATCATTATTTAAAGTAGCAGTAATACTTTTACCCTCTTTTTCTATTATACAGTTATCTCGCCTAAAGGTTACTACATAACCAATATTATCAGCCCTTACTGATAACAAATTAAATTTCAGTTTAGGTACATATAACATAGGTAAATGCTCATTTACACATGAACAATATGCAGTACCTTCACCAGATGCTTTCATCTTCCATCCATTTGCCAATGATACATGTTGCTTGCTTGTGGACATCTTTACAAACCTCTCTCTATTTCTAGTAATGCACTGCGATGCTCCACTATCAGCTACCCACAAGTTGAATTGCTAGACATAGCTAAATTAACATTCTTCTTAGCCTTCTGGTGATTACCAGTATTCTGTCATTTTCCCTTCTTACAGAATCTAGCTATATGTCCCCTAGCCCCACAAGAAAAACATTTCCTAACAGTATAGGCAGTTGAAGACAAATCCTCTTCTTGTGGTTGTTTCTTTCTCAGTTGGTCTATATCCTGCCTTCTTCTTGCCTCTTCTAACAATCGTCCGGTTATATCAGTCAATGTCAGTTCATTTCTGGTCAGGACTTCCAGTGAAGATACATAATCATCATAACTTTCATCCACTGAGGAAAGAATGATGTAAACCTGATATAGCTCTGAAAAAATTAGTTCCTTCTCATGTAGCTCTTGAAAAGTTCTTTTCATAAAGTTCAAATGAGCTAACATATCTCCACCTTTCAGAAGACATGCTCTAAACGGTTTACGTGTAAGATGTACATGTGCACCTACACTGTCACGAACATAAATCCTCTTCAAATTCTCCCAACACCTAGAAGCAGACTCTTCTCCATGAATATGGACTAGCTGCTGGTCACTCAGTGTTAGTCCAATTATACAAAGAGCTCGTTTGTTGTTCCATTTAAAGTCAGCTAACTTTTTGGCATCGTCCTCATTATTTGGATCCCAAGCATTTACATCCATTGGATCCTGAAATGCAGCCCATAACCCTTCCCTACGCAGAAGTAGACTGCATTTCATTGTTATGAGTAAAATTTGGTTATTACACCTGAGAATATAAAAAGCTGAACCAAAGCCATTTTGTGCTCACAGTTTGAACTTTTAAAGCTCAGAACAGTTATGAAATGTGTTTTCTGCTAGGAATAATACCTGATTGCAACACTCTGCTTGGCATGAGTTAGAGGTATGTGCTGGGGCGCTCTGACATTATAAATGTCATATTAAGAGATACTAATGTTTTCTTATAATCTTCTGGAATTTGATGTTGAAAGTTGTCCATGAGAGGTTGGAACTTTTTATGAAAACATTGTATAACATCCATATATGGAAACAGGAAGTGTTATGTAACCATGTGATTTGCTAAACCTATATAAGCTGTATTCACTAAATGGAAGTGTCTCCTTCCTCCTAGAAAATGTTTTTTTTCTGGAGTACAGGGGTCCATATTGCAGTATTTTCCTATGGATCAGATTATCAAAAGTCTTTTGTTTCATTTTTATGTACTTCTTTTAGGCATCGTCCTCATTATTTAGATCCCAAGCATTTACATCCGGTGGATCCTGAACTGCAGCCCATAACCCTATGCAGAAGTAGACTGCACTTCATAGACCAGGAAACATAGTTTGTTCCATCCAACCAGGTTATCAGTGATAGACTTGTTGACGGGTTTTGTGCCATCTTTACCAGGACAGTAATCCATGATTAAACAGTAAACAGCTGCCTGTATACAGTACTGCATATTCTCACTAACTCTCAGTTATCTGAGTCTGGTATGAACTGGGCCCATAACCAGTGCTGAGGTATTTCCCGTTAGGAGAATGAGCGCACTCAGGGAAACGTAGTGAGAGTGGTGAGGAATAACACACAACCAGTATACAGATTCACTGAATAGTAAAATGTAGGTACCCATTCCTGTAAATGGGTAAACAAAGTCCAACAAGCTGTCCAAATCATACACGTTTAAAGCAGGTAGTGTTCAATACAGTTAGTCCAGGGATAATCCAAAAACGAAGTCCAGTATCATAAAGTTCAGTAAACAGAATTTGCAAAACAGTTTGCAAAACTCACAGCAATTCCAGCAGAATGACAATCAGGCAAAAGGCAATAGGGAAATGTAAAAAGAAAACAAACCAGGTTTCTGGCTTGATCTTATGGCCGTCATTGGAACCTCAGCCAATCACAATTACAGCATTCTTTTAAAGATACAACAGTATTAAATAACTATCCAGGTTTATATATTGCCAACCCAACTGTTAGGTGACTATCATTCCTAACAACAGTCATTCAAAAAATGTGGCATTAGCAATGCCTTAGATGGATCTGAAGATCACATATGAAGATATTGAAGAAAGTGATATCAGTTATTGTGAGCAACTGAGCTTCATAAATTCTGACACTAGTGTTGATGAATTCTTCAGGTTTCCAGAAAGTAGAAGAGTGCTTGAACCTTAAAGTGTTTTCTCATTTGTTAATCACCATGATGATGGTTCATAATACTCTTTTTTAATTAATTTTTTTATTGTTTTATATTGGAAATTCCATTTCTAAATTGAATGTGGTGTTTTCTAGGTATCAAAAGTTAAAGTTTAAATATAATCATTGTAATATCAACATACAAAGATATAGTAGATAATAATCATTGTTCTAAAGTATACTATCTTCCATATTGACCTCAATTATATATTAAAATGTTTACTAAAGTTTTTCTTTCTCATATAATCCATATTTTCACATAAATCCACTGATCAAACTTCTGTATCTGTCGACTAGCCATTTGTAAAAAAATTCCCATGTCATAAAATACTCAGTCTTTTTTTCTTTAATTTTTAGCATTAACTTATCCATTTCTGCACATTCCAGTATTTTTTTTTATTATATTCTCATCTGTAAGGGTTTCTTCATTTTTCCAGTATTGTGCCTATAAACTCCTAGCTGCTGTTAAAATATGTAGAATTAAGTGTATATTACCTTTATTATAATTTTCTGATAGCATGCCCAGCAGGAATATCTCAGGTTTCAAGTCTATCACAGCTTCCAACCTTATGCAAATTTTCTTTCAATATTTTTTTGCTTTGGGACACATCTATCACATGTGATAATATGCACCTGGTATTTCGTTACATTTCCAACATTTGATAGATTTATCTTTGTACTTACCATGTTTTCCCCAAAATAAGACCCTGTCTTATATTTTTTGCCACCAAAAAAGGCACTAGGTCTTATTTTGGGGGGATGTCATCCACAGACTAACCTCACTTGCGCGTGTTGCCCTCAGCCTCCTTTTTGCTGTCAGAGGCCTTTAGGAACTTCTTCTGCAGCCGGCAAGGCTTTCCTGGAGGAAAGCTCCGGATCAATCTGGGGCTTTGTTATCAGCTACAAGAGGCCTTCAGGAAAGACTTGCCATTGTCATTGGAATTTCAAGAGAATATACAAGAAGTAGAAGTGGAATCAAGTATTTGGGCAGACCATAATCCAATAAAAGCTAAATGGAAAGGATAAATAAGAAAACTAAAATGGACATTAAAGCAGTCAGCAGGGGAGATGGCTGGCATTCAGACTTAAAAAAGAGAAAGAAAAGAAACTGAGACAAAAGCTCTGATATGAGACGGGTACAATTTGACACGAAAAGGAAGATAAGAAAAAATAATAAAAGAATTTTATGAAAAATTATACGGCAAAGAAAACATACTAGAAGATAAAATTAAACAATATATGGAAGAAGCCAACCTACCAAAAGTGTCTGAAGAAGTGAAGACAATGTTGAATGAAAAAATAACAATGATGGAATTAACAGAGGCAATTAAGAGGCAAAAAATAACAAGACACCAGGATCAGATGGCCTACCGGCCGAATAGGTACTATTATCCTGCCGAAGTTATTGTATTGTATTATGTTATTGTCAGACAATCCCAATAAAGCTGGGGGGGAAATATTTTGAAGAATTAGATAAGATGATATTAAAATTTGTATGGCAAGGTAAAAAAGAGAATAAAATTTAAAATGCTACAAGATTTAAAAGTAGAGGAGGTTTTGATCTTCTGGATTGGGAGCTATAGTACTAAGCATCAGGACTTACATGAGTGAAAGAGTGGATTAATTTGAGGAATACAAGATTACTAACACTGGAGGGTTATGATTTGCAATTGGGATGGCATGCCCTTTTATAGTATGAGAAGAGTGAGATCCATAGCTATTTCCAGAGGCACTACATTAGGAAGGCATTACTGCAAGTATGGACCAAAATTAAAGAGCAACATTATCTGAAAATACCAGTTTGGTTACTTACAGTGGAGGCATTGATACAGCAAAATGTCATGAATATGGAAAAAATCATAAGATACAAGGACATACTAAATGAAACTAAAAACTAAACAAGAACTAAATAGATTAAGAATTGACTTATCATGGTGGCCACAATTACAGATACAATCCAAATATGAAAAAGATAGGTGTGTGGGTTTTATAAAGAACCAAACGAGCTAGATCAGATGCAAATGGGAACAGATAAAAAAATTATGTAATTATTAACTATTAAATTGGAGGAAGAACAAGTAAAAGAAACCATGATAATTTGGGCTAAAAATTTTGGCTATACAATCAAATTAGACAAATGGCAGAAATGATGGAATAGAGACTGTGCTGTCCCAGCCAGTCTATGGGAATTGGATAGTTACTTAGGAATTACATCTGTAATCCTGATTGGTCACTAAATTGACCCTCAAAGGGTGGTGGAGGTTTTCCTCATTTTTTTGTCTTTCTCTAACTCATGGCAGCTTCTTTCTATCACTACGAGATGGGTTAGGAGATAACCATCTTTTACTACAAGGCAGATATACAAAGGATTGGTCATTAAAGAAGTTCATCACAAACATGAGTTATGAGGATACCTGATGAACCAATAAATGTAATTTGTTATGGACGTCTTGTTGAGTTATCTATCTGCATCTGTACAGCTTCAAATCCACCTCTGTGCAGAAGGCAGAAAAGAAACTACAACCTTACCATGTCAACAGCGTATAAAGAAAATCTCTATAAAATGTTTTATAGATGGCACTTGTCACCTGCAACAATGATTCTTAATATTCTACATGGTTGAAACATTATTCTGCTATATTTTATTAAATATATTAGTACACATTTGGTTCAGAATTTTTTTTCTTGTTATCCTCCTCTAAACATAGATGCGTCTTATGCTCAGGTGCATCTTACAGTGCGAAAAATACCGTAGATGACTCATGTTTTTATCATGCTTGTTAAGTGAATCATCTGGGCTATTAAGCTATTTAAAATCAAGCTTGCTGTTTGCTTCTGTTCATTAAGAATCTCCACGATCATTAAATTAATCAAGAGGCTCAAAAATTTGTAGGGCTTCATGGCATGGTGCCCAGGAGGGAACTGCTGCTGCTCTTCGTTAGCTGTTCTGGCAAGATGAGGCAGCCTTTTTCCTCTGCATTGCAGTGCTTCCAGGCAGGTGTCTACACCCCATCCAGCTCCAAAGTGAAAGAACCACCTCGCACTGGCATCTGCCTGCCATACCTCACCAGTTCCCTGCATACAAGGCAAGCTTGGCCTTGCCCTGCACTGTCAGTGCCCTAAGCTCTTCACCAGCTGAGATGCAGTGTCTATGCTGCTCCTGATCCTCTCTGTGTTTTGCCGCTTTTTTAAGACTTGACTTTGTGATCAAACTGCATAACAAAATGTTTCAGAGATTCAGCTAGAAGAAATCCATTGGAAATTGATGCTGCTATTCAGCATCACATAGATTTGTGCTCCAGCACTGAAACTGTTAGTAAATATGGTTAGCCTTCTCTATAATGGAAACTTTGTCATTCTGAGATGGCTGTGGAGAAAATGGTGGCAGGAAATTAAGACTTGTTTTGTTTAACTTGGTTTTGTTGATTGGACTGCTTGTTTTGTACTACCATTGTTTTTGTTCAGTTGTATTATAATTATATTGTTCTTTGAATAAATTTTCTTTTCATTTGTGAAAACCTTTTGGAAGGGAGATTTCATTCTGCTTGAACTTATAATATCCTATTTTCTTTCTTTCCTAATGCTTTTTTTCTTGTGTATCTTAAAGTGGCTTAATAAATGTATGCAAATACAAAAAAGACATTTAAGCCATTTATTTTTCAAATGGATTTGATATTTATGAAACAGCCCATAAAACCATCAACACGCAGATTTCTAGGTCTTTGTGACAGGCTTATTCTGAATTCCTCTTCCACTGAGAATTATTTCCAATTCTATAGTTTGGACTTGAATTCTCTAAATCCTTATCATGGAGACTGGGGTTAATGGTAATTGACATATAAATCAAATGGAAACATCTTGGTCACATACTTGATTTAATTAGATCTACCTACTAGTTAGTTTGCACATCCAGGTAGTCCTCAAGGTACAACCCTAATGGAGCCTGTCAAAAATGTTATCAAATGAATCAGAGTCAACTTTATCACCTTTTAAAATCAAATTTATTAATTGAATCAAATGGGTCATTAAATGAACCAAGATTTGACTTACTATTTCCTCCCATTTGTTAATTGATCGCTGCCATCATTAAGTGAACGGAGAAGCTTTACTCAATGCTGTCAGCTGCCCATCAGCTGATTCCAGAGTAGCATTCTGCTCAGGAACTAAATTGCCTCCAAGCATGCGCCCAGAACTCTCCATTTGCAGTTGCTTTTATATATGTATATATATATGTTCATAAAGGCAGCCAAAGTCAGGTGGTGAATTTACAGGGTTCCTGGCTTGAGTCACTTAAAAAAAAAACCTTGCCATTAATCAGCTCAGGCATCTCCAGACAGAAACCCAGAGGGAGATGGGGGAAAGACTTGTAAAGCTTGCAATAGAGTTGGAAAGGACCTTGGAAATCATCTAGTCCAGGTCCCCAAACTTTTTAAATGGGACCAATGCACAGTCCCTCAGACTTTTGGGGGGCCAGACTGGCTGGGTGGGCATGGCTAGGTGATCATGTGGTGGACAAGGCCAATTTAGCAGTCCATTAAACAATACACACAAATTAAATTTTCATTTGTTTTGCTCCTGGGGGTGTTTTATTTGTTTTTGCGTGTTGCTCTTTTGGTTGATTTTTCTTTTTACCAGATGGTTTTTTAAGTTGTTTAGTGTTCCACCTCAGCATACTCAGTTTTGCAGCAAGTCTTCTCAGCCCCAAGGAGCTTACAAGTCAGTCTGTCTGTCTGTCTGTCTGTCATTATCTATCTATCTATCTATCTATCTATCTATCTATCTATCTATCTATCTATCTATCTATCATCTATCTATCTATCTATCTATCTATCTATCTATCTATCTATCTATCTATCTCTATCTATGTCTCTTTCCATATCTCTCTCTTTCCATATTTCTCTCCTGGGGCATCTTCTGCAGGATCCCCTTCAATCCTGGCAGTACCCTGGGATACCTCATTGAATTCCATTCTTTTCCATTTCCTTTCCATCCTATTTCCATTCCCACTCCCACACTATGCAATTGCTATTCCATCCCATTTCTATTCCCATTCTCATTCCATCCTCTCCTATTTCCATTCCATTCTATTCACATCACGGTAGTGTCAATCAGCTTTTGGAATCTCACTGGCTGTCCTGGAGCTTCCTCCACACATGCTGAACATGCACAACAGGCTAGAGCAAGGGCTCCACACATCTGGCAGGCAGGATTGGACTAGGCAGGCATTGCTCAGAGCAGATCTGGCGAGAAAGCCCCAAGGCGAGGGCTCAGCAGCCGCCGAGATGCAAGTGAGCTAGGGAGTGGGTGCTGCAACAGCTGCCCCGCCATCTTTCCCCCACTGCTATCACTTGGATGCCCTTCCTGCCTCCCTCTCCAGGGACAGAGACCGCTGTCCTTAAGGGGCAGGCAGCCTCATCGTCCACCGCCCTGGAACTGCTGAGAGCTGAGCGGGAGAAGGACAGGCAACCAAGGGGTGGCAGTGGGAGGGAGTTAAGAAGGTGGTGGGGCGGTTTGTTGAGGCACCCGCTCCCTAGCTTGCTCATGTCTTGCCAGTTCTGATTCTCCACAGGCCACCAAGTTCTCCTCATGAGTGAAGGGCTGCGCCTTTTGCTGGCTGAGAAAAGACCTCAAAGATTTGCCACAGTCACTCTGCCGGAAGTGGAGCCGAAGGGTCCCAATGAGAGAGGCTGCACCTAGTGCATAATTAAGCATCACTTCCAAGAGTTGCACTTAGTGCCAGGGTGGTGCTCTCCACTGAGACCCACCCACTCACCCTCCACCCTGCTTTGGACCCCTCATCCAGTCCATGACTGGGGGATCCGCTGCTGGGCTAGTCCAGTCAGCATGGGATAGCGCCGCACTGGGGTGCGGCATGCTCTTGGGCCCCCCCACCCATCTCTACTTCTGCTCTGCTTCACCTAGGATGAATGGAAAGTATGCAGGTACCTGGCATTAAGCATGACTCTTGGAAGCAATGCATAATTACACAGCAGGCACAGTCTATCTTGTTGGGACCCTTCAGTTTCCCCCCTCCCCCCAGCAAAGTGATGGTGGACTGAAGTCCATGGCAAATCTTTGAATATTTTCTTTTGGCTGCCCGATTTCAATAAACTCAGAGAGAACTTGGGAAAGATTCCATGGATGAAAATCCTAAATGGGAAAACAACTCAAGAATCTTGGGAAACTCTAAAAAGTATGATCATAGAAGCCCAGACCAGCACAATACCACTGAGAAAGAAAAACAAGAAATCCAAGAAGAAACCAGCATGGCTGCACAAAGATCTCTCTGGCAAATTGAAAGAAAAAAAGGACAAGTACAAAAAATGGAAAGAAGGACATACAACTAAGGCAGAATATCAGCAGATAGCCAGAATCTGCAAAGATGAAGTCAGGATAGCAAAGGCTCAGAACGAACAAAAGTCAAAGATAATAAAAAAAGTTTCTTCCAACATATAAATAACAAGAAAAAAATCAAGGAAACAGTTGGTCCACTAAAGAGAGAAGATGGCAAGGAAGTAACAGGCAACACAGAGAAAGCAAATCTGCTTAACTCATTCTTTGCCTCTGTCTTCACGCAAAAAGAAACTATAGCTCAACCCACCAAAAATATAACTGTAAAAGACAGACCAGAAATAAAAGTTAAAATAAGCAAAATAATGGTAAGAGAACACCTGTCTAATCTTGACAAAAACAAATCACCAGGGCCTGATGGATTACGTTCCAGAGTTTTAAAGGAGCTGGCAGAGGTCATCTCAGAACCACTGCACCATATCCTTCAAAAATCCTGGAGCCCCGGGGAACTACTAGAGGACTGGAAAAAAGCTGATGTGGTTCCCATCTTCAAAAAAGGAAAAAAAAAAAAACAGACTCAGGAAACTATAGACCAATCAGCCTCACATCAATAGCCGGGAAGATTCCTGGGAAAAGATAATAAAAAATACCCGGGAAAATACCCGGGAAAAGATAATAAAAAAACAGATCTGCCAACATCTAGAAACCAGTAAAATAATAACGAGCAGTCAGCACGTGTTTGTTAAAAACAGATCATGCCAAACCAATCTTATTTCATTCTTCAACATAGTGACTAAATTAGTAGACCAGCAAAATACTGTGGACATAATATATTTAGATTTCAGCAAGGCATTCGATAAAGTAGACCACAAACTACTTCTTAGTAAGCTAGAAAAAAGTGGAATAGATAGCACCACCACTAGATGGATTCGCAACTGGCTGGCAAACCATACTCAACAAGTAGTCCTTAATGGGTCTAAGTCTACATGGAGGGAAGTAAGCAGTGGGGTGCCACAAGATTCTGTCTTAGGTCCAGTACTCTTCAATATCTTCATTAACGATTTAGATGAGGGAATGAATAGAAGGGGAATTTACCAAATTTGCAGATGATACTAAGCTGGCAGGAAAAGCAAACACCCAAGAAGATAGGCTCAAGATCCAGATGGATCTTGACATACTAGAACACTGGGCCATATCTAATAAACTGAAATTCAATATAGAAAGAAAAACCAAAAGTACACATATAGACTGGGTGAAACCAGGCTCAATAGCAGTAACTGTGAGAGGGATCTTGGAGTCTTAGGGGACAACCAGCTAAATATGAGCCAGCAGTGTGCAGCAGCCACCAAAAAAACTAATGCAATCCTAAATTGTATTAAATTGTATTAACAGAGGGATACAGTCAAGATCAAGGGAAGTACTAATACCACTCTATAAAGTCTTAGTAAGACCACACCTAAAGTACTGCATCCAGTTTTGGTCACCACATTATAAAAAAAATATTGAGACTCTAGAAAAAGTACAGAGAAGAGCAACCAGGATGATTAGGGGACTGGAGGCTAAAATATACAACAAATGGTTGCAGGAACTGGACTTGGCTAGTCTAGTAAAGAGAAGGACCAGGGGAGACATGATAGCGGTCTTCCAATATTTGAGGGGCTGCCACAGGGAGGAAGGGGTCAAGCTATTTTCTAAAGCTCTTGTAGGCCAGACAAGGAATAATGGATGGAAAATGAACAAGGAGAGGTTTAACCTGGAAACAAGGAGAAACTTTCTGACAGTGAAAACAATCAACCAATGGAACAGCTTGCCCTCAGAAGTTGTGGGAGTACCATCAGTTGAGACTTTCAAGAAGAGATTGGACTGCCATTTGTCAGAAATAGTGTAGGGTCTCCAGCTTGGGCAGGGGCTTGGACTACATGACCTACAAGGTCCCTTCCAACTCTGATTATCTGTATCTGTATCTGGCTTCTCCCATTCCCCAGAAGCACTCTGCCAGCAAAAACAGGCACCGGGATGCCTTTTTGAATATTTTCCTTGGTTGGCACTGCCCATTTTTTGCCTCCCCTGCCCCCCAGAAGCACTCTGCTAGCCAAAACCAAATGCCTCACAAGGCCTCTGCTCACCCCATTTTTGGCTTCCCCCACCCCCCAGAAGCACTCTGCTGGCCAAAACATGTTGTGCAGATGCCTCCTGGGGCCTCTGCCCATCCCTTTTTTTTGGCCTCCCCCGCTCATCCAACATTGGCCTTATCTTCCAGTTCTAGCCCATGGGGCTCACAAAGGTAAGTCCTGCACTTGGCCAAAGGGTAGCGGCTGGTGGTTGGGTGGGGTGATGTGGCAGGGCAACCTCATGGTCCCATATTAATGGCTTCGGCGGGCTCTGTCCATTCTGCAGGCCATAGTTTGAGGATGCCTCATCTAGTCCAACCATTGCTCTTGTAGGACTCCTATGCTATTTTTGATAGATGGCTATCCAGTCTCTTCTTAAAAGCCTCCAGTGATGGGGCAGCCACAACTTCTGGAGGCAATTTAAATTTAAAATCTCTTTAAAAAGTCACTGACCCTGATCAGCTCAAGCCTCTCTGAGCAAGCATCCAAAGCAGTGTGTATTTTAGTCATTCAAATATAATAACCAAAAATCCAAAGATCACCAAATAATCCAAATACACGCAAGCTGTTTCTTTTTTGCTCTTTTTTTTCACTTTCTCTTCCTGGAGTTACTATTTAGTTGCAAAGTTTCAGTTAAAATGTATCTTTTAGAAGTCTTGTTGAAGTTTTACTGTAGATTCTTTTTAATTCCAGGCAGTCTCCTCCCTCTTCCAGATCCTGCCCTTATTCTTTTTCTCTCCCTTCCTGCTTATGAAAAAGAAAACTTTTAATGTCCAGAAATCTTTATTATCCCTTTGGCATTTTGTTTTATTTTCAGCTTAATTGCCTATTGATGTCAAAGCAGATTTTTCTGATTTCTTATTTAAGTCTCTTAGTTGTCAGTATAGGGAAGGAGAGAGAGAGAGAGAAAAAGCCAAACCTTTCCCTTTTCATTTTCCTTCTGTGCTTCTGACTCTTCTTTGGGAATGATTTTATTTTTTTGTAAGTTTAAATTCCAGGGTACCTTGGTTGTTGCTTTTACAATTTAATCCAGTCAGCCAAAACTTTCACTTCTCATCTTCCTCCTGTACATTCTTTTCCGGCCGAGTTCTCCTTTGTGGTGGCCATTTCTGACCACTGCTGCAACTGCCTTTGGGAAAGGGAGTAATGGCCAGCTGAGGAGGAGAGATGTGGCTCTTCTCAACCCTGCTGGCAGTCTTCCCCCTCTTCACCACCTCTATGGGGTGGCTTAGCCCCAAAACCAGCTGGGTCGGGGTGCTCCAGCAGCGAGCCCAGACAGAAACCACGCACGATCGCAGATTTCTGTCTGTCGCTGAAGCCCTTCAAACTGGAAGTCCGCAACACATAAAGGTTATCTTGCTTTATGCCCTTTGCACATACATTGCCATATCTCTTTATAAAACACTACCCATTTACAAATGTGGTCTCAAATCCTTGCTTTTCTAAATTAAAGAGCAAATTATGCTCCATTTCAGTCACACACTGAAATGTTTTTTTTTCTTGACTCTTGATGAATGTATCTATTCACACAAAACATCATTGAACTTTGTTTCCAGATATGGAATTTCTATACTGCCTCTTCCAATGATTTTATCCAAAACCCTTGGATACATTTTGTAGTTGCATCCTGCCAGGCTTCTACAATGTTTTTGATGCAGTAAAGGATATTGTAACCTTTCCAAAAAGTCATGCAATGCTAATTTCTCTTTTTCCCTTGCAGCTATGGCTTTGGCAAATGCAGTACATAAGTAGTGTGCCTTAAAAGTTGCAGTCACTCCCTGATCTATAGGTTGTAGGAGAGGGATTGTGTTTTTGAGGAGATATGTTGGGGGTCCAGGGGCATTGTACAGAAGTAGGAGAATTCTGAAAGAGATATTCTCTAAGTAGTAAGTTCTTACTTGTGACAAAAAGCAAGATAAAATAATCCTCAAAGATTGCTTGTGTCATCCATGCCTTCTGAGTGGATCTGTAACACACTGGGAGAGTGTGCTTACGTTTTTGAAGGCATGAGGTTTCTCTGATCTATGAATTGGCAATAGCTTCAACTTGAACCCAGAGACATTTCTGCCCAATAACAAAGTTATTCTGTCCTTAAATTATTTATATCCATTGTTTTGGCCCTTTTTGTGGATGTAAGTCCGCTCTGGCATTTTCTTGCAATGCAACCCAGATTTATCCATATTAAAGATCTGGTGTGGTAAATAGTTGCCCTCTACTATAATTTCATCCAGTTTGTCTGGAAAGTGTTGGGCAGCTTTAATACTTGCAGCTTTACCTGTTACTCATATGTTATAGTAACTGAATCATTTTTGAAATTGCATAAACCAGCTAAGGCTGGCTCCAAATGTCTCATTGCACTCCTCACCTTCTCCTTGCTTTAGCATTTCAAAAATACTGTGTGCTTTGCATGAATCAGATGAAGACTATTTTTGGAATTCTTTTTTGGATCTGATCATCAATCCAAAGCACAAGTAACTTTTCTGTTTTTGAAAAGAGGTCTGTCCTATTTTTGTT
This sequence comes from Pseudonaja textilis, assembly GCF_900518735.1. Next base: position 5,049,232 of record NW_020769326.1, read on the forward strand.
GATTATGGCATCTGTCCCTAGAGCTGATTTAATTGCCTCTTTTATCTCTTCTTTATCGTTATGCACATGATGAAATGGGCCAGTCCTTTTTATCCTATAGTCTTTACCTTCTTCTCCTTCTCATGGACTTTAATTATTTTTATTTTCAAGTCCAAATTAACATTTTTTTGTTTCTTTTCTCCATGTTGAGCTGAAATAGAGCTTGGTTGCTTTCCTTGGGAAGACATTTCTAGCCAAAGAAAGAGTTGATGGAAAAGTATAGATTCTTGTCCTGTAGATAGATAGAAAGAGAGACTAATTTAGAACTATTCACAGTAACATCAGTGTTATGGGAGGCAGTACCTTACAAAATCATACTTTGCCTTAAGTGTGCTTTCACATTGGAGTTCTATCAATTCCATCTGGATGTTTACAGGTGCTTTCTCCACATCAACTGCAAATGGATTACTGAGCAGTCCAAAATTGAATTTATGTACTTCAAAGTCAACAAAGTGATGTGTAAACTCCGTGTGAAGCATGCTCAGTTTATCAGCAAAATGAGCATCTGAGAACACAGCAGTGGTTTATGAATGTTTGGCAATAGGGAAAGTGACTCAAGTTTCCCTGCTGCATCTGAGTCTCCCACAGTCACAGCTTAACTTGAAAGGCTTTCACTGCATCATACGTGTCCATGATCATACGGTCCTGTCCCTGAAACTGAAGTTTTAGCACAGTGAGATATTTATGTTGCACAAAAAAGCTAATTCATACAGCCACTTTTCATCCCACAGTACTGTAGAGTCTTTTTCTTTACTTCCATGAACTGACAGATTTACTTATGCAACTCAAAAATCTGTTGAACACTTTTTCTCAATGTAGCCATCACACCTCTGTGTGATGGGGCAGATCACCAAGTTCAGGATATATTTTCTCCAAAAAAGACTTAAATTGGTCGTGTTTTAAACCTTTGGCATTTATAAAGTTAGCTGTCTATGTTACAGTGTTCATTACTTGCTCCATCTTCAGAGCTTTACTGCATAGTGTTTCCTGATGTATGATGCAGTGATATACTTTCAGCTCACCTGTGCAATTCTCGTTCTTCATCTTCTCTGACATCCTTTCCACTAATCCACTCTTTTCCCAGAACATCAAAGGTGCTCCATTTGTTGTCAGTCCTGTACATTTGTCCCAGGGAAGTTTCATGTCATTTACACATTTAGATACTGCTTCAAATATGTCTTTTCCTGTGGTAGTGCCATGCATTGATTTCATATCCAAATGTTCCTCTGTATTGTATAAACTTGAGTCCAGTCCACAGATGAAGTTTGTCAGCTGTGCTGTGCCAGTGATATAACTGCTCTGATCCACAGCAAGGGAAAATGCAATGAAAATGTAAATCAGTGGCAAGCTTACATAACTGATCAGTAACAGTATTTCTTCTTATGCTTACAATCAAAAATGCTTGCTTTTGGTCTGAACATAAGACTTTGCACACTTTAATCATGCAGTCCTTACGCCAGAAAAGGTGTTCGAAGCCTGCACCAGACTTCTTCACCTCCGTTCTCCTGTCCTGCCACTCTTTTCTGGCGTCAGGAGCGATCCCCCAGGGATACATGAACCCCGGAGAGGTTCGTGTCAACGTGGAGATCCTCGAGCTGCAGAGGGGGGAAGGCAACTCCCCGACAGTGAAGAGGGAAGCTCCCGAGCTCGGCGCTAAAGAGTAAGCTGTCATTTTATGGCGGCTTCCAATCCGGTCTGCCACTTGAGTGAATAAGCAAAGCAGTGACAGCCTGCGAGATCGAGTAACAGGAACAGAGAAACGGTTTATATCTTGGATTCTTTGAAGTCTGAAGGGAGTAGAATGACAGAAGAATGATAGCATAAATTCTTCTCTCCTGGTTGTGATAAGCACCTCTTGGAAGTCGGGCGGAGAGCGGCCAGAAAAGCAATTGGGAAAATGGAAAGATTATAATGGAGAGCGAAGGAAAACACAGTTTTACCCTGTGAAGGGGAAGCTTTTGGGAAAAAGGGAGATTGCTAAAACCTGGAGATCGGAGGTCCGGAACTGGTGAGGGGCTTTATTTGATTCTTGGACCTTTCTTTTTGACTCTATTTGAGAAGAGGGAGGCGATGGAGGTGAAAGAATATTGACATTGATTGAGTCTTATGAATCCTCAGATCTGAGCACAACATGACTATTACATCTACTTAATATTGGGGAGAAGATAAATTGAGCATTATATTGGACTTTGGAAGATTTGTATGTGGATTTAAAAGTTGGAAAGCAAAGAAAGAAGCAGCAGCAAGAGGAAGAAGGCAGAGGCGAACAGTAGGCTGGGAAAGACGGTTTTGGGACTGCAGATTAGTCAGCACATTTCACCATTTGCTGATTGGAAGGCTGAAAAGAAACCTCTAGCTGGAAGATGGAACTTTAGCTCACCCAATTTGCTTTCTTTATTACGTGGTACTGCTTAAGTTTACTAAGTGGGTACTATTTTCTCTTTAAGATGACTTCCTTGTTGTTTGTTTGTTGATTTTCTGAAGCTGTGGTAATCTCTCTTCTACCCCTTCTCTTATTATCTTGCCCCCTGCCTCCCTATTGTATCTCCTAAATACTTTACATAATTTTACTTACTTGGGGGGGGGAAGAGGAGGATACACTATTATCAAAGAGTTAAGAGTTTACTGTTGTAAGTATTAATAGTAAAAAGGGATAAACTTTGTTGATATAATCTATTTATAAATTATTTAGACTACTTATGACATTTAAGATTAAGCCCTTAAAGTGTTAATTGATGTACTATTGCTGACCAATTTTCTTATTACATAGACTAGAATATTGTTGCAGATATCTATTTATGATATAGGGGAAAAGACTGTGGAGTGAGATATAAAATTGAAATACGTGAATAGTCTTTCAAGTACAGGACCCAAATACTGAATGGTGATTTGGGATAATATATTTAAAATTGTGCATCAACAAAAACAAATACTTAGAGAGATGACATCCACAACAACTATGGCCTTAAAAACAGGAAAGAAGGCTATCCCGACCCTATCGACTACGTTGACAGCCACCCCACCAACATCTCAAAAAACTATCGAGGAGTCTTTAATAGGGGAAAAGCAGCCCAATGTCCCCAATATTAATATACAAACTTCCATATTAGCCTTGCAGGAAGCTATATCTAAAATGCAAGAAATGATGATTAAAAATCACAAAGAAACTAGAGCAGATATAAGCGAATTGAAAGATGAGATGGGGAAACTGAAGGCTGAAATGAAAGCGGATATATCGAAGGTGGAGGGTAAGATAGGGTCTCTACAGCAGGCCATGGAGAGAAACGAAGTGAAAATAAAAGATATAGAGAGTAGAACAACACGCATGGAGACTAACTTTGAAAGGATGGATGAGGAATTTAAAAATGTACTTAGAGAAATGGAAGACTCTCTGGTCCACCTCGAGATGGACAAAGCAATGGCGTATTTAAGATTCCAGAATGTGGCGGAAGCCAAAAATGAAGAATTGGAACATTTGATGGCAGAAACATTGGCTGAATGGCTAGGAAAGGAAAAAGATGATCTAATTAAAGAGTTTGATGAGGTATATAGGGTTAGCACAAGCTATGCCAGGCGTAACAACTGTCCAAGAGAAATTCATATCCGCTTCTCTAGGAGATGTCTGAGGGATTTAATTTTGAAAATGTCTAGGGAGGAAACAATATCATATAAAGGCAGAGAAATTAGGATTTTAAAACAAATTCCAAAGAGAGTGAGGATGATAAGACAAGATTATAAATTTTTAGCTAATGATTTAAATAAAGAAGGAATCCATTTTAAATGGTTAATCCCGGAAGGGATGTTAATTACATGGAAAGAGAGGAAAATCAAAATAGAATCGATAGAACAGGCCCAAGTTTTTCATCAACAGCTCACAGATAAGAATAGTCAACCCACCAAAGAAGAACCTAAAACAAGACCACAGGAGGTCCGATATTATCACAGAACCCAAAAGGAACGACTTTCTCCAATTTCAGGAAGTGATAATCCACAACATGGGAGAGAAGAGCAAATCCCACAACAACAACAACAAGAGAACCGAATCATTACTAGGCAAAAATCTAAGCAGAAGTAGATAAATGGTGGAGGGGAAGAAGTTGCTCTCCATCAATATAAACGGATTAAATTCATTATCAAAAAGAAAAAGGATATTCTCAAAACTTATTCAACATAACGCAGATATAATATGTCTTCAAGAGACACATATTTCGAAAAATGACGAAAGACATCTAATTTGTCCAAAATTAGGTAAACTTTTTACAGCACCGGCCGACAAACACAAGAAAAAGGGAATTGCAATTTACGTAAAACAAGATGTAAAGGCAGAATTAATCTGGTCGGATCCCGAAGGAAGAACTCTGGTTATACAAGTTTGGATAAACCACATCACATTTTTACTTGTAGCAATCTATGCCCCAAATGATGACCAGGGGAAATTTTTTAAACACCTTCACCAAAAAATAGTAGGCTTTGAAAAAAGAAACATTTGCTTGATTGGCGATTTTAACTCCATTGCAGACTACCAGAAAGACCATAGTAATATGGGGAAAAACAAGAAGGGGAAAAGGGAACTTTCTGCGGCATGTAAGGAAATGTTGAGAGAGCTAAATTTAAAAGATCTATGGAGGGAACGGAATCTTGAAGGAAAACAATTTACATACTATTCTAACCCACATAAGACTTGGACCAGAATAGATATGGCTTGGATGGATTTGGACTTGGCTAATGAAATAAAAGAAATCAAAATCCTACCGAATGAATGGGCTGATCATAACCCAATACAGCTAATTTGGAGAGATAGGAGACGAATAAAAAAAAGATGGACACTAAACAACCAAATTGTAAACGAAGAAGAGTATATTAATAAACTGAAAGAGGAGCTAAACTATTTTCTAAAAGATAATAATAATGAAACAACTTCAAAACAGAACATTTGGGATACTATGAAAGCAATTATAAGAGGCACAACAATTTCCTATAATGCTATGAGAAACAAGAGAATTTATGCCCAACAAAACGTGTTACAACAACAAATCCAAGACTTAGAAAATAATCATGCAGTTCTTCAAAAACTCCCCTTCTGGGTGATTTAGCTTTCTCTTCTGTCACTATAAAACTAGCTTTCACAGCAGCTTCACTTTGTGATTTTGCTTTTTTGAACATATGTTGCCATGATATCAGACTCTTTTAAAACCATTTCACCTTCTTTAGCTTCTGCTGTACGTCCAAGTTTTTGTACTTGTCCTGATGTTTTGTCTCATAGTTCCATCTCATGTTATATCCTATAAGTATATTAGCTCTGCAAACAAGGCACATGACCTTATCTTCAATCTCAGCAAACAGGTACTCTGCAGCCCACCTCTTTGGAAAGTACCTGCTTTCAAAATCCACCTTCCATTTGGCCATTTTGGGGGTTTAAATATCAGTATAGACATGCAGATCTTCTCCACAGCAGATGTTGTATATATGGAGTATGAGACTGCACAGAAAGCTCAATCTCAACCACAGACTCTAAACACCAGTCACAAAACTGATGTTATAAGACCTAAGACTCGAGATTCCATTCCCCAAAATAGAAAACCTAACCCAACATCTCAAGACCTGCAAGGCAAGCAAATTAGCCCTCCAGTAACAGTGAAGATTTCTCAGCAGAAATCAAGCGGCAACTCTCCAGATCAACCCAAATGCAGTGGACTTCCTGCCACAACCTCAATACTACTCGAGCTCAGAGATACAACGAGATAACCACGGTCCGCCTGCCCAGCAGCATGAAGCACAACCATTGTATATGGCCTGGGAGGACAACCTCCTCAGGAAGTACAGGGAGGAAGACTATGAGCCATCGCTGAGACACAACCTAGACCAAGTCTATGAGATTCCAAAGGGAGACCCCACAGTACCAGTGTACCTTACCTACAACCCTTATGCCACCTCAGTAGAGGACCTGTCATTCTGGCAAGAGTTGGCACTAAGGAGAGGAAAGCTAGATTTGGCCACCAATGGTGTATACAAATTCTCTGATGAGCCAGGCAGAGGTTATCTACTATGGAAGAGTATTTTCATGTGCAACATTCAGGCTGCACACCTGCAGCCTGACAAAGTACTCATACACTTGATAGCATGGCTGGGGCCACGGTCTGCAAGAGCAGTGAAGGACATTTATGGATCCCACTTGAAAGATCCAGATGCTGCAATTCAGCTAACATGGAAGAGACTTGATGAAGAGTATGGTGCACACACAGAGGTGGAATCATCACTCTTGGATCACCTCCACAGCTTTCCTAAAATAACTCTCAATGAGCCTAGCCAGCTCAGGGACCTTATACAGCTGAGAGTGGCACAAAGGGATCCCAACTTACCGGGACTCACTTGTCTTAACCAATTCGATATGCAAAGCAAAATCATTCAAAAACTACCACAGATGCTAATTGAGCAATGGATCAAGTTGTCTGAGGCCTTCAGGGCCGATGGTCGAAACAAAGTACCTCCCTTCACCTTTCTCGAAGCATTCATGGCCCACCAGGCAACATCGTGCAATGACCCCCAGACCTGCAGACTCAGAGCTGTTAGTCCTCCAACTGACAAAAGACCCAGCAGCAACTCTGCGCCATCCACAGGACTGACACAAACTGCTAAGGGAAAATCCCTCATGTCTGTACATAAAACGGAGATTGCTACCTCATCCATTCAGAGAATGGGTGAAGACACGTCAGAAACAACCCAAAATAGACTTCTGAGAACAAAGAAGGACCAGATTTGTCCATTACACAATACTCCACACCCACTGAACAGGTGCCAGGCATTTGCAAAGAAGCCCCTGTGCCTAAGGAAAGCTTTGATAAGGGAGTACAGATTCTGCTACAAGTGTTGCGAATTGTCTAAACACACGGCCAGAGATTGCACAGCCAAGGTGCAATGTTACTTATGCAATAGCAACACGCACCCAGCCACTCTGCATCCAGATTCTTACTCACCACAGCAGACAATTCCTAACCCTCCTTTGGCCAAGGAACCTCAGTGTGCTACAGAAGCACATCCGGAGCCAGTGGCGAGTGTCAATTGCACAGCACTGTGCTATAAAAGACTATCCCCTCGCTCGTGTCATCAGTTCTGCTTAGTCAACATCTACCCTGATGAATGCCCAGAAGAAGCAGTGAAGTTGTATGTAATAGTGGATAATCAGAGCAATCACTCCTTGGCCAGGTCCGTATTCTTCAACCTCATCACTGCTCAAAAGGAAGAAATGCACTTCAATGGACCACAAAGCATGGTGGGGAGGAGAGCTACTGGACTCTGTATATTAGATGGAAGTTCCTGGTTCCCACTGCCACTGTGTTAGAATGGGATGGGATACCAGATGACCGCAGCCAGACTGCAACATCAGAGGTAGTAAACAGCAGACCTCACCTGAAGCACATGGCTCATCACTTTCCCACTCTAGATCCTAAAGCCAAGATTTTGCTCTTGCTGGGAGTAGATGCCCCTGACGCTTTAGCTTGCATTGAAGTAGTCAGAGGCCCGAGAGGCTCCCCTTTTGCTGTCAAGACAGAACTGGGCTGGGGAATCTCAGGAATAGTATGTGTCGATCGGCTGCAGACCCCAACCCAGGCAAATGCCTTTGCAACAGCCATTCCAATGGCTTGCCAACATCCCTTGGAACCAATGGAAGCAAGAGTACCTGTCCACCCTACAAGGCCTCCAGAAACGACCAGCAGACTTTCACCAAGAAGCTCTACACCAGATTGATCACCAACCTAGTGTTGCTGCAGAGAAAGGCTGAACTTGAAGATCGAACCTCAAGCTTTGCATGCTTTGCTTGTTTGATTCTATGTTACTGTTTACTGTTTATCTTGGTTATATAGTTAATTTATAGTTAACTGATAGATAGTTGGTAGTGGAATTTATAATTCCAGTCGGGGAGTGTGCTGCCCAGACAGTATATAGTTAATTAGGAAGTGGGATAGTTAGTTAGGAATTGGGAGCTGTCCCCTTAAGGGAATGCATCATGGTAAATGTAGTTAAGGCTTCATGGTAAATGTAGTTCATGTCATGTGGTCACATCTGTAATCCTGATTGGTCACTGAATTGACCCTTGGTTGGATTGGGGGAAGCCCTTTGTTCCCTTTCCTTGCCTGGACCCAGAAGCATGCTGGCTCCCTCTGCTTCATCATTATGGGATGAAAAGAACTGTCTTTTTATACTATGAAGTCAGCTGTGCAAAGAGTTGGATATTAGATGAATCTTGACAAAACCGTGAGTTACAGCTTCAGAATGCCTTGTGACCAAAAAAGAAATGTGTATGGAAGACTCTGTAGAGTTTGCCTGTTTGTCTTTATACATTCAGCCAGTAATTATAAAAGACAGAACAACACCCTTTTTCAAATTCTGATCTTAACCTCTACCATTCACTTTGAATGTGTTATGCAAAAATATGTATAATAATTCCCCCTATTCCTAATTTCTTAATCTATTCTAATTCTTAATACAGCCAATCTTGTTTTAAAAAATATCCTTTCTATTCATCATCTCTCATCCTCTTAGAAGTTTCACATCTTTGTTTTTTAATTCACCTCCTATACTCTTCCCTTGGATCGTTATTTACTTCTTTTATATTCAACCCAACCATTATTTCCATCTCCACTATTTTTTGCTACCAATCCACCTGCAAGTCTGCCAAATCCTCTGTCTTTTTTCCAAAAATACCTTTTGATTTATTCAGTTCCATTTTTCTACCTCCTAATACATATTCTCCCAATTTTATTTCGCCCAACTTTATTATCTCCTGCTTTTCTCCTTGTTCTATTTGTTGTGTAATCTGTTCTATCACATCCTCTAAGCTTCCAGTTATCTCCCGTTTCCTGGATTTTATTATCTTGATTCATTATTCCTTGTTGCACATTTTCAGTATTTCCAGTTATATCATGTAGTAAATTTTTTATCTCCCTGAAATTCCCCTTCATAGTATCATAAAACTTTGAAGCATCAACATAGTTTTTTTTGAAGGGCCTCCAATTCTTCCTGGTGAGCCATCTTGTCTTATTTTAAAAAGTTCAAATATTACTCAGTGTTCTATCAATAATCTGTCACCACTCAAGAGTCATTTTTTTAATTCCCAAAGCCAGCAAGTTATTTAATCTTAACTTTGTTCATCAGGAGATACAAAAGTTATGGTTCTTTATATCCCTCAATTAGTTGGTTGGTTCCATTTATACGGTCCAAGGGATTTTCCAAATAGCTCCTTAAATCCACTCTTTAAATTGCTAATTAGTTCCAGTATTCAAAAGTCATTCCATTAAATATCCTCCAGGTTTTCAAGGTTGATCCTCTGGTAACCATAAGGTAGATAATATAGAACAGGAGATAATATAGCAGACCTCCTGGTGTTATTTTCTTCTCTTATCAGAATTTTCCAGGGTTGTTTTTGTTATTCTAGGAGTATCACATAGTATATATCCATTCACCAGTAAATGGCACCATCAGCTTAAAAGTCAATGCTAAAGCCAGTTATTTATTTCAAGTGATTCAAAATATATTCAATAAACAGTCAAATGTCCAGCATTTTAAATGCCTGTTCAAAGTCATGCCAATAAGATTTATACATCCAGTCTTTCTGCATTTTATAGCTTTTGCTTATTTCCTGTTAGGGTGGAATTTCTCTCTGCTTCTCTTTAATCAACACTTAAAAACATTCCTGAGAGCCTCTTCCCGGATTTATTTTCTTTTAGGGTCAGATCCTAGGCAAGAATTAAAAATCACCTCACCCAGCTCCATCATTGTCCTCTCACACTGCTCCAGCACAATCTTAGTTTCTTTACCTGCCCCAGCTTCTTGGCAGCCATAATGGCCACCTCATATTCATCTTTGGCAAAGAGGGAAGAAACCCTGAGTCCAGCAGGAGAGCTGTCACTCTCTGTGACCTGCAGGATGCCTCTCTTTTGTATGTCACCCCTACGGGGTGACTTAGCCTCTTGGGGGGCCCTCCAATGAAGAGGGTTTGGCATGGGGATGTGGAGCCCCGCTTCCCTGCATCAATCTCACTGTGATGTCAAACCGGAAGTCAGGATGTCCCTTCTGTGAGAATGGGTAGAAAGTTACTCTTTTATAAAAGAAATTGAATCGTATTATAAAATGCTAATGACTCTTATTGCAAGATTCAGCAGCAAAGCCACTAACTGTAAGGGAAGAACAAATGTGTGTCAGCTTGATCGGAATGTGCAGGAAGTGTGGCCTTTCTTTGAACAGACTGTATAAAACAAAGATAAGATAAATCCTGTAGTAACTGGCAAAAGGAAGTTATGTTTGTCATGAATGCAGGATGTGTTACTTGTTTGGAAAGGATGTGTATGTCACACATGCAGGAGGTGTTTGTCAAGCATGTAGATAAAAGGAACTGGGAGAGCTCAGGTGTGGTCTATATTGATTGGAACTGTATAAAAGTATTGTTTGAAACCCTGGGAGTGCACTTCATGATCTCAACTTTGGGAAGAGACGTGAAGGCCTGCCTTTGCAAACACATTTTTAATAAACTTTCTCCGTACATCAGAGTTGTCTGTCGAATTAGTGAATATGAAATTTGGAATATTTTAAATCTCACACTTCTGAAAGGGGTTTTGTTCTCTAAGTAATAGATCTTTGCCTGCAGCACAAAGCATGTCATAATCCCAAATTCAAAGATTACTTGTGGCATCAAAGCCTTCTGATTGGAACTGTAGTACACTGGGAGAGTATGCTTAATATTTTTTTAAGAAAAAAATTATTAAGTAAACATTAAAAACAATTTAACACAGTGCGACCTTCTTGGCAATCACTTTGGCCATACATACTGTAACATAAAAATAGATATAACAGTTTTTGAAGGCATGGGGAGTCTCTGATCTGTTAATCAGTAATCACTTTTGTTTGAACCCACTTTGAACCCAGAGATATTTCTGCCCAACATCAGATATTCAATCCTTAACTAGTTTATATCTGGGCATCGTTTTAGCTTTTTTGGATGTAAGCCCACACTGACATTTTTTTCCAGAACAGTCTAGTTTCATCTACATTGCAGATATGCTCAGGTGAATATTTGCCCTCTACTATGATCTCATCAGTTGTCCTCAGGGGTGGAATTCTACCAGTTCGCACCTATTTACTAGAACCAGTTGTTAACATTCTAAGCAGTTTGGAGAACTGGTTGTTAGAAGAAATTACTGGCTTAATCCTGTAAGGAAGGCAGGAAGGAAACATTCTGGTGTTGCTTACAAAAACTGCCTCTCCATTAACCCTTATTACATTCTTGGCAGGACTAGACTTCCTGTCTCAGGAACGTCTCTGGATTTTTTCCTCCTCCTTTGCTGGTTACTTTGTGTGGAGTGACCATTCAAAGTTACAATGGCACTGAAAGAAGTGACTTATGACCATTTTTCATACTTATAACTGTTGCAGCATCCCCACAGTCATGAGAGGTCAGGTGAGGAGATGTGTGCCTCAATGCGAGTGATATTGAGTTGGCCACACCCAGCCAATAACATTACCACCAAGCCATATCCACCCAGTCATATGACCACCAAGCCACGGCCACCACCTAAGCCATGCCCACAGAACCGGTTGTTAAAAATTTGAATCCCACCCCTGGTTGTCCTGGAAAACATAGGCCAGTTTCTTCATTAGCCCTTGTGCTTCACCTGTTATGCATATGTCATAATAATTAAATCATCTTTGAAACCACATAAACCAGCCACAGCTGTCTCTAAATGTTTCATTACAGTCCTTACCTGCTCTTTCCTTTAGCAGTTCAGAAATGCTGCATACCTTTGTCTGAATCAGATGAAGGCTAATTGGAATGCATTTTTAAATTTAACCCTCAATCCAAAGCATAAGCAGTTTTTCTGTTTTGGAAATAAGGCCTGATCTGCTTATTATAGAAACTATTCCTGGTGCTGCCTTAATTGCCTTCTATATTTTTTTAATCCTTAAGAATAGTGCAGATGGTGGAATGGCCCAGTTTTTTTTGTACTATAGAGATAAAAGTTTCCTCTGTAAAGTCAGGTTGAACTCTAGGGGGCAGTGCTCATCTCCATTTCTTAGTTAAGGGAATTATCCAAAGATAATTCCACAATCGCGCAGCCAAGCATGTCTATTTGTGAAGGGGCACAGAATGCAGGTACCTTGTCATCTAAATGTTACCTATTTATCTAGTCACATTTGTATGCTTTTAAACTGCTATATAGTTTTTACCTTCTCTTCATTGTATGCTATTTTAACAGTTTAACACCGTTGGAAGAGATCTTATAGGTCATCTAGTCCAACCCCTTGATGGGCTGTCTGCTAAAATAAAGCAAGGTCATAAACACACTTGAAAATAAATCAGGAAGCCTGTAATTGTGGAATCTGTCTGGCAAGAACGAAGAATTCTTATCCACAGGAAATATGCATGTGTAAATCTTATAACAATCCTGGCTAATTAGAAAGCTGATAAAAATAACATGAGTCAGGTAACTTGCAGACTTCAGCTAAAAGTTAGGAATAGAGAAGCAAGTCAAATGTGTATTAGATAACTCCTAGGGCATTCATTGGCCAAGATTTGGGAATAGAGACAGATAGAGACTAATAGAACAAATTGTAGAATTATTACTAAAATGTTTATTACATGATATTTCTTATTATCTCGCTTTGTCCCACCTTCTCCTTTAGTGAAAATGTATAAAACTTACTCAATCTTTTATTGTTGGTATTTTGACAGGAGCCCTTTTCCTTGGAATACTCCAATAAAAAGCAATCAGAAAAGCTGCACCTTGTGTCTGGCGTCCATCATTGGCTTTGGCACCAGGCTCAGACCCAAATTGGGCACAACACACCTACCCAAGCAGTGGACCCTAACCATTTCTGACAGATGGCAGATGCTATGGTTATTTTCATTTTTAAGTCCAGATTTCTCCTTTGCTAATTACATCCATGTTGGACTGAAGTAGAGTGCAGTTTCTTTCCTTCAGAAGGTATCTCTAGCCCAGGGGTGTCAAACTCAAGGCCTGCAAACAGGATCTGCCCCATGGGGTACTTAAAACTGGCCCAAGGAGCTAGCCTGGAAATAACAAAGGACTAACCTGTGGTGCCCCTGCCAGCCAAAACAGGCTGTGGGGGGCTGTGGCCCCAAATGAGCTGCACAGGGTTCATGAGGGGATGGCAGAATACTGCAGGAGGACTGGATTGGACTGGGTTACAAGTATGTCAATTATAATTATGTGCCTGATATGGATGGAAAACAAGCAACATCCTATGTTAATACTACAGTTTATTGCCAGATTTTTCATACTGTTGGTCCATTTAATTTACAATCAACAATCTATAATTGACAGCCATTTCAATTTACTATCCTGGAAATTTTCCTCTGCTGTTAGAACTTGTATTATCATGTTATTTATACTATTGTATTCTTATTATTAGTTGGATAATAAAAATAGTATAAATAGCTTTTCTGCCTGGAAAAGCAGTTTATTACTAAACAATGTGTTATACATTTAGAAATAAAAATTTAGTGGAATATGAAGAATAAGTCAACTTGAAAAACATTCCTACACTTGTTTAGGGGGAAGGGCTGGAGAAGCAAATTAACTTAGAAGCACATTCCAATTTTACATTTAAAAAATTGTAGCTAAGCAACTGAAGCTTTTGCTAGCGAAAATTTTTAATTGGAGAATGTGATGGATGACACCTAGCCGGTGTACATGCTTAATTGGAGAAACAGATTTATAGCACACCCAGGGGGTGGGGGATGCAGGGTCATAGGTGACTGTAATTATGTATGCCAGAATCGGTTTCATACAGGTCATGCCAGTATGTCACTCCTAATGAATTATTTGAAGTTTTTTGAAGTTTGGCTCAAGGTTCATGATTTAATTAGGGCAATTGATGGAATCCTGACAGCAAGTTGATTTTCTTAATTAACATTACCAGGGTACCTGGGTCCCAGCCTCTCCAATCACTTCCCGACATCTGGGGTGCATGGAGAGAAACTCAGGCAGCCATGGCAGAGGGCAGGCTATAGGAAGAAAGCCTACACCAGGCAACCCAAGGAGAAACAGATTTGGCCTACAGACAGAAGCAGACAGCATAATTGCAGCTAGAGGGCAGCCCACCTTGAATTCTGAAGCTCCAGTGGAGGAAAGAAAAACAGATGAGTACTGGTGGAAAAACAAATTCCTAAAGGTTCTGAGGTTGGGTTTCCCCACCCCCATGGCCAAAAAGGGGGAAGGCCCCTGAGCAAACTGGGAAGAAGGGATTGAATGTGGGACTGGTCACAGTCCAGGGCCCCAAAGTCTCTGATGGAATCCTTGGGGAGATCCATAGAGCATCTGAAGGAGGAATTTGACTGGGTTACCACTCAGAGGACATCCCATCATACTGCCCAAAACAGAGGGAAGTTTTTACAGAGCCCTTTGAAGTCAGGAGAATCAGGTGAGACCACAGCCCTCCTTCACCCACCAGAAGAAAGAAGAGTCCAAAGCTGCAGTCAGTGCCTCCCTCACACAGCAGGCAACCCCCTCCCTCTCTACAAACTAGGTCCGGGGAAGAAGGCCAGCCACCTCGAGCTCAGGCTTCCAAAGGGGGGAGGAGGAGGGAGAAGTAGTGCTCAACAAACCATTCCAGTTCAAGGGGAAATTTGATGGGGACACAGTCCAGCTAGCTCTATTCCTTGACTCAGCTGAAATCCACCTAGACATGGATATCTCTATCCATTCCCAGAGTCATAGTGAATACCATTTCTGAGGGTCTAGAGGGAGAAGCAAGAGGATGGCTAGCAACCCTCCACAAGAGAAGGGCCCCCCAAATGCAGGATGTAGATGACTTCCTATACCTGCTAGAGGTCAGATTTTAGGAGTCAGAGGAAGACCTGTACACAGAAGATGAGCTTAGCAATCTAAAGCAGGGAGGGTGACTCATCAAGGAACTCATCTGTGAATTCAGGAGAATCAGTGGGAAACTAACTCTTTTGCCTGAATGGATGCTGGTTCATTTTTTCAGAACAAGCCTGGACAAGCAAATTAGCCAAGTAACCGCCTATTGAGATATCCCAAACAGACTCTCTGAGTGGTTCCAAGTAGTCATAAAAGTCAATGGGGTGACTTCCGGTTTGAAGGGCTTCGGCAACAGACAGAAATCCATGATCATGTGTGGTTTCTGTCTGGGCTCGCCGCTGGAGTGCCCCGAGCTGGCTGGTTTTGGGGCTAAGCACCCCGTAGAGGTGGTGAGGAGGGGGGAGACCACCAGCAGGGTTGAGGAGAGCCACATCTCTCCTCCTCAACTGGTCATTATTCCCTTTCCCGAAGGCAGTTGCAGTGGTGGTCAGAAATGGCCACCACAAAGAAGAACTTGGCCGGAAAAGAATGTGCAGGAGGAAGATATGAAGTGAAAGTTTTGGCTGACCTGGTTAAATTGTAAAAGCAACAACTAAGGTACCCTGGAATTTAAATTTACAAAAAATAACATTGCTCCCAAAGAAGAGTCGGAAGCAGTGAAGGAAATTGAAAAGGGAAAGGTTTGGCTTTTTTTCCCTTCTCTCTCCTTCCCTATACTGACAACTAAGAGACTTAAATAAGAAAACAGAAAAATCCGCTTTGACATCAATAGGCAATTAAGCTGAAAAAAAACAAAATGCCAAAGGGATAATAAAGATTTCTGGACATTAAAAGTTTTCTTTTTCATAAGCAGGAAGGGAGAGAAAAAGAATAAGGGCAGGATCTGGAAGAGGGAGGAGACTGCCTGGAATTAAAAAGAACCTACAGTAAAACTTCAACAAGACTTCTAAAAGATACATTTTAACTGAAACTTTGCAACTAAATAGTAACCCCAGGAAGAGAAAGTGAAAAAAAAGCAAAAAAGAAACAGCTTGCATATATTTGGATTATTTGGTGATCTTTGGATTCTTGGTTATTATATTTGAATGACTAAAATCAATCGGGTGGTTGTTTAAAAATTTATACAATGGCACCACTTCTGGATGAATTGAAAATGGAACTTAAAAAGTACAAAGAAAATGCACAAGAAGGGAAGGGTTCTTTTGGCTTTGTTTTTCAATTCTTAGAAATGGAGATTTGGAACTATAAGAAACAACAAGAAAAGACTGCAAAACAAGAAGACTGGGACAAAGAAGAAGCCATCTTTAATGAACAAGCAATTTTATGTGGGGAAGAAAAAGGAAAGGGGGGAAAGAGAATGGAGAATTTAAGACTTAAAAAAACAACCAAAGAAAAATAATTCAAAAAATAAGTATAATACTGGAAAGCAACAGAAAAGGGGAATACAGAAGAGAGAAATAGAGGTAGAGAGACAAGGGGGTAAAAAAGGGAGAGAGAAGAAGAGAGGAAGAGGAAAGGAAAATAAGTTACAAAGGACTGGAGCAAGATATAAAGAAACAGGACCTATTTAGAGATAATGGGTGAAAATCTAACTGAAAAAGGGATTCTGTAAAGGTACATAAGATTGTATTGTTATATTAGTAATAGAAATAACTTTAGAAAATTGGAAACAATGTATGATTAAAATGAGGGATAAAATAGTGTAATTTAGTGAAATGTTTGTGAATAAAATAAGTGAAATAAAATAAATGGGTAAATTGAATTAGGAAGGAACGGGAACATTTTAATTAGTTAATGTTTTATAAAATATAAGTGAAGGGGGGGATTAACTATGGAAAGCTTATAATTGTTCCCATAGAAGTATGATATTTAATTGAAAAGTAATGTTAAAGATGTTAAGACTTTAATGAATATTAATATTAATGATAGAATTGAATTGGAATGGAATGTTGTTTTAATTATATTATACATTTATATATTTTTTTTCTTTTTTTAAGAATACAGTGTATATTTTAAGAATGTACCAAGCAGAATCCGAATGGCAGTTATGTATTATATTGAATGTTACAACTTTAGGGAAAACATATAAAGGCGTCATACTCCAATCAGTAACTACAGGAGAAATTTTGTTTAATGAGAAAAGATAATAGATAATTGAAACAGGACAGACAAAAAATATAAATACAATGATTTGAATTGAAATGAGATAATTAAAATAAAATTGAGAAAATTAAAAGAGAAGAGAAGCTATGCAGAAAATGTAAAATAGTAATAAGATATGGAATAGAATATAAAAATGAGCATGAACCTGAATTTGTGTCTGTACGAAGAAATGTAACCCGAGATTATGCTACTTTCAGAAAAGATGTTTTATTTGTTTTTGTTTTTTTTCTCTTTGTGAAAACTCAAATAAAATTTACCAAAAAAAAAAGTCAACGGGGCATTACACCCCAACGACATGACAAAGCCTCAGGACACTAAGCAGAGATCAACCAGACCAGAGACCACTCAGACGATGGTGAATCACAGCACCACAACCATCCCTAAAACCAACCCTTTCACGAAGCCAAATTAAATGCTACAGGTGTGGGGGAATGGGACATATGTGCAATGACATGCACAAGTGCAGCCCCAAAACTAAAGCCAGAGCCACTACCCAGGGCCCAACCAGAACAAGGCCCCAAACATGCCACCAACATGCCCCACAAGGCTCTTCAGGCTGTAGAGGTCTCTCCTGGCCCAGCTGAAGGGGAGGGAACTCCAGGCAATGATGTCCAGTAGCTCTATTCCTATGACAGCGAGGACGAGGGCAAAAACAACCCAATGATGAGTCAACCAGTCTCCCCTTTCATCTTCACAATACAACTCAAAGCTCCAAAAACAGGGACTCAGGGGACTTTCCAAGCCCTAATAGACTCAAGCTGCACTAGATGTCTGATCAACCTAATCATGGTTCTGAAACTGGGAATTAGACTGAAAAGGTTGGCCCACCTGATCCGGTTCAAAAAGATTGATAGGTCCCTATTGGGAGGGGCCCATGCCACTCATTTAATCAAACCAGTGAGACTAGAGTTAGCAGATCACTGGGAAACAATTTGATTCATACTGCCCCCCAAAATGACAGATGCTGTCATACTGGGACTCTCCTGGCTAGACAAGTGAGGCCTGACTATCTGGTGGCAGGGAGGCAGCCACAGACTGAGGATAGCAAGGGGACCCCAATCCCCTCCTCATCAGCAAATACAAGCACCACCCATGCAGGGAACTGTCCCAGAGAACCCATCTGAACAACTATCAGCCACCTCCAACAAAACCCTCAAGACTGGATAGATCCTGAGGAAATATCAGGACCTCAAGGAGGTGTTCAGCAAGACTGAGTGTGACGTACAACCTCCCCACTGTGAGACAGACTGCACCATAGAAAGCAAAACTAACAAAGTCTAAATTATATGCCATGACGCCCCAGGAAATGCAAGAAATGTGTAGATACATAGACAAAAACATAGCAAGAGGGTTCATCAAGCTAGCCAAGCCACGGGTCGCAGCTCCAATCCTATTCAAAGAGCAAAAAAGATGGGACCATGAGATTATATGTGGACTTTAGAGCTATAAACGGTCTGTGTGTGCACAATCTATACCCCCTCCCGTTCATGAAGAACATGCTATCTAACCTAGCCAAGGGAAAGTTTTTTACCAAATTAGACCTTAGAGAAGCATACTATTGAGTCTGCATCAGGGAGGGAGACAAATGGAAAACAGCATTCAACTGCCCTCTAGGGCAGGGTTCACCAACCTTTTGGACCTCAGGGACCACCAAACTCATAATTTTAAATTTCATGGACCAGACACCCTGGGAAAATCCCCCCAAAAGTCTGTAGGAAAATTCCCCACCCCACCTTGCAGGATCCCAAAGACTCATTTCTGGTGGAGTTTG
Organism: Pseudonaja textilis; assembly: GCF_900518735.1. Next base: position 5,068,042 of record NW_020769326.1, read on the forward strand.
GGGGTGAGAAAGAAAGACTTTTGCTGCTTTCCTTGCGTGCAGCCAAAAGCAGAAGAAGCAGAAAGAAGCAGCCCGGTTGCCAGGCCAGGTGCATGGGGTGTGTGGGGCAAGTTTCCCCCTCCCTTTCCCCCTTCCCCTCACTAGCTCACGTTGTTCACAATGCAAGCGATGCAAGACTTGTGTTCCCATGGTCCATGTGGGCGGTGCAGCCTTGCATTTCCACATAGCCTGGATTAATTGCTTTGGAGGTGACATTTCTCTGTGGACCACCAAAATTTTCTTGCGAATCACCAGTGGCCTCTGGCCCACTGGTTGGTGACCACTCCTCTAGGGACTTCCAATTCAAAGTCATGCCTTTTGGACTACAGGGGTCCCCACCAATGTTCATGCAGTTAAATGAGATATGGATGAGCACCTCTATAAGGGGGTCCTTGTCTATCTGAATGATATTCTCATCTACACTGAGACCATGGATGACCACATACCCCTAGTCTGCCAGGTACTGGAAAAACATCTAGTGGCACACCTGTATGTCAAACTGTCGAAATGTGAATTTCACCATGCATGGTTAGGCTACCTGGTTGCCGAGTCTCAAATGAGGGAATAGAGATGGATCCAGCCAAAGTACAAGCCATCCTAGACTGGCAGCCCCCTCACAGCTACAAAGCTTCTTGGGGTTCACAAACTTCTACTGACACTTCATCCCCTCCTTCGTGAGGATTGCCAAACCTAGGATAGACCTCCTAAAGACAGGGAGCCCAGGAACAAAACCCCACCCAGGACCTAACCTGCCAAAAAGCATTTGAAACACCAAAAGAATTGTTTGTGAAAAAACCAGTGCTGAAGCATCCTGACCCCAATCAACCCTTTGTCATTCAAGTGGACTCTACTGGCATGGCAGATGGGGCAGTATTACTCCAAAAAAATGACCAAGGAAGCTTACAGCCCTGTGCCTACATCTCCCGCAAGCTCACGGTCACAAAGAGATGATAGGCTTCATGGGAAAAAGAGTCTTTCACAGTGAGATGGGCACTGCAAACCTGGCTCCACCTGCTGGAAGGGGGGCAGAGACCGTTCATAGTCTGGACTGACTATAAAAATCTGGAAGCCCTTAGGACCCTGTGAAAACTATCACTGTCAGGTGGTGCTCCATTCAAAATTCAAGAAAGAAATACTTAGACTCCTTAGATTAGAGAAAATATATCTTTTATTGAAAATGAAGTGGTAGCAACCATAGAATTCTGAATCTGGGAAATTAGGTGCGCAGATCACATATACAAAGTGATGGAAATGTTCCCACCCCCAATAGTTCAAATGATTCTTCCAATTAAAAGTTGTGAATATGGTCATGTGGACATCTTCAGGTGATGATGAGGCCTCTGTCCGTTGACCTTGGCATATTTTGATAAAAGTTTGCAGTTGCGCAGAGAAAAGAAAGCTAAGTGAGAAATAGAATCCTAAGCAAGAATTTATACTCCCCCCTCCTCATTTTACACAACACTAGAATGTAACACCTCCAGCTCGCTTCCCAGACTTTACCCCCTCCTCCCCCCATTACTTATGACAGCCAAAAGATGCAAAGCAATAGTAGAAGATCTTGAAGGCTGACAATCACCCAAATAACTCCACTGGGCTCAATACTTCAACTGATTTGACTTCATGCTAAAACACATCCCGGGGGGAGGAACTTTCTATCTGATGCCGTCTCCCGCATGCCCCAGTACAAATGTGAATGAGATGAGGTCATGAATGCCATCATTCCCTTTACATAAATAGTAACCAAGTAACCACCAGAAGACAACACCACAACTGGCAAGACCAATCCACAAGCAACCTAACCATTAAACTGAAAAGTGAAATGCTAGCAGACCCCTGGTTCCAGAACAATCAACACACTTTGACAAAAAGAGATGACCTAGCATGGAAGGGGATGAAACTCTACATCTCAGAATCCCTATGCAACCTAGTCCTCTAGAGGAGCCATGATATCAAACCAGCAATCCATTTCAGGTTCTTAAAGACTAGCTCAAAGGCAATTCTGGTGGCCTGGCATAAAGAAAGACATGGACAGTTATGTGAAGAGTTGCACTATCTGTGCTGCAATAAAAAATTGACCAGGAAACCACCACCCCAGACTGCTACAGCAGAGCCAACGAGGCCATGGGAGGAGATTGCAATGGACTTCATAGTGGAGTTACCAAAAAGTGGGAGAAACACAGTTATTTGGATTGTAATGGATTTATTCTCCAAACAGGCACATTTCATATCTTGCAGTGGACTACCCTCAGCTCACCAGTTAGCCAAGCTGTTCCTGAAGCACATCTACTGCCTGCATGGAGTACCACGGAGAATTATCACAGACAGTGGGGTCCAGTTCACAGCTATATTCTGGAGGGAGTTCCTATGGTCTATTGGATCTTTCATCTGATCACCAATGGGGAGACAGAGGGACTGTATGCCATGGTGGAGCAATACCTGAGATGCTACATGAATTATCAGCAGTCCAATTGGACAGATTTCCTCCCATTCACAGAGGTTCCATACAATAATGCTGTTCACAGCAGCATGGGACTAACCCCTTTCAGAGGAGTGAGTGGTATGGATGTCATCCCAATGCCTGAGTATCCAAGGGATCCTGCCTCATCAGTCAGTCTGACTGATAGGATGTCAACACAGAAAGCAACTTGGAAGAATGTTTAAAAACTGCTAGCTAAAGTGGCACAGACTTATAAGAAACAGGCAGATAAACACCAAGCACCGCAATGTCCACTCCAATTTGGGGAGAAGGTTTACCTGTTCACCAAATATCTGAGGTTAAAACTTCCTAGCAAGAAACTGGGGTCAAAGTTTATTGGACCATTTCTCATAGTAAAGATTATCAATCCAGTCATAGTGCAATTGAAATTGCTCCAATTGCTAGGGAAGATACACCCAATATTCCATAGTAGTCTCTTAAAATCCATGGTTGGATCAACCCTGAGACCTCTACTGTGTGAGCCTCCAGACCCCATTGTCATAGGAGGACAAACCCATTATGAGGTGAGCAAATCCTTGACTTGATGTGGCACAGGAGACAACTCCAATATTTAATCAAGTGGAAAGGCTAACCCTTATCAGAGACATCTTGGGTAAAGAGTAGGAATGTCCAGTCCGATCACCTTATAGCAAGATTCCATGCAGAAAATCCAATCAAACCTGGTGGGGGTCACAACCCTAAATTCTATACCTGCACTCAACTTGTTTTTGCACAGGTTGTTTTCAAGAAGTGAGGGGAGCCGAATGTCAACTTATAAAACATTCCTACACTTGTTTCCAAGTTGGCAGAAGAAAGGGGAGGAAGGACTGGAGAAGCATACAGCAAATGAACTTAAAAGCACATTCCAACTTTATCTTAAAAAAGATTGTAGCTAAGTGACTGAAGGTTTTGCCCGTGAAAATCTTTAATTGGAGAATGTGATGGATGACACCTAGTCTGTGTACATGCTTAATTGGAGAAACAGATTTATGGCACACCCATGGGGGAGGGGGGATGCAGGGTCACAGGTGACTGTAATTACGTATGCCAAAATCAGCTTCATGCAGGTCATACCAGTATGTCACTCCTAATGAATTCTTGGAAGTTTTTAGAAGTTTGGTTCAAGGCTCATGATTTAATTAGGGCAATCACTGGAATCCTGACAGATAAATGTTTGCCAGTAATATCTGGTAGAAGAGATAGGAAAATGATTATAGTAAAGAACTGTGGAAAGAAAGAAGAAAAAGGAAAAAATGCATCTCGAGCCTGTGTTAAATGCCCACCCCAGCCACACCCACTATAACCATATCCCCCTGGCCTCACACCACCATCCCTGGCCCTCCAAGGTCAAACACAACCCTGATGTGGTCCTCAATGAAATTGAGTTTGATACTCCTGCTCTAGAAAGCTAAAGCATTTACGAAAAAGTATATTGTGCTGTGGATCAGTGGCCACCATTCTTTTTGGCACCAGGAATGCCTTTGTGGCAAACAATTTTTCCACAGACTGGAGGAGGAAAGTTTTCAGGATCCAAGCACATTACATTTATTGTGCATTTTATTTCTGTTATTATTACATTGTAATATATAATGAAATAATTTAAAGGTAGAGGTAAATGTTCCCCTTGCACATATGTGCTATCATTTCCGGCTCTAGGGGGTGGTGCTCATCTCCATTACAAAGCTGAAGAGCCAGCGCTGTCCGAAGACATCTCCGTGGTCATGTGTCTGGCATGACTAAATGCCGAAGGTGTATGGAACGCTGTTACCTTCCCACCAAAGTAATCCCTATTTTTCTATTTGCATTTTTACATGCTTTTGAATTGCTAGGTTGCCAGAAGTTAGGACAAATAACGGGTGCTCACGGGTATATTGTGTTAGGAATTTGAACTGCCAAACTGCTGACTTTTCTGATCAACAAGCTCAGCATCTTAGCCGCTGAGCCACTGCACCCTCCAATGAAATAATTACACAATACATAATGTAGAATCAGTGGGAGTCCTGAGCCTTTTTTCCTGCAATTCGAAGGTCATATCTGGGGGTAATAGGAGACAGTGACATCCAAAGTGTGTTGCTTATTCTAGCCTACTCTGTAATCTCATTTTGGTTCTGTCACTGCAGAAAACCTGCTTCACAAAGATAGGTATTGGAAATGTGGGATTAGTAGGAGAGCTTCTGGTGGCAGGACAGGGCGAACGGAGGTGAAGAAGACTGTTGCAGTCTTTGAACACCTTTTCTGACACCAGGAGCGATCCCCCAGGGATACACGAACCCCGGAGAGGTTCGTGTCAATGTGGAGAACCTCGAGCTGCAGAATGGGGAAGGCAACCCCCCGACAGTGAAGAGGGAAGCTCCCGAGCCCGGCGCAAAAGAGTAAGCTGTCATTCTATGGCGGCTTCAAGTCTGGTCTGCCACTTGAGTGAATAAGCAAAGCAGTGACAGCCTGCGAGGTCAAGAGTAACAGGAACAGAGAAACGGTTTATAATTTGGAATCTTTGAAGACTGAAGAGAGCAGAATGACAGAAGAATGACAGCGTAAATTCTTCTCTCCTGGTTGTGATTAGCACCTTTCAGAAGTCAGGCGGAAAGCGGCCAGAAAAGCAGTTGGGAAAATGAAAGGATTATAATGGAGAGCGGAAAAGCCTAAGCACAAAAGTGAAAGCGCAGATTTACCCTGTGAAAGGGAAGCTCTGGGGAAAGAGGGAAATTGCTAAAACCAGGAGATCAGAGGTCCGGAATTGGTGAGGGGCTTCATCTGATTTATGGACCTTTCTTTTTGACTTTACTTGAGAAAAGGGAGGCGACGGAGGTGAAAGAATACTGACATTGATCGAGTCTGATGAATCCTCAGATCTGAGCACAACACGACTATCACATCTATTTAATATTGTGGAGAAGACAAACTGAGCATTATATTGGACTTTGGAAGATTTGTATGTTGATTTAAAAGTTGGAAAGCAAAGAAAGAAGAAGAAGCAAGAGGAAGAAGGCAGAGACGAACAGAAGGCTGGGAAAGACGGTTTTGGGACTGCAGATTAGTCAGCACATTACACTATTTGCTGATTGGAAGGCTGAAAAGAATCCTCTAGCTGGAAGATGGACTTTTAGCTCACCCAACTTGCTTTCTTTATTACGTGGTACTACTTAATATTACTAGTTTGGCACTACTTTCTCCTTAAGATGACTTCCTTGCTTTTTGTTTGTTGATTCTCTGAAGCTGTGGTAATCTCTCTCCTACCCTTTCTCTTATTGTTTTGCCCCCTGCCTCCCTATTGTTTCTCCTAAATAGCTTACATAATTCTACTTATTTGGGGGGGGGGAAGAGGGGGGTATACTATTATTATAGAGTTAAGAGATTACTGTTGTAAGTATTAATAGTAAAGAGGGATAAACTCTGTTGATATAAACTATTTATAAATTATTTAGACTACTTAAGACATTTAAGATTAATTCCTTAAAGTGTTAATTGATGTACTATTGATGACCAATTTTCTTATTACATAGACTAGAATACTGTAGTAGATATCTATTTATGATATAGGGGAAAAGACTGTGGAGTGAGATATTAAATTGAAATACGTGAATAGACTTTAAAATACAAGACCCAAACACTGAATGGTGATTTGGGATAATATATCTAAAATTGTGCATCAACAAAAACAAATACTTAGAGAGATGACATCCACGACAACTATGGCCTTAAAAACAGGAAGGAAGGCTACCCCGACCCTATCGACTACGTTGACACCCACCCCACCAACAACTCAAAAAACTATTGAGGAGTCCTTAACAGGGGAAAAGCAGCCTAATGTCCCCAACATTAATATACAAACTTCCTTATTATCCTTGCAGGAAGTTATATCTAAAATGCAAGAAATGATGATTAAAAATCACAATGAAACTAGAGCAGATATAAGCGAATTGAAAGATGAGATGGGGAAACTGAAGGCTGAAATGAAAGCGGATATATCGAAGGTGGAGGGTAAGATAGGGTCTCTACAGCAGGCCATGGAGAGAAACGAAGTGAAAATAAAAGATATAGAGAGTAGAACAACACGCATGGAGACTAACTTTGAAAGGATGGATGAGGAATTTAAAAATGTACTTAGAGAAATGGAAGACTCACTGGTTCACCTCGAGATGGACAAAGCAATGGCGTATTTAAGGTTCCAGAATGTGGCTGAAGCAAAAAATGAAGAATTGGAACATTTGATGGCAGAAATATTGACTGAATGGTTAGGAAAAGAAAAAGATGACCTAATTAAAGAGTTTGATGAGGTATATAGGGTTAGCACAAGCTATGCCAGACGCAACAACTGCCCAAGAGAAATCCATATCTGCTTCTCTAGGAGATGCCTGAGAGATTTAATTTTGAAAATGTCTAGGGAGGAAACGATATCATATAAAGGCAGAGAAATTATGATTTTAAAACAAATTCCAAAGAAAGTGAGGATGATAAGACAAGATTATAAATTTCTAGCTAATGATTTAAATAAAAAAGGAATCCAATTTAAATGGTTAATCCTGGAAGGGATGTTAATTACGTGAAAAGAGAGGAAAATCAAAATAGAATCGATAGAACAGGCCCAAGACTTTTATCAACAGCTCACGAATACGAATGGTCAATCCACTAAAGAAGAACTTAAAAGGAGACCACAGGAGGACCGATATTGTCACAGAACCCAAAAGGAATGACTTTCTCCAATTTCAGGAAGTGATAAACCACAACCTGGGAGAGAAGAGCAAATCCCACAACAACAACAAGAAGAGAATCGAATCATTACTAGGCAAAAATCTAAGCAGACGTAGATAAATGGTGGAGGGGAAGAAGTTGCTCTCCATCAATATAAATGGATTAAATTCAATATCAAAAAGAAAAAGGATATTTTCAAAACTTATTCGACATAACGCAGATATAATATGTCTTCAAGAAACACATATTTCGAAAAATGATGAAAGACATCTAATTTGTCCAAAATTAGGGAAACTTTTTACGGCACCGGCCGATAAACACAAGGAAAAAGGAATTGTAATTTACGTAAAACAAGATGTAAAGGTAGAATTAACCTGGTCGGATCCCGAAGGAAGAACTCTGGTTATACAAGTTTGGATAAACCACATCACATTTTTACTTGTAGCAATCTATGCCCCAAATGAAGACCAAAGGAAATTTTTTAAACACCTCCACCAAAAAATAGTAGGCTTTGAAAAAAGGAACATTTGCTTGATTGGCGATTTTAACTCCATTGCAGACTACCAAAAAGACCATAGTAATATGGGAAAAAACAAGAAGGGGAAAAGGGAACTTTCTGCGGCATGTAAGGAAATGATGAAAGAGTTAAATTTAAAAGATTTATGGAGGGAACGGAATCTTGAAGTGAAACAATTTACATACTATTCCAATCCACGTAAGACTAGGACTAGAATAGATATGGCTTGGATGGATTTGGATTTGGCTAATGAAATAAAAGAAATTAAAATCCTACCAAATGAATGGGCTGACCACAACCCAATACAGCTAATTTGGAGAGACAGGAGAGGAATAAAAAAAAGATGGACACTAAACACCCAAATAGTAAATGAAGAAGAGTATATTAATAAGCTGAAAGAGGAGCTAAACTATTTCCTAAAAGATAATAATAATGAAACAACTTCAAAACAGAATATTTGGGATACTATGAAAGCAATTATAAGAGGTACGACAATTTCCTATAATGCTATGAGAAACAAGAGAACTTATGCCCGACAAAACGTATTACAACAACAAATCAAAGACTTAGAAATACAATTACAAATAACCCCTAAGATCCAAGGAATACAAAACCAGTTAATATTAGCCAAACATAAGCTGAATTTGATTGAACAAGATAAAATAGAAGTTAGCTTGAGAAGGTCCAAACAAAATTATTTTGAACACGCTAATAAACCAGGAAGATGGCTATCTTATAAACTTAAAAAAGAAAAAGAAAAGAGACTGATACACCAACTAATAGACGAGAACGGCATACCACAACATGAGATTGAGAAGAAAAAAGATATATTAAACTATTTTCAAAGATTATATAAAAAAGAAGAAATCAATGAAGACAAAATAAGAACTTATCTGGAGAATGCGAATGATAAAACAATAAGGGAAGGAGAGAAAGAATTATTAAATAAGGATATTACATGGTCTGAGTTGAAATCTGCAATGGAGAACCAAAGTAATAATAAATCCCCTGGTCCAGATGGGATTCCAGTAGAATTGTACAAAATAGAGTTAGTAGGGCCACTGATGCTGGAAGCGTTTAACGAAGTACTTTTGGCAGCCAAAATGCCAGACTCATGGAGGGGGGGCGTTGATTTTGTTAATTCCAAAGGAGGATGTAGATGCCAGATATATCAACAATTATAGACCAATTTCACTTTTAAACGCTGATTATAAATTATTTACCTCAATTATAGCGAATAGAGTAAAACAAGTCTTAAATTTATACATTCATGAAGACCAAAATGGTTTCCTTCCATCCCGCCAAATCAAAAATAATCTAAGAACCATTATTGATGTCTTAGAATATTATGGAGTTCATCCAGAGAAACAATTTGCACTCATGTTTTTAGATGCGGAGAAAGCATTTGATAATCTACATTGGCACTTTTTAATACAAAAAATCTATAACATGAGTCTGGGCACTAAATTCGAGAACATTATCACAACAATTTACAACACCCAACAGGCCAATATACTAATTAATGGTGAACAAACAGGCCCATTAAACATTGAAAAGGGCGTTAGACAGGGTTGCCCCCTCTCACCCCTCCTATTTATACTTGCTTTAGAATCACTGTTAACACGGATAAGACAAAACTCTGAAATCCAAGGAGTAAGGGTCAAAGCAGAGGAATATAAACTACAGGCGTTTGCAGACGATATGGTTTTCTTCCTAGAGGAACCCATGGAAAAAGGACATAACCTAATAAAAGAACTAGAACAATTTGGTTCAGTAGCAGGATTAAAGATTAATAGAAATAAGACAAAATTAATGACTAAAAATCTAACAGAGAATCAGAGGAAAGAATTAGAAAAAACCATGGGGGTACAGGCAACAAAAAGGGTCAAATATCTAGGCATATGGTTAACACCACATAGTAAATCGCTCAAAGAGAATAATTATGATAAACTATTACAGCAAATTAAGAAAGACCTAGAATCTTGGAATAAGCTGCAGCTTTCTCTACTGGGCAGGATTGCCATCTTACAAAAATTCCTTTACTTATTCCAGACAATCCCAATTAAATTACCAAAATTTTTTTTTTGAAGATATAAATAAGGTAACACTTAAATTTATTTGGCAAGGGAAAAAAGCTAGAATCAATATTAAGGCTTTACAAGATGCAAAAAGTAGAGGTGGGCTAGTGCTCCCAAATTGGGAATTATATTATTGGGCAGCCAACTTATTATGGTTAAAAGACTGGGTTAATTTACTCAACAAAAGAACTTTAGCCTTGGAAGGGCACGATCTTCAGAGAGGGTGGCACGCATTTCTATGGGAAGTGGGGAAAACTAAACAGTCGTATTTTCATAGACACCTTATTAGAGATTCATTATTAACTAATTGGGAAAAAATATGCAAAAAACATTATTTAAAAATTCCGATTTGGCTTTCAACAATGGAGGCAATGGTTCATCCCAACAATTTGGATATAACAAAAATGACTAAAGATTTATTAGACCCTCTAGGAAAATTAAGAACTCAACAGGATTTACAGGAACAGGGATTTAAAATCGACCAGTGGTTATATATACAAATCCATAGCAGATACAAACAAGATATCAAAGAGTTTGGAATCTATAGCAAATTACAATATTTAGATAAAATCTTATTAGGATCAAATAAAAAGAATATCTCCAAATTTTATAAATATTTATTGGAGGTAGAATTAGAGCAAGAGATAGTGAAAGGGAACATGATAACATGGAGTAGGAATATTGGAAGAAGCATTACATTAACAGAATGGGAAAAGATCTGGAATAGAAACATCAAGATTACAAAATTGGCAGCGTACAAAGAAAATATGTATAAAATGTTATATAGATGGCACTTAACCCCCTTCGAGGTTGGCGAAGATGAACCCTAACATGAGCTCAAGGTGTTGGAAATGCAAAAGCACTGAAGGAACATTTTTCCACACATGGTGGTCTTGTAAAACTACCCAAAAATTTTGGCAAAAAATCAGAAAATGGTTGGAGGATATAACTAAAGAACAAATAGACTATAAACCAGAGTTCTTCCTGTTAGGGATCTCTGATAGATATTTATCCAAAAAGACAAAATATGTAATAATCCATATTCTAACTGCGGCTAGATTAGCGTTTGCTCAGTGTTGGAAATTACCTCATACACCTTCAGAGCAAATGGTTATTCAGAAAATTTGTGAATGTGCTGAAATGGATAAACTAACGATAGCATTAAAAAACAAAGAGTCCTCAACATTTCACGACAACTGGGACTCATGGTAAAATTGGCTTACACAGAGACAAATTATGTAAATGATAAAAAGTAACTTAAACATAATGGAAAAGAGGAGTAGATTGGATATGACGAAGAGAAATGATCCTTACAGACTGTCACAAAAAGATATCATTCGTTTTTAATTATATTTTCTATCCTATTCTCCCTCCCCTTCCCTTCCCTTCTCTCCCTCTATATCTTTTCTCTTCCCCCCAACCAGCCTTTATCCGGTGTGTTAGGCCGGGTGTTTTCCTTCTTTCCCTCTAGCCATTTTTCTTTCTATTTTGTAAATGTATTGTCGATGTGTTTTTAAATTGTAAATTCAATAAAATCTATTAAAAAAAAAAAAAAGGAAATGGAAGCAGGCTTTTCAGTGGTTTTGTGGCATTCAGGATATTCTGCCTTGACTTTAATCCAGAACTTATGGAGATTTGAAGTTGTCTCAAACATACTTTTAAGGCCACCATCATTTGCAATCTCAAACAGTTGATTCTCTTCCGGAACGGACAAAGTCAGTTCACCAGGCTTATTCACAAATGTGTCAGGGATAGGGTGCAAATATTTTTACTACCAGTTATGTGAGCGTGGCTAGGTGGATGTGGCTAGGTGGGCATGGCCATGTGCCGGCACAGCTGTGGGAAAAAGTAAAAAGAAATACTGGTTCAGCTATACCGGAAGCTGTTTTTTTTACTACCTGTTTGGCCAAATGGTAACATTCTTAACTACCGATTCACCCAAACCAGGCTGAACCAGTAGAATCCCACTCCTGAAATATGTCACGGATCCTTTCCTTCCCAGTTCAGGGGTCTTTTGTGGTTGAGAAATAATGCTCAAATTCTTTTGCAAGTTGAGATGAGTGAACATGTGCCATCTGGGAGAAAGAAGATACTAGCTGTCAGCCTTCAAGATTTTCTCCCTTTGCTTTGCATCTTTCAGCTGTCATAAGTAACAGGGGGGAGGGGGGAATGGTTATGGGAAGTGAGCTGGAGGTGTTTCAAACCAGAACTGTATAAGCTGGGGGGGGTGTACATTCTTGCTTAGGTTTCTATCCTATGCTTTGCGCAGCTGCAACTCTTTATCAAACTATGCCAAGGTCAGCGGACAGAAGCCTCATCACCACCTGGAGATGCCCACATGATGATATACACAACTTTTAATTGGATGAGCCAATTGAACTATTGGGGGTGGGAACGTTGCCATTACTTTGTATATGTGATTTACGCGCCCATTTTCTCAGATTCAGAGTTCTTTTGTTGCTACCACTTGATTTCCAGTAAAAGATATCTTTTCTCTGATTAAAGGAGTCTAAGTATTTCTTTCTTGGATTTTGAATGGAGCAGCAGCTGACACTAGCTCAGTCTCATTCAAAATATCTGCTAATTTTTAAAACATTTCAAAAATCTAAATGTTCACTCATCACCCCAATAATTTAGTTTGGCTTCGAATGCAGCCACTTTATCTGCTGACTTGAACATAGTTGTCATTCTCCCCTGAAGTGACAGATTGAATTCATTGAGCAGGTTGAATATATCACAGAAATGAGCAAGTTTTATTACCCAATTTGCGTCACTGAAATGTGTTGAGTGTTTTTCTAAAATAAATCTCAGGAATAGCTTTGGTAACTCAAAAATTCCTTTAGAAAACTATCTCACTTTTGCATATAACAGATGTGTGTTGTCTGTATTCAATTACTTACAGAGCTGCATGAACAGATGTGAGTTAAAGGCATGTACTTTAATGTGGTTGACAATTTTAACTGTATCCTGCAAAAAGGAGGTGCAGGTGACATTGTTCAGTAGCCAGCATTTCTCTATAGATGACACAGTGCGTAGACTTACATTCAGAAACAACCTTCTTGACCCATGTAGTGAAACCAAAAAGCCATCCAGTCATGGCAGCTGCTCCATCTGTGCTTATACCATCACAAAATGACAAGTTCAGTTTTCCTGATTGTTCAAAAACTTGCATAGTTCTGCAGCTGTGGTGTTGGTTGGCAATGAAAGTGTACGTAACATTCGCATGCACATCTTCTTGAAAAATATATCACACAAAAACAAGCATTGTTGCCTTGTTGTCAATATAAGTAGACTTCTACCATGGTGCCTCATTAATCCTCTCTAATAATTTCACCTCAGTACCCTCAACTATTTCATCAATTTGTCTAGTTATGGTGTTATCCAAAAGAGGAACACGTGCCATCTTTTGAACTGCAGACTCTCCTAAAATTTCAAAACACATATCCTTAGCAGCAAACAGATCAACTCTTCACCAATAGTAAAGGACTGCTTAGCTTTAGCAATGTGGTTAATCATTAAGAATGATGCTGTTAATTCAGACACATGTGATGAAGTGGTGGCCTTCAATAATTTATTTGGTTCTTTGTGTTCACATTTTTTCTTTTGAAAAACTCCAAAAACGTTTAATACAGGGTGCTTGGTCTCTGGGTGGTGAAGCAGTTTTGAAGGTTTCATTTTGTTGGCTAGCCAGTTGCCACCCATTATACAAAGCAGGTTTGAAGAATGTGATAACCTGTTGCAATGAACCTGTAATTTAAGTAAGACTCTTAGTATTTTCTTTTAAATGCACCTTTCTTTTTGTTGGCAGTCTTAGAGTCTTCTCTCTCACTATTGGGTCTTTCTACCTTTTCTAAGAAGCTCTCCAGCAATGTTTGTTTTTTTACTCATTTTGACTAGGGTTAGCTTGTGGGCTTATCAAAATTGTGATTGAGACAAGTGCACGGTGGGGGAAAGATGGAAGCGATAAATAAAATAATGGGTGGACCATGAGTGGACTAAAATAAATGTTGGATTCTGACTTAAAGCCTGCCACCTGAATTAAACTGTCACTTGCCACTTACTGATAGAGTTTTGATATGAGTCTGCAAGCGAGTGATTTATTATAGCCTCTGTGCAGTCAGAACTCTTTACTAATGATAGGCTGAGTCAGTGAATTTTGCCCCATTTCACAACTTTTCTTGCCACATTTATTAAGTGAATCACTGCGCTTGTTAATTTAGTAATATGACTGTTAAGTGAATCTGGCCTCCCCACTGACTTTGCTTGTCAGAAGGTTGCAAAAGGGGATCACATGATCCTTGGAGACTACAATCGTCATAAATGTGGGATAGTTGACAACGTCTGAATTTTTATCATGTGACCGTGGGGATGCTGCAACAGTCGTAAGTGTGAAAAATGGTCATGTCACTTTTTTCAGTACCATTGTAACTTTGAATAGTCACTAAATAAACTGTTGTATGTCAAGGATTACCTGTACAAAAATATAAATAGCTTCTTTGCTTGCAAAAAGCTGCCCTAAATACAATCATTATATTAGAAATGGGAGAATACACACTGAAGATCAGTGAGTGACAGCCATCATGGAAACCTAAACCATTCTGTCTGAATTCTTTCCTTTTCATCAGCAATATCTGCTACCAGGATGCCAGAACACTTTGAGGAATCAGGTAGGGTGCCAGGGCACCTTGAGGAATTAAAATAGTTAAAATGCAATGATTAACTATCAGCAGTCAACTCTTGCTCATAAAGTGAAACCCTTTAGCAGAGAGGTCATTTAAACTCTCCAGAAAGTGGGTGGGCATACTTGGGCCACAAAATGCAGAGCTAAAGAGATTAATTAATAAAGTATCTAGGGGATCCAGCCTGGCCCACTGCCCAATGGCCATCCCTTACGATCCTGCTAAGGAGAAATGGTCATCCTACATGGGCCATTTCAACCTGCACCTGGAGGTTAATGGACTCCAAGTAGCCCCCGATGCACAGAAAAGGGCACTTTTTCTAACATACTGTGACATTGAAATCTATGAAATGGCTGATGCCCTGGTTGCAGACGATCTACAGACCGTGTCCTGGGATGAACTCCAGCATACCCTCCACAGTCACTACATCCCATCTCTGTCCTATTTGGCCAGCTGCTATGACTTTTACACACAGAGCCAGAGAGAGGGAGAGATGATCAACTCATTCTATGGAGAATCACAAAGAACTGCAGATTCCCAGACACTGAGGGGATGATCTGGGACCGGATCATCTTAGGAACAAAGAATCCCATGCTCCAAAAGAAGCTCCTGACCCACGAGGACGTCTCCTTCCAAGAAGCCCTCGATGAGGCCAGAGCTGCTGAATTGTCCAACAATTCAGCAGCACGGATCTGAGGGAGTGGGAAAGTCCATGCAACCAGGTCTGATCGCCTGCTTTGGCCCAGCGAGTCCACCTCTGATACCAGAGATGATGACAATGGCAGAGACATACATAAGCTGAGGTCCAGTAAGCCAGGCAGGAAACCGGGAAACTGAGAGTGCAGCGGCTGCGGCGGAAATCACCATCGATCAGCGTGCTGTTTCAGAGATACCGTATGCCGGAGATGCAAGCATCGCAGAGGTATGTCATGCAACACAACCGATGAGCAAACAAGGCTGATGAGCCGCATCACCCGCAAAACAACATGGCCACCAAGGGGAAGAACCCTGGTGGGAGATTCAAAAAGAAGGAAGACACCAGGGAAGAGGAAGCCTGTTTCATGCTCATGGGCTATGCACAGACCAGAGTGAGATGCACCGATGCCTTCGAAGGAAACAAAATAATGGCCACAGTCAGAATCGAGGGAAAACCTTGCTGTATGGAAGTGAACTCAGGGTCCTACATATCAATGATATCATGGGACACCCTTTAAAAACTCCTTAGGTATGGTGTGACCAATTGGAACCACAAGCCATTGTTTTGAGAGATACCAGGGCTGCCGCATAAGGTCTTGGGGAAAAAAACTGCACATGTGGAATATGGCACCTTCAGCGGCAGCCTACCACTCACAATAGTAGACCAGAGCCTACCCAGCCTGCTCGGCAGAGGATGGTTCCTGCCACTCCAAATAAGTGTCACCGGTATCCATGTGACAGAGACCCCCCCCCAGAGCGACCGGAGACATCACGGAGCTGGAACGGGAGTGCAGCAACGTTTTTGATGACAAACTGGACAAGTACACAGGGACCCCTATATCATTTAATTTAGATCCCAATATTGCCCCAGTCTGTCTCAAGCCGCAGTGAGTCCCGTTTGCCCTCCGACCAAAAGTCAAGGAACAACTGGACAAATTAATAGCTCAAGGGGTTATAGAACCAGTGGACCATGGTAAATGGGAAACCCCAATTGTGATTCCAGTTAAGCCAGATGGGTCAATAAGAATCTGTGCTGACTATAAAAAGACCCTGAATAAAGCTCTTCAGCAAAGCGCCTACCCAGTGCCCGTAGTCCATCACCTTCTACACTCCTTGGGCCGGGGGACTATATTCACTAAATTGGACTTGGCCCAGGCCTATCTGCAACTGCCTGTCAATGAGGCTACTACTGAGGCGCAAACCATCGTCATGCATAGGGGGGCATTCAAGTACAAGAGACTCCAATTCGGGGAAAGCATAGCCCCTGGCCTGTTCCAGAGTATCATGGAACAGCTGTTGCACAACATCCCCGGAGACATATCCTACTTTGACGATGTAGTCATCTCAGTCACCAGCAGGGACCAATTGATGGAGTGGCTAAGGGCAGTCCTGGGAAGATTCCAGGAGGCAGGATTGAAATTAAAGAGAAACAAATGGCACATAGCAGTTCCACAAGTAAAATTTTGGGGGTTCCTAATTGACGCCACAGGCATCAGACCCACAAACAGGAAGTTTAAAGCTATACAGGAAGCCCCCACACCACAAAACAAAGTGGAGCTGCAAGTATTCCTAGGGTTGCTGAGCTTTTACAATGTGTTTCTGCCGCAGAAAGCAACCATTGCAGAACCGCTCCACAGGCTACTCGATAAGATGGCAAGCTGCAATTGGGGACAGCACAAGGCTGAAGCATTCAAAAAAAATAAAAAGCATTTAAACATCGGACAGCATTCTCATCGAATACAGCGAGACACTACCACTACCACTAACCTGCAATGCCTCCTCCTATGGCATTGGAACAGTCCTCAGCCACAAACTACCCAATGGGACTGAAGCCCCATCACCTATTTCTCAAAGACACTATCAAAAATGCAAAGAAATTACAGCCAGATCGACAAGGAAGCACTTGCTGCGGTCGCAGGGTTAAAGCGCTTCCACGAGTATCTGTATGGCAGGCAGTTCAACCTCATCACCAACATAAACCCTTACTGGGCATCCTCGCCAGCAACAAACCCACACCGAACATCCTGTCACCCTAGATGTTGAGATGGACAGTATTCTTGCCAGCATACAGCTACACCTTAACCCACCAGCCAGGGAAAGACATTGCCCACGCTGACACTCTCAGCCGTTGCCCCCTCCCAGACACAGCCAAAGACCCAGTGCCATCCACAACAGTGCTGCTAATAGAGAACATACGGCCTAAAATGATGACGTCCTCAGAGATCGTGAGGCTCACTGCTCATGACAAAACGATGGTGCGGATTTCAAAATGGGTGTGAAGGGGATGGCTGGAGGCAACACAGGGGGAGGAATACAAACCATACCAAAATAGGCAAACTGAGCTGTCAGTACTAAAAGGTTGTCTACTGTAGGGGGACCGGGTAGTTATCCCCCACACATTAAGAAATAAAATATTAGAAATGCTTCACGAAGGCCACCTTGGAACGGTCCAGATGAAAGCCCTAGCCAGAAGCTATGTATGGTGGACAGGGATGGACAAGGAGATAGAAACCTGGGTCACCACTTGCACGCCCTGCCAAGAATCCAGGCCAGCATCCCCGGCTATGAGACCCAGGAAATGGGAGACACCTATAACACAATGGGCCAGAATACATGTCGACTACGCTGGCCCTACCAGGGACAGACATTTCTTATAGTTGTAGAGATGTACTCCAAGTGGCTGGAAGTAATTTTAATGCAATCCACCACATTGGAGGCAACAATAAAAGTACTCAGGTGCCTATTCGCCACCCATGGACTACCAGATGTCCTCGTCTCAGGTAACGGGCCACAGTTCACCTCAAAACCATTCAAGGCCTTCCTAGCTGAACTGGGGATCAGACACACGCTATCAGCACCTGCTCACCCGGCCACAAATGGCCAAGCGGAGATAATGGTTCGATCCACTAAGGAAACACTCCAGCGAATGGGCTGAGGGGACTGGCAGGAGAGGATCGACAGAATGCTCCTTGCCCAGCACATTACACCCCACACTACAACACAACACAGCCCAGCAGAACTGTTAATGTGTCGGTGGCTGTGGACTGTACTAGACTGGGTCCATCCCAACTACAGCACAGAAACACTCCCGGACTCCACGGGGAAATGCAGACAATTCACCATAGGGGACCTGGTCTACGCACACAATTACATTGGGGACCAATGTGGGTGCCAGCCAGGGTGATCGAAAGCCAGGGCCCCAGTCCTACAGAGTAGAGATGGAGGGAAGCTTTGGGAGCGACACATTGATCAGCTACGGGGCCAGGTCCTGATCACGGACAACCAGCCAAACACCCGACATGCAATAACTGAACAACACAGATCACAAACACCAACCCCGCAGGCACAACCCCCCGAACAACGACAGAGACACTTATCTTGCAAAGAGGGAGTCCCGCGGTGTCCTTCTGATGCCTCAGGCTTGACAGTCCCTGCCACGCCAGTGACAAGTTTCAAGATGGTTCCACTGGCGGGGACCAGAGCAGTGGCAGACCCATCTGCTCGAGCTGCCACCCCAGGAACAAGTGAGGTGTGCAGGTCCAGTCGCACCCACTGAAGCCCTGCCTACTTACATGATTATGTACGGTAGGCAAGCGCTGATTGGAGGGACACTAACTAGGAGGGCTGGGGTGTTATATATGACCAAATATGGCCAAAGAGTGGAGTCGGCTAATAGACTCCACTCATTGGCCCAGCCGCTGGTGGGACAAAGTCCCATCAGCGGCTGAAGCTTTTGAGCAGCTTTTTCCGAACTGACCTAAATAAAGTCTGCTTACCAGTCCTTCTGTGTCCTGCCTCTCCTTTCCCGCGTGGACCCATCTAACAGTAGGAGCCCCTCAAATTTCCTACAGAACAATTAATCAGTGGAACAACTTGCCTCGAGAAGTTGTAAATGCTCCAACACTAGAAGTTTTTAAGAAGAGATTGGATAATCATTTGTCTGAAGTAATGTAAGGTTTCCTGCCTAAGCAGGGGGTTGGACTAGAAGACCTCCAAGGTCCTTTCCAACTCTGTTATTCTATTCTAAATATCGGAACAGTGCTATTTTATTGTGCTATTTTATTGTGAATTGGATTAAGGAGAAATTTCCTAAGGGTGAGACCAATCAAGTTGGCCATGCCCACCCAGTCACATGACAACCCAGCCATGCCCACCCAGTCATTTGGGCAGAGAACCAGTTGTTAAATTATCACTGGGCTACTTCCAGAATTGCCTAACATGGGCAATCCATTCTAAGTTTCTGGAAGGCCTCAGAGCTCTTCGTAAGGTAAATGACGAAGAAGGTGTTTGATCTGATGAGATGGGAAATGAGCCTAAGGCCTGTGGGGACTTAGTAGGTGTTAGAAAATGCCTGTGGGGAACTAAGGAATGGAAAGTAGAATATGGGTCGTCTTAGGGGATAGGGGAGCTTTAGGGCAGGTGCTAGACCTTCCCCATCCCTGAGGCACCTATGTTCCATTTAACCATCTATGTGTTTATGATTACTTCACTTAACAGCTGTTGTGACATGCAACCACAATGGGCAGGCTCTATTATGGTAGTATCTTGAGACTATCTATGAAATGGGTGAAATTGATTTTAAACTTTACAGCAGACACAAATTACTGTTAATGAAGATTTAATAAATCTACGTGAAATACAAAAAAAGAACAGGACAGGACCTCCCATTGTTCCTCTTCTGCTTATTTTGTTTCTGGGTCATAAGTGTGAAAAATAGTCATAAGTGACTTTTTTCAGTGCTGTTGTAACTTTGAATGGTTACTAAACAAACTGTTGTAAGTTGAAGATCACCTTTATTTTACCTTGAATATTATTTTTGTTTTAGAAAATATGGGGTGGGAAGGAAGAGAGAGAAGGAGGAGGATGCTTGTTATAAGTAAAAATTTGGTTATTACACCTGAGAATATAAAGAGCCGAACTGAAACCATTTTGTATTCGCAGTTTAAAATTTTAAAGCTCAGAACAGTTATGAAATGTGTTTTTGCTGGACAATTATACCAGATTGCAAAACTATGTACTTGGCATAAGTTAGAGCTATGTGCTGGGGTTCTCTGACATTATAAATCACATTAAGAGATATTAATGTTTTCTTATAATTTTCTGGTATTTGAATAACAGGAAATCGGACTATAATGAGAATGTTGGAAGTTGTCCATGAAAGGTTGGAACTTTTTATGAAAACATTGTATAAAGTTGTATAACATTCACATATGGGAAACAGGAAGTGTTATGTAACCACGTGATTTGATAAACCTATATAAGCTGTATTCACTAAATGGGAATGTTTCCTTCCTCCTAGAAAATGTTTTTTTTCTGGAGTAGAGGGGTCCATACTGCAGTATTTTCCCCAATAAAGCATCCTATGGATCAGATTATCATAAGTCTGTTGATTCATTTTTATGTACTTCTCGCAATGCTACAACATACTTGTCAGTTCTAAGGATGAATGACTGGGTGCGTGTTGCAGCAACTGTAATTTCAAACTGTAATTAAGAAGTTTGGAATGAGGTTTGTCATAACTTTGAATGGCTATTAAATGAACATTATATTTCAAGGACTTACTGCTACATGTATTGGCTTTTCTATTCTGTTTTCCTTGTCATCTTATATGCAATTCTTTTAAAAACTGAGATTCTGAGGAATGAACTTGGTCTTTTTCGGGGTGGGATTCTACCAGTTGTTATGATTCTGTGCAGTTCAGAGAACCAGTAAATTGTGCCCCTGGCTGCCCCTGCCCCTCCCCACCCACCCCTCCCCACCCAGACAGTCCTTATAGCACATGTGTGACATCACGCACATGCCCAACATCACTGACGGCATTCTCCCCACCAATAACTCCTTAAGGTATCTCTTTTTTTCTTCCCTTCCGACTATCGGCTGTTCTGATGATCAGCTGTGCCAGGATCCCCCTCGCTGTCTTACTTCTTCGCCCAGGAGGCTTCCCTAAGGCCCAGAAGTGTGGTGGGTGTGCTGTGCCAGGCTCCGTTTTTTGCCTTCCTGGGTTCCAGGAAAGCCTTCTGGGAGGAAAAATACCCCCCAGGAGGCTTCCCTGAGGCCCAGGAGCATGGGGGGTGCTGCATGGTTCCCCCCCGGCTCCATTTTTTGCCTTCCTCAGCCTCAGGGAACCTTTCTGGGAGCAAAAACCAGGAGGCTTCCCTAAGGCCCAGGAGGCAAAAAAATGGGGGTGCTGCTGCAAAAAAGCCACATCCACCCAGTAACATGACCATGCCTACCTAGCCACGCCCACCTAGCCATGCCCACAGAACAGGTTGTTAAAAATTTGAATATCACCCCTGGTCTTTTTGCTTACAAAATGTACACTATAGCATCATAGTTTCTATTTTGGCTGTTCTTTCCATCCTGATCATTGTATGATCTTATGCAAATGTTAGAGGTGTTGAAGAAGGAGCAGAATGTCCTATTACTTAGAGGCACCTATTAGTCAATGCATTACTTCTCCTTAAGAAAATTAAATCTTTACCATCATTCCCAGTTAGTAAGAGTGAGAAATGGGTGATGATATGTCTATTTCAGGTTTGTAAACTATATTAGTAGAAGAAAGACATTCAATTATACTTAAAATACTATACCTTTTCAGCCCAGTTATTCCATCAACAAGGATATAAGAAAGTGGCATGCTTTGGATGCCAAGTTACAGAAATATTAAAATCGATGCACATACCCTCCATTGGGAAGATGATCTATCTGAAAAACCTTTTATTTTACTATTTTTTGTCAGATCCATCATAGATTTAATGACTCTAGAATGGAGCTGTAATAAATACAAGATCAGATCTGAATTAGCTTCTCATTTTTTTATATGCTTTCCAGTCCTTTCATGCATACAACCCTGGAGCAAGCAAGAATTAACAAACTAAAACAAACAATCCCTGTTAAGGTTTGAAAACAGTTGAAACTGGCAAAACATAACTGCAGTGTGTGTGTGTGTGTGTGTGTGTGTGTGTGTGAGAGAGAGAGAGAGAGAGAGAGAGAGAGAGAGAGAGAGAGAGAGAGAAAGAGACATTACTTCAGGAATGATATCACAATTAATCTGATCTTCAAGCCAAAATGCCATGGGTTTGATAGTGCTAAAAATCTAAACACAAATACAATTTATGTAACCTTAATGAACTAGTTTTATTCCTTGAGATTCCTTGCATTGTAGACATATTTAGCCATATATTATTTTTATGCTCTCTTACATCCATTAATATTTTTACTCTCATTAGATTCCTTTTAGGAATGTTATTTTACATATTTTTAGCTTTGTTGAAACTATTGTTTCTATCCTATCCTCCTTCTGCTTGTCTATGACTATAATAAAAATCTGATATGGTTTGATTTGATTTGGACTGATTTGAATCAGCTGAAAGTGGGCATTTCAGAATAACAAGAGGATGGAATCCTGTGGCCTGGTGCAGAAACCCAGCATGATGGGATTGGAACCACAAGAGAACTGCCTAAACGATGGCCACTAGAGACTGTAGTCCATTGACATGCCACAACTTTGGCTGGCAATCCAGTTTTAATGGATTGGGAAGTTAATTGCCAATTGTCACACAGGGAAATCTCCTTTGTTCATGGGAATGTGAAGGTAAATATCAACTTCCAATGCTTACTATTTTAGGAATTTTGTTGACTCACAAATCTTAGTGGCAAAAAAAAAATAGCTTTGCTTCCCCACCCCACCCCTCTCTCTTTTTTTTAGTTGTAGGCATGGTGATTCACCCCTTTTATTTAATTTATTTTGGGCAAAATCTTCTTCTGATAGTTGCTACCATTAATGGAAACTTTTTCCGTTTTTTAAAGGATCATATCCTTTTTTCTTTTAAACTCTTTAAAATTAAATCAAAGCAGTTTTCAATATTTACTATAGTTAAACCTTTCACTATCAGTAGAAGAAAAAATACTTTTTAAAATATAATCTAATATAAAAGTATTATTGCTATAGAGCAAGCCCAAATCATATATGTATTATTCCTGTCAACTACATTAAATCACTTGCATACATTAACATTTAATCTGTAATAATAAGCAACTGAGATGTTCTCAGAGTATTTTGATGAATTTGCTTCAATTTAAGATCAAAAGAGACATATATCAAATTTGTTCATACACAACCAATAATTTGTTTTCTTGTAGATTAACAGTATCTATTTTAGCAATATTCTTAAGTTGTCCATATAAACACGTTGTAGATTTAGACACTCGAAAAACGCTTTTCAATATCATATGTAAGTCAGAATTTCAGAGGGTTATATTATATCCAAATTGAAAAATAAATAATAATAATTTAATATACAGTGTTCTCATTGAATAGTTATAGCCAATTCCAATTCTTATAATCATGTTTAAATAGTTTAAATAGTAATATCACTTTATGCCCAAATACTGTCACTACTACTACTACTACCATTACATCAAGAATTTACCTACATTTTTTACATTGGGATCACCCAAAATATGTTTTTCACTTGAGCAGGAATACCCAACTCCTTCAAATACATTTTGGAGCCAGGACGCATCACTGGCAGAAGAATTAAACTGCTTCTTTGCCCAGTTTGAACTGAATAGGTCTTCAAACACACTGCCTTTACAAACTACCAGTACTCAGCTGTTCACAGTACAAGAGTATGATGTGAAGCAGGTGCTTAGAGCAGTGAATGTAAAGAAGGCCGCTGGCCCTGATGGGGTACCTGGGAAAGTACTCAAAGCATGTGCTGACCAGCTCGCAAGTGTGTTTACAAATATTTTAACCTTTCTCTTACACAAGTCATTGTTCCATCTTGTCTCAAAACTTCCATTATTATTCCAGTTCCCCAAAAGACCTCTCCTGATACTTCAAATGACTATAGACCAGTAGCACTCACACCCATAATCATGAGGAAAGACTGGTCTTAAAATATATACAGGATTGCCTCCCATCAAACCTTGACCCATACCAGTTTGCCTATTGGAATAACAGATCCACAGAGGATGCTATTGCCATGGCTCTCCACATTGCACTGAACCATCTGGAGCATAGTGGGAGCTATGTAAGGATGCTTTTCATTGATTACAGCTCAGCTTTTAATACCATCATTCCGGATATACTGATTAAGAAGTTGCTGGAATTGGGCCTCTCCTCTCACATCTGCTAATGGATAAAGGACTTTCTTACTAACAGACCCCAAACCGTTAGGATTGACAGCTATTTTTCCTCCACTCTTGTTCTCAGCACTGCTTCTCCACAGTGATGGGCCCCCTTTTGTATTCACTCTATAGCTATGACTGCACTCCCTCTTGTCCCACTAACACTATAATAAAATTTGTAGACAATACCACATTGGTGGGACTCATATCAGAAGAAGATGAAATGGCCGATAGGTCAGAGGTTCTCAGACTGGTCTTGTGGTGCAAGAGTCATAACTTCACCCTGAACATCAAAAAGACCGAAGAATTGATTATAGACTTCAGACGATGCAAAGCAGAGCCTCTCCCACTATATATCAATGGAGATTGTTTGGAAAGAGTTCATAGTTTTAAATTTCTAGGAACTCATATTTCCGACAACCTTACTTGGTCGGTCCACACTATGGCCACTGCAAAGAAGGCCCAACAGCGCCTGCACTTTCTGAGGCTGCTGAAAAAGAGTGGTCTGGGTGAGAAGTTGCTAGTTACTTTTTACCGTTCTACCATCAAGAGCATTTTGGCATACTGTGTAACAGTGTGGTATGCTGGATGCTCTGTAGTGGATAAGATGATGCTCCAGAGAGTTATAAACACAACACAAAAAATCATCAGTTGCTCTCTTTCTTCTTTGGAAGAGATTGCGAAGGCCAGGCTCCTCCCAAAGCACAAAAAATCTCTGCAGACTGTTCTCATCCTGGTCATTCATATTTTGAATTGTTACCATCAGGGAGACGTTATAGATGTCTTAAAATGAGGACTAATAGACTGAGGAACAGTTTCTTTTCCAAGGCAATAATTGTCTTGAATCAAACAGTATATTTGTGATTTAGTTCTATATATAAAGTGGCATTTTTAAACTATCTAACTTAATATATGTTTCAAATAGGTTTTAGACTAGGTTTATTATTATTATTATTAATATTATTATTTTACTTTTTAAATACTGCGTAGTGTGATTGAGATGTGGTGCACTGTGCTGGAGTAGCTTTCAAGTTTCATTGTATTTTGAATGCAATGAGAATAAAGGTATTCTATTCTATTCTATTTTATTCTATTCTATTCTATTCTATTCTATTCTATTCTATTCTATTCTATTC
>NW_020769326.1:5093496-5111405 GCF_900518735.1 Pseudonaja textilis
TCTATTCTATTCTATTCTATTCTATTCTATTCTATTCTATTCTATTCAAGAGGGGAAAACAATTGACTTATAGCTGAAAGAACCAAGCTCTGCTAGATATCAGCAGTCCAGATAATATTTTCTATATGTGTCCAAATATTGTTTTGAAACAAATGGGGTGTTGGTCTTACCTGATATGTCCTTTCTCTTTTGGTGGAGATAGCATCCAGGAATGGGTTGTCAGCTGCTGCTAGCTGATTGGACTGAGTCTGTCAGATCTGTGAGGACACTCCCCTATTACCTATGGTCCCCAGAAATTGGTGAAGGAATAGTGACAGACTGACGTGTTTTACTGGTGTTGTGCTCCACTGGATCTGGAGCGGACCATCTTCAGGGTGGGGCTGGATTCTATCTCCACCCAAAGAAAAAAGGCATATCAGGTAAGACCAATGCCCCTTCTCCTTTGTGGTGGAGGATCCAGGATTGGGACATACCAAAGCTGGCTGTCCTATGGGCAGACCTGGTTCGGTCTGATCCCCTAGTCAGCCTGGACTTTTTGAAGAACTCTCCATCCAAAGGCTGCCTCTGCCAAGCTTATAGTGCTTGATGAATGGGAACGATGAGGTCCAAGTGGCCGCAAGTGGAAATCCAGCACCTGAGTGAATGATACCGCTGCAGGATCCAAACCTGATCTGGAACACCAGGTATAGAAAGTCCTCCAGGTGAGACTTCCAGTTGCAAGGCTTCGGCGGCGGCAGGAATCCGCTTCTCTGCTGGTCCCTGCTGCGCTCGCCGCTGAGGTACCCCCGATCCAACTGGATTTGGGGGTTGTCACTACCCTGAAGGGGCAGCAGAAGACAGAGGAGATCTGGGCAGGGGTCTGGGGATATCGCACCCCCTTTCCCCAGCTGGCTAGACTCCTTTTTCCTGAGGCGGTGGAGCGGCTGTCAGTAATGGCAGCCACAAAGAAATCTTCAACCGGATAAGATTGTGCAGGAGGAAGAGCCAGAAGGAGAAGTTTTCTTGGCTGAACCGGGACATTAAGTTACTTTCAAAACACCCTGGAAACCTGACTTTTGGATTGATACATTTGTTTCCAAAAGAATTTGTTACAACGGCGAAAGTGCTGAAGGAAAGTTCACTCCCCTTCCTTACGGAGAAAGCAAAGGAGCACAGAAAAACCTGCTTTTTAAAAGTAAAAATAAGCTCTTTGTTACAAGCGGGAAGGAGAGGACTAAAAAAAAAAATCTTTAAAACTTTGTTGGAGGAGACGCCTTGAAGATTATAAGACCATCAATTAACTGTAATACGGCTTTTAAAATACATTTGGGATTTTGCCCCTGGAGGAAAAATTGTAAAGAGAAGAAGAGGAAATGATTTTTGTTTGTTTGGATTGTTTGATAACTTTGACATTTGGAAATTACTTTAAGATTGAAAACATCTGGGTTGTTTTTAAAATTTTACAATGGCACCATCTGTGGATGAACTAAAAATGGAATATGAAAAATTAAAAGAAAGACAGCAAAATGGCAAGGATTCCTTGGGAGCTGCCTTCCACTTTTTAGAAATGGCGGTTTCTACGTACCAGCAAATACTTGAGGAAGAAGGAGAAGGAGAAAAAGAAGAAGAAAAGGAAGAAGCCATCTTTAATGGACTAAAAAGTTCGATTAAGAAAGAAAATGGGAAGGGAGGAAGGAAAAATGAGAATTTAAGATTTAATAAAACAACCAAGAAAAAGAAAAATAGGGTGAAAAGAAGGTCTATAGTGGCTCTGCTAAGCCAGTCTGTTCAATGTTGGATATAGTAATAGCTGCAGAAGTAGCTTGCAGTACTGCAGTCTAACCACTGCGCCACAGAGGCTCCTCTGTGAATATGCCAGAAATATGCTCAGCCCTGAGCGAGACATGGTGTTTTTCCACCCAGAGGCACAGTTGTTCTGCTTCTAGCATCAGGGATCTAGAATGTGTTCCCCCTTGGCCATTTACATATATCTTAGTGGTCACATTGTCAGTTAAGACCGGGATGTAATTGCCTGATACTATGTTTTGGAATTGTTTCAGGGCCAGGTGATTGCCCTGAATTCTAACCAATTGATATTATGGTCCAAATCAGTCTGGGACTACTGTCCCTGGACCATCATGGATTGGAGATGAACTCCATAGCCGTAAAAGCTGGCATCAGTGCTCAGGACCAGCTGGTTAGGACTTAATAACTTCCAGTGGTACCCTGACTTGGAAATGGGAACAACTCCTGTCTGCCCTCCTGTCTGTAGGAGAAACCATTGGAGACCCCTGGTGTGCTGATGTTCCCAGGACACTATAGCAATACATGAAACCATTTTGCCAAGGAGCTTCAAAAGCAGAGCCAGGGGCACTATAGCAATACATGAAATCATTTTGCCAAGGAGCCTCAAAAGCAGAGCCAGGGGCACCCTGCTCTCGGACTTCACCAGAATAATTAATTCCCTGATGCTTGCCTGATGGTCCTGGGATAAGAAAACCTTGCATGCCATGATATCCTTTACGGCTCCCAGATGGAGTAAATGGTTAGTAGGAGTGAAATGGCTTTTGGCCATCTTTACAGAAAACCCGTGCTCCTGGAGCACCTGGATGGTGATCCTCAAGTCCTCCACTGCTTGAGATAAAGAAGAGGACTGGTCAAGGATGTTATCCAGATAACACTGGACTCTGACTGGGATAGCCCTAAGGTGAGCTCCTCAGACTGCTAACAGTTTCATGAATGTTCTAGGTGCAGACGAAAGACCAAAGGGCAAGGCCCTGTATTGGAAATGTCTGCCATTATAGAAAACTCTAAGGAACTGCCTATGGGCAGGTAATATAGGGACATATAGGTAGGCTTCTGTTAAATCAATAAAAGTGAGGAAGTCATCCTCCCTAACTCCATCCAGGATAAACTGGAGAGAATGCATCTTGAACTGCCTGTATGTTAGTTGACGGTTCAGATGCTTCAGATAAAGAATTGCCCTCCATCCTCCCCAAGGCCTTTGGGATGACAAACAGGATGGAATAAAATCCCATCCCTTGTTTTTCCTCAGGCACCAGCTGGATTGCATGGATATCCAGCAGGTCCTGAATAGCTGTTTCCATGAGAACCCTTTTCTCTCTATTCTTAGAAACAGGGCAACGAATGAAAAACCTCAGGGGTATGGAGAGGAACTCCAGAGACAGGCCCAAATGGACCAGGTGTCTGTAGTTACTTTCTCCCAACACCTGACAAACAAGGTCAGATGTCCCCCAATGGGAGGGTTGATCTAGGGCATTGGAAGGGATGACCCCCTCCCCCTCGAAAGGGCCACCCGGAACTGGCAGTTTCTACCTGTCCGGTCCTGTTGTTGATCCTGTCTGGGAATGAAAGGTCTCTGGGATCTAGGAAACTCCACCCCAGCTTCCATTGCCCTAAAAGAGATATGGCGAAAGTAAAGTGCAGAGCAGAATTTGCGACGTCTTGACCTGGATGGTAGAATCTTCCCTTTGTCTTAAGAGTCCTCCAGAACTTTGTCAAGAGCCTCTCCAATTAATTAATCCCCTTTGAAGGGGGCAGTAGCCAACCTCCACTTATGTCTCTTGTCTGTCTGCCATTGTCTGAGCCAGAGCAGACAGCAAGAGACAACAGATGATTCTATAGCCCTTGATGCGAACCTGGCCTCACTGAGGGTGGCATCAGCAGAGAACTCAACAGCTGCCAAGAGTTTATTAATGTGATAAACCCACTACTTCTGAAGGCAAGCCATTCCACTGTAAATTATTTTCACTGTTAGGAAATTTCTCCTGATTTTTTGGTAGCTTCTCTCTCTGTTTAGTTTCCATCCATTGTTTCTTGTTTTGCTTTCTGGTGCTTTAAAAAATAAGTTGACTCTCTCTTCTTTGTGGCAGCCCCTCATATATTGAAACATTGCTATCATGTCTCCCCTAATCCCTTTTTCACTAGATTAGACTTACCCAATTCCTGCAATTGTTCTTCATATGTTTTAGTCTCCAGTCCTCTAATTAACTTTGTTCTTCTTTTTTTCACTCTTTCCAGAATCTCAACATCTTGTATTTGTATTTATTTATTTGTCAAGCGATTTTAAGATAACAGGTATAAGTATAAACATAGTTATGAATACATGAAATGGATACATATTAGAAAAATAAAAAAATAGGACAGGGACAATAGGACAGGGATGGTAGGCATGTTGGTGCGCTTATGCACGCCATCTTTCATCAGAACAGAGCTAAGGAAAAGCTAAATTAAAATGCTTAACCTCTCATTGATTGTTAGCTAATAAAAAGGTGCTATTATATCTCCCCACATAATTATCCAAAGCTTCTTTAAAGCAGATAAAGCTAAACAGCAAAACTCATTTCATTCCTCACTGCTGCAGCACCAGGACCCATTTCACTCTAGGGAGGAATATTCCACCATCTTTTAACAGTTTTTTAATTGTGCAATGATGCCACACTTTATCATTGTTTTTATCCAGTTCAAAGTTGAAAAATGAAAATCAGCTCTCTCTATTGAGCAATAGCCAACGTGTGGGAAAAGCAGCAGTTAAAGAAAAGTTTTTTCCAACTGTTTTGCTGATCCATCCCCCCATCTAATTTAGTAGTAGATTTTCCAGGTAACATTTTTAAGGGTGATGCTGCCATGCTTGCTCTGTGGTTTATTTAGTAACTGGAAAAAGAGACTTGGAAAAATTATTATAATAGTTGAGTTCACTGTTTGATGCAAATCTGAAATTTTTGGAGCTGATTGAGAATTTTTCAATTTTTATGTTACAGTATACACTACATCCCTACTGGGATGCAGGAAATGTTGCCAGATGAGAACTGTAGACAGCCAAAAATAAGTGTGAGCTTTTTGTTGTTTCTAGTTTAAAAAATAAAAGAAAATTCCTTTACCCATATTGTAATCATAGCAAAAACCTCACAGGAAAAATATAGCACTGTCTAATGATTCATGAGAATGCTAAATGCTGAGAGACTAGAAAAATCAAAGGGCAGGATGGAAGAGGGAGGAAAAGCAATGGCTGGATTGGAGCAGGTTTACTCTGCAGTATTTTGTTACAGATTCCACATAATTTTATATTCTACTTTCCATTTTAAGTTAATAGTACCTCTATAGTTCTAAAGCTAAAATAAACAACAGTTAAGTCTAGAGAAAGATATGGCAATGGTCATGGTGGTGGTGGAACAACTAACATCTTGAAATATGTGTGTGCATAATATGGAAGTTCTAAGGAGAAGGTAAAGAAATAGATCCATAAGGAGTAGTCAAGATATAGTTCTAGGATGGACAGAGACTTGATTCAAATGTTCCCTCCATACAGCCTACTGTACCTCGATACAGTTAGGGAACTGAAAAAATACAATGTATGGTGCCTTAAACTTCTATGCAAAAACCTCACAAATCGATAAAAATAGAAAAGGCAGAAAATTCAAATAAAAAATGAAGTAATAACATTGTTTAGTTAGTTTCTCAAAATGAATTAAAAAATAACATATTTTAACAAAAGTAAATTGTCAATTGAAGTAAATGAGAAGGCAGCAATTTTAGTGGATCTGGATAGTGGCATATATACCATCTCCAAATCAGAATTAAAAAATATCAGCAAGGAGAATAATTTCTGCTCTTTAAATTCAGTCCCTAATTAGAGTGAAATGTTTTAAAATACAAATTTCAAAGTAAATGGGGCTATTTTTTATAATAAAGTCTGGATGCAATGTCATTTAGAAAGATGCTTATGTCCATTCTGCTCATGCAATCATGCTGAATACTGTAGAATAGATTATGAGTATTCCCTAAAGTGTGCCCAACAATATTAGATCCTAACCTCTTGTTGAACTTCTCATTTGAAGTGGAACTGCAGTATTATTAGGATAGCTTTTATCCTCCTATCCTATCACAGATTGAATGGTGAGGTTACCATACAAAACCATGCAGTAGAAGAGAAAGTAGGTAAGAAATGAGGAAAGAGCTAAATGGAATGGATGCTATGAATTAGGAATCAGAGCTGGAAGGTCTGATTCCTCCCAAGCCCAATCCATCTGAATAGTTAATATGAGAATGTTTCAGATAGTGGAAAAACAATGCTTTACACTGCAATGGAACCTTTGACATTCTTCCTGTAATCACTCTGCCAAATGGTTAAGGAAGTCGCCCTCTGAAAATTAGTGGGATGGAAAAACTTCCCAAAACCTTGCCAGTGTTTCTGGTAACTCTGCTTCTCATAACAGCAGTGCTAACCAGAATAAATGTATACAGACAGTCCATAACACTTGGGAAGTCAATCCAAGGATGCTGGGAAACACATTATTCTCCATTTTCTTTCTTACCATTGCAAAGGAAAGAGATTGTGGGGAGAGTTAATAATTTTCTAGTTCCCTGGTTGCAAAAAGGCATGGAATATGAGCGGAATCTCTTTTAAGTTGCCTCATATTACCAGACATCAAATAACAGAAAAGGGTGATCCACCCTTTAGTGACTAATCAAACAATGTCTGAAACGGCCCTCTTTTTTTATAGCCTTCAATTAAGGAAACCACATTGTCCAGAAACTTCAGCAGCATCTCTCTTTTTTTAAAGTTACATACCTTTTTCAAAAATGTAAACACTTTGCTTCCCACTAAAATATTTAGCAATATAAACCAAGAGTTGAATCACTGTGAGTCATCTAACTCCAGCTATCTGATAACTGCAAAACAGATAATACGATCCATCTAATTGTGATCCCAAACTATACAGAAAAGCAAAGAAAGAACAAAAAGGAATAATATACTAATGACATTAGTAATAGTGTAACAATAATTTTAACTAGATTTCTCTTTATATTACCTTATCTGTAGTTCTGTTGATTATATTGACATATTTATAATTATAAACCATCCTTATATTTAGTTCATACATAGCAATAATCTTTCTTCATCTAATTTCTACCTCTTATCTCTAACCACTCATAAAATCTATTCCATGTTAAGTAATATTCTGTATCTTCTTTGTCCTTTATGTTTAATGTCAATCTATCCATCTCTGCACAGCCTAATATTTTCTGAATTACATCCTCATCTGATGGAGTGTTCTCATTTTTCCCGTATTGTACAAATACAATCATTGCTGTTGTCAATATATGCCCTCCTTTATCATAGCCCTCCGGCATTTATTTATTTATTTTATTTTATTTATTTGATTTGTCAATCGCTTACAAGATAATAGGTATAAGTATAAACATGATTATGAATACATGAAATGGATACATATAAGAAAAATAAAAAGAAACAATAGGACAGAGATGGTAGGCATGTTGGTACGCTTATGCATGCCCTCTACAGACCTCTTAGGAAAGGGGTTAGTAGACAGTCTAAGGTTAAAGTTTTTAGGGTTTGGGGAAGAAAGCACAGAGTCTGGAAGAATATTCCAGACATTGACCACTCTGTTGCTGAAGTCGTATTTCCTACAATCAAGTTTGGTGCGGTTAACCTTGAGTTTGTATCTATTGTGTGCTCTTGTATTGTTATGGTTGAAGCTGAAGTATTCATTGACAGGTAGGACATTGCAATGTATGATTTTATATACTATACTTAGATAGGACCGAAGGCGGTGTGGTTCTAGGTTTTCTAGGTCTAGAGCTTCAAGTCTGGTGGCATAAGGTATTCTGCAATGAGTAGAGGAGTGGAGAACTCTTCTTGTGAAATATTTCTTGTCTTTCTCAACTGTGTTAATATTAGATACGTAATGTGGGTTCCAGACTGATGAGCTGTATTCAAGTATTGGTCTAGCAAATGTTTTTTATGCTCTAGTTAGTAGTGTGATATTACCAGAAAAAAAGCTGCATAGTGATTAGATTAACAAATCTTAATGCCTTTTTGACTATGTAGTTATAGTGGGCTCTAGCACTTAGATCATTAGAGATGAGTACTCCAAGGTCCTTGACAGAGTTTGGATCATCAACAAGGTATTGACTATTCAGCTTGTATTTTATTTTCTTATTATTTTTGCCAATATGTAAGACAGAGCATTTATTAGTTGAGATTTGAAGTTGCCTTTTGATTGACCATTCTGATACATAGTTGAGGTCTTTTTGAAGGGTAGCAGTATTTTCTGTGTTTACATCATCAGTGAAGAGCACCGTTGCTCTTAATATGATCACAGAGGTCATTTATGTAGAGTATGAAGAGAGTTAGTCCCAGAACACTGCCTTGGGGGACACCACTGTTGACAGGTACAGAATTTGATAGGACGCTCCCAATTTTGACCATTTGTTGTCTGTTTGACAGGAATGCTTCTATCCAGTTATGCAGGTGATCCAGAGATACCATAAGATTTTAGTTTTAGTAGTAGTTTGTCATGTACCACTGAATCAAAGGCTTTACAGAAGTTGTAGATTGTGTCTATTGCTTTGCCCTGATCGAGTTGTGTAGTCCATACATTTTTGCAGTGTAAGAGTTGCAGATTACAGGATAGTTTTTTTCTGAAACCAAATTGTTTATTGGAGAGTAGGTTGTTTGTCTCTAAGTGGAGGATAATGGATTGGTTAATAATTGATTCCATGACTTTATAGGTGATGCAGCATAAAGAGATTGGTCTGTAATTTTCAACTAGGCTGGGGTCTTCCTTTTTGAAGATGGGGATGACCATGGCTTGTGACCATAGGTTTGGCAAGGAGCTGGTCCTGAAAGATTTTTCAAAGATTATGCTTAGAGGTTCGGCTATGGCAGTGGATAGCTTTTTAAAGAAGTAGGCACATATTCCATCCAGTCCAATAGATAGAGATGGTTTTAGATTGCGTAGTGCTTTTTCAACATTCTCTTCTGTAAAATCGATATGTATTAGATCATTGTAGTTGTCTGTGGTTCGACTAGGAAATACTGGGCATGATCCATTGCTGTTTTCAAATACTAAGCCAAAGAATGTGTTAAAGAGGTTGGCTTTAATGGTGTCATCATTGCAGTCTTTACCATTAGGTCATTTCAGGGGTGGGATGGACCTTGAGTCTTTTAGTATGTTGTTTACAAAATCGTAGAAAGCACAGGTTGAATTGGTGCGTGAATTGTTTAATGTGATAATTAGTGCATACAGTCTTTACCTGGTGGCATAAATTTTTGCATCAGCTTTTGAAGTTGGCAACATGACCAGATTTGTTTTTCTGCCAAAGTGGTCTCTTTTTGGATTGAAGCTTCCTTATTGTTATGGGTAATCTGTTTTTTCTGGTTTTTGGAGTTGTTATTGGTATATATAATTTGATGACTCTTTTGACTTCAAGTAAAAATATGTTGTAATGGTCTTCAACAGTATTGTATCCAGTGAATAGAAATTGCCCTTCCTCCATCATCGCCATCATGGTGGCCAAAGCTTTATTCTCGGACAGCTTCTCCAAACCCCTCAGTGCCTTCATAAGCTGCCACCACCCACCATGCTCATCATCATCATCAATCATGCTGATTGGCATTATATCCAACAACAATATTTCTATGTATTGCTTGATCATCTTTTCCAACTATATATGTATTTTCGTCCAATATTTTCTTGCTCTCATACAAGTCCACCACATAAGCTACTGGGGTCTGATTATACTTCCACTGCTAAATATTTTTGCTAATCTTCCCGATGGCAAGTGCCACCTATAAAACATTTTATAGAGATTTTCCGTATATGCAGTACCTATTGTCAATTTATAGTTCCTATCTCAAAGATTTTGCCATTTACCTAATTCTATAGTATAACCCCCCAAAATTGCCCATAAAATCATTGTTTTTGCATCTTTCTCATATCTCAATTGTATTTGCAGATGTGGCCACTAAGCTAAGTCCACCTCTTCATTTTGTAGTTGTTGTCTAGTTTTAAGTTCACCATTCTCATTTAAAATGTTTAGATAAAATATATTTTTTCCAAATTAATAAGATTTGGATGTATCAATGTTTCCATTTTGGAGAGCCAGACTGGTATTTTCATATAGTTTTGTAGTTTAATTTTTTTCCCATACCTGAAACAAAGTATTCCCTCACATAGTCTCTTTGAAAATATCTATATATTGAACTCCTTCCATGCCATAAAAAAGTGTGCCATTCTAATTGGAGGTCATGTCCCTCCAATAATAATAATCTTCTATGTTTCAAATGTATCCATTCTTTTACCCATATAAGTACAGATGTCTGACAATATAGCTCCCAATCTGGTAGTCCAAAACCCCGATTGTATTTAGATTGTTGCTTTAAAAAGTGTAACATTTTAATTGGAAGTTAAGAGGAAGAAAAGGAAAAAGTGTTTCCCTTTTATTATTTATCACTTAAATTTCCCCTTCATTTTTTTTTTCTTTGTCCCATATTTTGTGAAAAGATGGCAAAATATACAGTTGTCATTTACTGTGCAGAAAGTGTGAAGATAAAATTGTGGCAAAAAGTAATTCAGTCAGCCTGTTATTAGAGTTGAGCTAATTTCATCCTATGCAAAATAATTTATTTTGTCATATCCCGTCCCAAAATGGAACATTTGCAATTGTTCCTCAATTTCTCAGTGTTGTTATTTACAATAAACATTTTCTCAACTCTCAAGTTCTACAGTTCATTATGCTTGCAAATCTATCTAAATTTTATGCATGTCCATTTCCTGATGGTTAGAAATGTTGAAATAGCTTGTGATGAAATGTCTCTTTTATCCATCTCTCAACTTCTGCCTTACCTGCAAAATTCTTCAGTGAAAAAATAAATCAAATTCCCATCTCTACTTTTTATATCTATTTGCCCTTCAGATTCTTATTCAGGTTAGTCGTTTTCAAAAACATTTGTACAGTCAATTTTTATTTTGGCAGGTACTTTTTAAAATTGGTATATTATGCTTTTTTAAAACATACTTTCAAAAAAATGAATATATAATGACTTTCAATGTGTAATAACATTTTTAATGTGCCAAATATTTCTCAACTCAAAAGAACTAAAATCTCAGAAAATTGCAAAATAAAAATTAAAAACAATCATGCTGCCTTTTTTCTTTAATAAGTGTTCCGGTTTGGGCACTTGATGCCGAAAAGGTTCGCCATCACTGTACTATAAGATTTTTCTCCTCTATAATAATAGTCCAGATTTTGGTTCACAAACAGATTTTTCTCTGTTCCTTTCTTGCCCCACCTCACTTTTCTACTTTAACATAACTTCTTTCTTACTTTTGGCATCTTCACTAGGTCTCTTTGTTCCCCTTCCTTTCTGATAGCCATCTTCCTGAATAGCCTTCTGTAGCCATCTCCTCATTTATCACTTTCTTCACCCCATCATCTGTCTCTCATTTTACTTCCATTACTATTAAATTTTGTATTTTGTAACTTTACAAGCCAATATTGTTTAAGTGTAGGAGTTTCTACAACCCCTTTCTTTGGTGTTTTTAATCAGAGGCAGTGAATTGTGACCATATTGACCTTTCACTTGCTTCCTAGTTTTCATTGGCATTCTTCTTTGCAACCTAAAACCAAGCCTTCAGGATGTTATGCTGCAAAACACAGAACCTTGCTAGCTATTCTTTCAGTTCTTTCCACAAGGAAATACTTTCATGATTTTAAAATACCACATTTTAAAACATGTTTCAAATTGTACCACAATTATATGGCAGACAGAAAGAATAGCATATGGTGGCGTTTGTAGGTCAGAAAAAGCTCAAATATGGAGACAGTTTTTTTCTTTCTTTTCAATTGTACAAGCCGATTAAACATAGCAAAAATGTAGAAACCTTTCTTTCTTGTCTGATATGTCTAACACTTAAAAAACATGAATGCATAATATGGCTAAAATGTACAAAAGAGCTGATGATCAGCCAGAGCTGACTCTGATACTCTTTTAAGATTCTGAGCTGAGATATAGACAGTAAAAGAGTTTCTATTTCCTTCCACCTCAATCTTCAAATACCCCAAATGGATGTCTTTTCATGGAGAAAAACAGTGATTCAATCTGATGAAAAAGCAAAAGAATCGTATCTACCTATTTTTCTACAATTCTTTGAGTCCATACTAGAACACACATCTACTGTTATAAGCACCACTATCACCAAATGAATATAAAACATATTCAAATGAAATACAGGTAAAGCATCACCTCAAGATTGTATCTTTTTGAGTTAGTGCATCAAACTGACTATTTCCCCCCCCAAAAGGGCGTTAACAATAACCTGGAAAGGAAGACCAAAGCCCTTTCTTCTGAAATAAAACTGCTTTAAATGGAATTAGACCATTTTTATTGGTAGCTTCATTCTAAGGTTTTACTTCAAATAATATAATATCAAGTAAATTAATAGATTATTACTATGTTGTTTCTCCTTCTCCCAATTCTGCCTGTGCATGGTAATTGTGTAAACTGCAGATATCAGAAATGAACACACCACTGCTAAGATTCCAAAGTCCAGAAAGCAAAAAAAAAAAAGAATATTTTTTTAAAAAAACCTGTTAAATGCAGCCTGTGGCTGTAAGCTGTACTTTTCAACATTACACAGAATTTTGACATAATTTAATTACATGTCTGTGCAGTGTATTGACTTGTGAATTACTAAATGCTAACAATCGACTAAGGGAGCTAGTCAGGGGTGGGATTCAAATTTCTTAACAACCGGTTCTGTGGGCATGGCTTAATTTGGGGGTGCGGCTTGGTGATCATGTGACTGGCTGGGCATGGTTTGGTGATCATGTGACCACCGGCCATGGTGATCACATGACCAGTTGGGCATGGCCAACTCAACATCACTTCTTTGGCCCAATGACTTTAAGTATTAAAAAGATATACCAAAACAAAGGTAGTTTATTATGTCATATCTTTAATGCTTCAATAATAAAAAAGGTACATAAAAGTATTTTGTTACAACATTTTAAAATATTAATCAAAAACCATTACATAACAAAACTTTACAAAAAACAATAAAACTTATTTAAAGTACTGCCAAATTGCTTTTCTATTAGCGTCTTCAGTTACAGTTTTCTTGTGTTTAACATGAGCTGTGTAATGCGCCTGTAACCACTTCTTTACTATTGGAACAGGGTCCCTTTCTTGCAGAGGTAAGCCAATTAGATTGATCTTCAGGAGGTTTGTTATATTGGAAACTATAAGGCAACTTCTGTCCTCTGAACATATTATATTCATCTGCAAAAAGCCCCTTTCTGCCTCTGCTGAACTGACGGCAATAGTTCTAATAATATCTCTAGCCTTTTTAATGCTGCAAGGAATTGTATATTTTTCCAAATCTTTTAATACATTTTCTATGAAATCACAATAATCATTAATATTGATTTCATAATTGAAAATTTCACCAGTGCAACCAATTGTTCTTCAGCTGCTCTCCATGGAACCACCACTTCTTCAATGTTCCAATAATCTGGCTACAAATAATTTAGAAGTCTTAATTGATCAGTGTCTTTAAATTGGCAACCTGTTTTTAAATGTTCGCAATCCATCAATCTTTTCTTCAAATTAGTTACAATGCTTTCTATAAGTCTTTCACGAGGAAGTCCCACAAATCCATGACTTTGTATAAAATTTAGATTTTTAAAGAATTCTGAAGTAATTAATCCATCAACCTTTTTTCATATGAACCCTTTTCCTTTATAAGTGTTTCAAATGATTTAATTGATCTTACCACAAGTTTTTCAGCCTTTATAATGTCTATGTTTCTTGTCTTCAATGCATTAGAAAGAAGAAATATTTCAGTTAGCACATCAATCATCCAGGCCAAATCAGTGAGAAAACATGTGTTTTCAAGATGGGCAGCCATACCAGAGTATTTTTTTATTTGAACAGAAAAACTGATGTAGCACTAGATAAGCATGCCACACAGCTAGGGTTGATCTTAAACAGGCAGCCCATCTTGGTCCAAAAACTCTACCAATTTTTATAATTTCAATCTCAAGTTGTTTGGAAATTTTGTTAAGTTCAATTAGGTTCTTATTCGATTGATGGAAAATAGAATATATTTTATAAATAAAAAATTGAAAATGATTTACTGGCTTTATTTCCCTAATAGAATCATCTAAAACAAGTTGCAGATGATGGTTTAAGCAGTGCCATATTATAATGTTTGGAAAGTCTTTGGCTATCCTAGCGCTTACCCCAGATTTTCTCCCAAGCCTAACACTGGCACCACCAGAGCAAAATCCAATTAAATGTTTCTCCAGATAGTTCTTATTGAACCCAACTTTATTCAGACTTTCCATAACTGAACAACATATTGTCTCTGCATCTTTTTTATCCAATTCTACTAGTTCAAGGAAAACTGTTGATGAGAAAACTGGATCCTCAACTTTTAAGTACAGTATAAGAACTGGTTCGGAAGATATTGTTGAGGCTTTGTCAATTATCAAACAGATTTGAGAGTTTTTTTTCAATAATTTTGCTAAATAAATGTTTCATAATGTCTTTTGCAATGAAATCTACTATTGCAACTGCAGTTTTACATGAATGCAACCCTGTTCCCAAATCTAAACCATTTTTTTATTTGCAGTTCAATCAAATCTTCTATATATGAAAATGGTCTGCACATTTGTGCCAGACTATACACTGTAGTAAACACTTTGCATGTACTACCCAAATATTTCTCAGCCATCCTCTCCAGTCCTTTGCTTATCACATCCTGCTCACATTGCTTCAACTTCTCTGTACAAATGTTGTAAGCCTTAGGTGAGAAATGTGCCCTCAATTTCTTTCTGAGAGAAGCTTGCTGTACTTCTTTACTCTTTCCTGCTGATTCAGTTTGGACATTCTTCCATTCCCTTGCTCCATGGACAGTTTTTTCTTTGGTCGAAATTTCAAATATTCTGCAATGCTTGCAACCTATTTTTTTCTGGGAAACTTCCATTCCATCATATTTTTCCCTAAAATTGTTGTATTGCTGTAGTGGCTAGCAGTCAGGAAGATTCTTTTTTAAAAAATAAACTTTATTAATTTTACAATTAAAATAGACAAACAACATGCACATAAGTGTGAGAAAGGAAAAGGAAACAAAGAAAAAAGAGTAGAAAGAAAAACCAGAAAACAATTAAAAACAATTTCATCCTCGACAGTTTGTGGGACTTTATTTTTAACCTTATTTTATGCCATATGTATGATTAATCCTTCTGATGGCAGATGAGATTCTGCCGAAACGTTGCTACAACTTTAAAAGCACAACTACAACTTTAAAAGCACAACTACAATGACGTGGGAAAATACCCGAACAAAGCTGAATGCCATACATGTAAGTACCTGAGAAAACTTAAGAATATATATATATATTCTTAAGTTTTCATGGGTACTGACATATATGGTATTCAGCTTTGTTCGGGTATTTTCCCACATCACTATAGTTATGCTTTTAAAGTTGTAGCAACGTTTCAGCAGAATCTCATCTGCCATCATCAGGCTTCTGTATTGTGTTCGTCTGGAGTCAGACTATCACAGCCGTTTCTGTTTTAAATTTGGGGCTAGCCTACTGCTGTGCCATGGTTTTTTTCTTCATCCTGATTGGTTGGGAGTCTTGGTCTGCGTTTATTGGTCTTGGAGTTTGCTGTGTTCTGCTTGATTGGGGTTTCTAATATCTTCTGTCTGTTTTTTGGCTTTTTTTGTCTTGATTGGCTGGCAACATTGTGTTTCCTGTATTGGAGGCTTTTAGTGTGGCTTGGCTCCGAGTAAATGGACGGCTATCATTTATTAGGAAGCTAGGTTTCATCTGGGTGCTTGGTTGGGGTGTGTTTGAGCTGGAGGTATCGGGGGGGTCTGTTTGTGCCCAGGTGTTTGCTTGCCTTGTGGTGTGAGATTTTTTTGTTTGTGAGTGCAGGCTTCCAGATAATTGACAGTCTGGTGGAGTCATCTCTTTTATTCATGCTTTCAGGTCTTTTTTCAATCTCTATGGCTTCTCTGATAATTCTGTAGCTGGGGTTTTCTATAGTGGCTAGGGTTTTGGTGCCATTGAAGTCGATGAAATGACCTGTGGCTTTCATGTGTTGGACTAGTGAGGAAGTGTGTTCCAGCTTTTTTACTGCATTTTTGTGTTCATCCAGGCGGGTACTTATTCTTCTATTGGTCTGTCCAATGTATGTGGCAGGACATGATGCACAGGGGACTTCATATATGCCTTGGTTTTCCAGGTCAATTTTATCTTTGGGGTTTCTTAGGATGGCTGCTAGTTTTCTGTCTGTTTTGAAGGCAGTCTTGATGTGATGCCTGTGTAGTATCTTCCTGATTTTGTCTGTAGAAGGAGCCCCTATGGGATCACCACTGTCACCCATCATTGCAAACCTGTTCATGGAAGAATTCGAATCCAAAGCTCTAGCCAATGCCACCCACAAACCCAAACTATGGCTAAGATACATTGATGACACCTTTGTGATTTGGCCCCATGGAATAGAAAACCTAAACAATTTCCTAACACACCTAAACAGCACACACCACAAAATCAAATTCACCATGGAAACAAAAACAAACAACTACCATTCCTAGATGTACTAATCTACAAAAAAACAGATGGCACACTAGGACACACTATATACCAGAAGAAAACACACACCAACCGCTACCTCAACGCCCAATCCCACCACCACCCAGCACAGATAAACTCTGTGGCCAAAACACTAATTGCCAGAACCAAATGCCTGGCAGACAAGACACACATAAAGACTGAACTATGCACCCTGACTAAAGTGCTGACAACCAACAGTTTCCACAAAAGCAAAATCACTGGCTTGATCCACAAAAACACACTGAGACATAATGGAGACCTAGAAATTGAACAGACCTATGGACCAGCTGTCCTGCCCTACATAAAAGGTACTACAGACAAAATCAGTAAGATACTACACAGGCATCAAATCAAGACTGCCTTCAAAACAGACAGAAAAATAGCAGCCATCCTAAGAAAACCAACACCAGATCCGAAACAACACCGGACACCACTGCCAATCCCCCTCATCAGACCCAGGCCCAAGCCCATCCTATAAACGAAGGACAACCACCATCCAAAAACCAGACCATGGCTTCCTCACCAGCTGTCACACCCCCAATCCCAAAACAAAACAAGCTAACACACACCAAGAACACAGACCCAGACCCTAAACTCGAAGCCAGACTAAAAGCCAGAATGCTACATCACAGCCACCCACTCAGGATATCACATCAGAAAACTCAGGAAATTACATCACAAGAACTCACAGCAAATGACCCAGGATATCACAGCACAAGACCAAGGATACCATAGCAATAAATCTCACAAGGTCATCACACAACCCATTACCCAAGCCATTACAACACAGGAGGCTAATGGAAAAGAGATCAAAACACAAACAACCCAGGAGATTACAACGCAGGACCCAGGATACCACAACAAAAGAACTCGCAAGCCCATCAGACAACCCATTACCCAAGCTGTTAAAACACAAGAGGCTAGTGAAAAAAGATCACTACAAAACAAACGACCCAGGAGATTACAGCACAAGATCCAGGATATCTCCACAACAAAACTCACAAGGCCATCACACAGCCCATTATACCAACATCAACTCCATCAACCAATCAAGAGGCAGCAGCGCAGCTAACCAGCCCAGCACACCAGCCCCCACCACCAGTATTTATAGAGAGATGGCAGCTCCGATCACACACTGCTTGCACTGGCACGAAGCCGAAAGCATCAGCCTGAGGATGGCGAGTGGGACCTCACTGAAACATCACCAAGATACTCTTAATCTTACACGGGAAAAGACCTGAACACACCTAGACCTACATACCTGTACCTGTGAAAATCTATGAACATATGTATGTATGTATGTGTGCGTGCGTGCGTGTGTGTGTGTATATGTGTGTGTGTGTGTGTGTGTGTGTGTGTGTGTGTGTGTGTGTGTATGGATCTTTGGTTGTTCGGGTTTTCTCCCGCGTAAGATTCGAAGTACCCGCGAGAACCTCAGAAAACACACACACACACACACACACACACACACACACA
>NW_020769326.1:5111805-5173575 GCF_900518735.1 Pseudonaja textilis
TCAATTTCATGTCCTGTGGCTTTGAGGTGTTGGACCAGGGAAGAGGTCGTTTCTTCTTTTTTGATTGAGTTCTTATGTTCTTCAATGCGTGCACTTATTCTTCTG
Source organism: Pseudonaja textilis (assembly GCF_900518735.1). Next base: position 5,111,911 of record NW_020769326.1, read on the forward strand.
TTAGTTTGTCCAATGTATGTGGTAGGGCAGGCAGTGCAGGGGATTTCGTATACTCCTTGGTTTTCTAATTCGATTTTGTCTTTGGGGTTTCTTAGGATGGTGGATATTTTTCTGTTTGTGCAGAATGCTGTTTTAATGTTGTGTTTTTGGAGGATCTTGCTGATTTTGTCTGTAGTGCCTTTTATATATGGGAGGAGAGCTTTGCCGTTTCTTGTTCTCTGCCTTGGATTTTGGTTGGGGTTTCTTTTTGGATTAGGTGGGTAATCTTCTTTCTTTGGAATCCATTGGCTGTAAGTACGTTGGTGAGAGTGTGTAGTTCGGTTTTTTGGTGTTGTTCATCAGCTAAGCATTTTGTTCTGGAGATGAGTGTCTTGGCTACGGAATTGATCTGTGCTGGGTGGTGGTGTGAGAGTGCATGTAGATAGTGGTTTGTATGTGTTTTCTTCTGGTAGATGGTATGTCCTAGGGAGCCATTGGAGTTTTTTTGTATACCAAGACATCTAGGAAGGCAAGTTGATTGTTAGCTTCTGTTTCCATTGTGAATTGTATTTTGGGGTGTAGGCTGTTGAGGTGTGTGGGGAAGTTGTTCAGTTTTTCTTTCCCATGTGGCCAGATTATGAAGGTGTCATCTATGTATCTGAGCCAGAGTTTGGGTTTGTGACCATATTTTTCTAGAGCTTGTGTTTCAAAGTGTTCCATGTAGAGGTTTGCAATGAAAGGTGAGAGGGGTGATCCCATGGGTGCTCCTTCTATTTGTTTGTATCTTTGTCCATTGTAGGTGAAGTATGTATTGGATAGGCAGTGGTTGGTCAGATCTAGGATGTGCTTGGGGGGGTTATATTTGTTTTGGATGCCTGTCAAGGCTTCTTTTATTGGCACTTGGGTGAAGAGGGATATGACATCGAAGCTCACTAGTAGGTCACTGGGCTGTAATTTTTGTTTCTTCTTTAAGAACAAGTTTTATTGATTTTTGAAGACAAACAAAACATAACACATAAAAATATAAAACCTCCTTTCTAAGAATTACTTATAAATTTTAACAAGTCAAATAAAGCATTATTTTTTTAAAACATAGTTCCACATTATCACATTTCCATTTACACATATATATCTTTTCCAAATTTCTCATTATTTCTCCCTTCACTTTTATTCAATTATATTTCTTTCTATCAAAGTTTTAGTAATTCTCAATCAGTCATAAGCACACAAAATACATAACCTAAAACAAAACATTGGAAAAAAAAACCTCCTTAGTTATCGTTTATACATGTCTTTTCCCAATTTCTCTCCCTTTGATTTCATTTCTCCAAGATTTTATTAATTTACAATCAAACATAAATAATCCACACACAAAACATAAAACATAAAACTTCTTTTGAAAAGTGACTTGGCCCCAGGTTACATCTTTTTTGACAGACCTAAATCAAATTCATGCCCACCTTATATACCCTTCATATCTTATTAACCATTTTGTATTTATTTATTTCATCTTATTTCAAAGTCATTATACTTATATCTTTTATCCGTTCTTTACCAAACATCTATTTATCTCTTCTCTTTAACAAAAAATTTCCCCTGTAATCACTTTTGAAGTATGACGCCTTCTCCTAAACTAAAGCTTAAAATAATACATAATTTCCATCCTGATTCTGCTTAGTACATTCTACATATTAAATCTTAAAATAAAAGAATAGTAAACTTATAGTATAGTTAAATGTATAATTTCTATTCTAATTCTAATTCTGATAAGTACATTGTTTTAGAATAAAAAAATAAAATACTAAGGTTATAATAACATTAAAACAGTAACAAATTAAACTTTAACTAAGCACTAATCATTTAACACATTCTCCTAATATTTTATTAAATATCAACATCTATCATTATTAAACTTTAATATTTTATTAAATATTCCAATAAACTATTTCAAATGCAAATACTACAATACTATCTTATGCACTCTTGCAGAATCTTCTTTAATTATACACTATCCATCATCCTTCGTCTCTAAAAAAAACTTTCTTTTTAAAATCTTGTTCTAGCCCGTGGCTTTTTTTTTCTTTTTCCCTCCCTTTCTTCTCCAATCTGGTCTTTTTGCCCCCCCTTCTCTTCTCCCCCTTTTTAACTTTCCCTCTCTGTTGTAATTCTCTTTTCAATTGCTTTCTTACTTCCGGTTGCAAGGCTTCGGCGGCAGCAGGAATCCGCTTCTCTGCTGGTCCCTGCTGCGCTCGCCATCGAGGTACCCCCGATCCAACTGGATTTGGGGGTTGTCGCTGCCCTGAAGGGGCAGCGGAAGACAGAGGAGATCCGGACAGGGGTCTGGGGATATCGCACCCCCCTTCCCCAGCCGGCTAGACTCCTTTTTCCTGAGACGGTGGAGCGGCTGTCAGTATGGCAGCCACAAAGAAATCTTCAACTGGATAAGATTGTGCAGGAGGAAGACCCAGAAGGAGAAGTTTTCTTGGCTGAACCAGGACATTATGTTACTTTTAAAACACCCTGGAAACCTGACTTCGGATTGATACATTTGTTTCCAAAAGAATTTGTTACATCGGCGAAAGTGCTGAAGGAAAGCTCACTCCCCCTCCTTACGGAGAAAGCAAAGGAGCACAGAAAAACCTGCTTTTTAAAGGTAAAAATAAGCTCTTTGTTATAAGTGGGAAGGAGAGGACTAAAAAAAAATTTTTTTAAACTTTGTTGGAGGAGACGCCTTGAAGATTACAAGACCATTAATTAATGGTAATACGGCTTTTAAAATACATTTGGGATTTTGCCTCTGGAGGAAAAACTGTAAAGAGAAGAAGAGGAAATAATTTTTGTTTGTTTGGATTGTTTGATAACTCTGATATTTGGAAATTACTTTAAGATTGAAAGCATCTGGGTTGTTTTTAAAAACCTATAATGGTACCATCTGTTGATGAACTGAAAATGGAATATGAAAAATTAAAAGAAAGACAACAAAGTGGCAAGGATTCCTTGGGAGCTGCCTTCCATTTTTTAGAAATGGCGGTTTCTACGTACCAGCAAATACTGGAGGAAGGAGAAGAAGAAGAAAAGGAAGAAGCCATTTTTAATGGACTAAAAAGTTTGACTAAGAAAGAAAATGGGAAGGGAGGAAGGAAAAATGAGAATTTAAGATTTAATAAAATAACCAAGAAAAAGAAAAATAGGGTGAAAAGAAGGTACAATGTAATTTTTGTTTCTTTATGATCTCGATGAACTGGAATGAGTTTCTTACATTGAGTTGATGGATTCTGCATAGGGCTGTAGTTGTTTGGCGAGAAATTTGGCTAGGTTTTGTAGAGGTGAGCCTATGGAGCTGACTATTGGTCTAAGTGGGGTTCCTTCTTTGTATCTTGGGGAGACCATAAAGCTTAGGGCATCTGGATGATTTCTCTCTGGGTATGATTCTCTGCTGGATTTCTTTGCTGATGGGGGAGGCTTTTATTTTGGACCTGGTGGTTTTTTCTAGGTAGGTGGTCGGGTCTGTCTTTAGGGGTCTGTCTTTAGGGGTTTGTATGTGTGGTCTTGGAGTAGGTTGGTTAACTTGGTTTGGTAGTCAGAAGTGTTCATAACCACTGTCGCATTGCCCTTGTCTGCTGGTAGGATTATTATGCTGGTGTCTTCTTTCAGGTTACGTAGTGCAGTTTGTTCATCTTTGGATTAGTTGCTTTTGGGTGGTTTGCTAGTGCAGAGGATGTTGGTGATTTCGAGTCTGATTCTATTAGCATCATCAGGGTTGGTTTTGTTCAGGCTGGTTTCAACTCCGCATATGATGGTTTCTGTGGGGATGTGTTTGGGAGCGACAGCAAAGTTGAATCCTTTTGAAAGGACCTTGATTTCGGCTTCGGTGAGGATCTTGTCTGAGATGTTGTGCATTGTTTGTTTCATGTGTGGCTGTGAGGGGGGAGGAGTTTGTTTCTGGCATTGTTGTAGTTTTCTGAGTTTGTTGGTGTGTGTGTCTGTCTTGAGGGTGGTCTGTGTTTCGGCTCTCCAGACAGCAAGTTGTTTGAATTTGTCCCAAAGTAAGGGGTGAATCTTGTTGGTGAGTCTGAGGTGGAGTGTGAGGAGATCTTTGTTGATTTGGTCTAGGAGAAATCTTTTTGTGTGAAGTTCATTTCTAATTAGGGCCAATTCTGTTCTTTTTAGGATGCGTTTGGTGGCTGCTGTGTTGGTGTGGAATTTCAATTGGAAGCTTGTGGGAATTAAATTTTGATCTCGGCAGTTGCATAGGAATGTGAGGTCACATAAAATGGAAGCTCTTTGGACTTCATTGAAACGTTGCCTAGATACTTCCAATCTTACGCAGGAGAAAACCCGAATAACCAAAGATCTACATACAAATACCTGCGAGAACCTCAGAAAGCATACATACATACATACATACATACATACATACATACATACATACATTCACTACTACAATTATAACATATCTTCTTTTGCCCTTTATTGTGTAATCTAACTTTGGTCTATCCATTCGTACCAGCAGTTCCAGCTGTCATAATACATTGATGTTTCTTTATCTTTTAATGCCAAAGTTAATTTGTCTATTTCTGCACAACTTGATATTTTTTGAATAATCATTTCCTCTGATGGAACATGAGGTTGTTTCCAACGTTGTGCAAAGGCCAATCTGGCCACTGTCAAAATGTGTATTGTTGTGTACTTCACTTTTGGGGGGAATTTTTATTAAAGATCCCTAATAGAAAGATTTCTGGTTTGAATTTGATCTGTTCTATTGTCATTTCCTCCAACCATTTTCTAATTTTCTGCCAATATTTTTGTGCCTCTGTACAAGACCACCACATATGGAAGAATATTCCCTCCTTTTTTTTTTTTTTTTTTGCATTTCCAGCAATTCAGAGTCATGTTGGAGTGCATCTTCGCTAGTCTCAATTCTAGCAGCAGTTAATATACAAATAACTAAATATGCATTTTCCTTACTATATTTTCGGGTAGAATTCCCTACAGAAACATTTCTGGCTTCAAATCAATATGCTGCTTTATCATTTTTTCCAACGATGTATGTATTTTTGTCCAGTATTTGTTTGCTTTTGGGCAAGTCCACCACATATGATAATATGACCCAGGTATCTGATGGCACTTCCAGCATTTAGCTGACTTATCTTTAAACATCTTTGCCAACCACCCGGGTGCAAAATGCCATCTATAAAACACCTTATAGAGATTTTCTTTGAATGCAGTTGACATTGTTAATTTATAGTTCCTGTCCCACAATTTTTGCCATTTATCTAACCAATGTTTTTTGCCCATGCTATCATTGTTTCCTTTACTTGTTCATCTTCCAATTTAATGTATAAGTAGCTGCATGTTTTATAAATTTTTCTTCTACCCCTGTTAGTATCTTGCCTAATTCTATTAATTCTTTATAAAAACCATACTGTTTTGCAATCTTATATCTAGATTGTATCTGCACTTGTGAATACCATGTTATATCAATCCCTTGATGGCTCAATTCTTGTTTATTTTTTAGTTCCCCCTTCTCTTTCAAAATATCTTTATTGTCAGCGTTCCAGGGAAAATCCATTCCTGTCAGTAACTCCAAGATACACGTCATCTCAAAGTACTTTTATTAGAACAGCATCTGGTAAGTACTGCGGAAACCTGGAACTAAATCTTCCCAGCTTCTCCACAAAATCCCAACCTACAGCCCATCCTCTTTTTCTCATCACTACATCACATGCACCAATTCCAAAGTAAGTTCTAATTCTTTCTGCGCCATACTCTGTAAACTTGAACTATCAAAATAATATATTTTGCTTACTAACAGCTACTCAATTAACATCACCCCCTCCCATTTTTTGTTTCTAAATACAATCCATTTTTTTTACCCAAGTGAATAACGCAGCCTGATAATATAATTCCTAATTTGGTAACTCGAAGCTTCCTTTTTTTCTCACATTTTGAAACATTTTAAAACTTATTCTTTCTTTTTTCCCTTGCCAAATATATCTTAATATTACTTTATTGAGTTCCTCAAAATATTTTTTCCAGTTTTATTGGAATTGTTTGAAATAGATATAATAATGTTGGCAATATATTCATTTTTATTGTAGCCATCTTACCTATCAGTGATAATTGCAGTTTTTTTCCATTTCTCCAGATCTGTTTTAATTTGTTGCATCCTTTTATAATAATTATCTTCCTTAATAGTTACACATCCTGCTGTCAAATTAATCCCTGTGTTTTATTTTCTTAGTAATCTGAATACCTATTCTATTTATTAACTTTTTTCTGCATATCTCTACAATTTTTAACTAATTCTCTTTATTTTCAATCCTGCCATTTCACCATATTCCTCTATTTTTAAAATTAGTTTAGGCCCTGTTTTTTGTGGATCTTCCACAATGAAAACTAAATCATCTGTAAATGCCTGTAATTTGTATTTTTCTTTTTTTATTTCCATACTCTATATCTTGTCTCATATTTCTATTTAATACTTCCAGTGTCAATATGAATAATAGGGGAGACAAGGGACATCTTTGCTTTGTGCCTTTTTAAAATCTCAACTTTCTCTGCTATATCTCCATTTATTTATTTATTTATTTTATTTATATTGCCACCTATTCGCCCATGGCAACTCGAGGTGGCTTACACAATGTAATACCATATTTAAAACAAAAAATAAAAATAAAGAACAAAAAGAATCAAATAAATTAGTAAAGTACAATACACAAAATTTGGGAAAACAAAACAAAACAAAACAAAACAAAAAACCAACTCCCACCCTGACAACAGCAGATCACACTAGTCATTTGATGGGTTCCATCACTCTCTGGGTTCCCCATGCCTGCTGGCAAAACCAGGTCTTCAGTGCCTTTTGGAAGAGTGCTAGAGTGGGGACTATTCTAATCTCTGGGGGAATGATATTCCAGAAAGAGGGAACCACCATGAAGAAGGCCCTTCTTCTGGCTCCCACCAGGTGGCCCACTCGGGTGGGACCTGCAACATCCTCACTCTAATGGGTTGGCTAGATGTGACTGTCAAGAGATGTTTTCTCAGATAACCCAGACCCAAACCATGAAGGACTTTAAAGGTGACAGGCAGCACCTTGAATTGCATCCAGAACCAAATCAGCAACCAATGCAGCTCCTGCAGGAGAGGTGACACATGTGCACATTGGGGTCTTCACAAAATCATGTGGGCTGCTGCATTTTACATCAACAGGAGCTTCCGGATACTCTTCAAGGACAGCCCCATGTAGAGTGCGTTGCAATAAGCTCTTTTCCAGTCCTCTGGTAGTTCTCCGGTGCTCCAGGATTTTTGAAAGATAAGGTGCAGTGGTTCTGAGATGACCTCTGCCAGCTCCTTTAAAACTCTGGGATGTAATCCATCAGTCCCTGGTGATTTGTGTTCATCAAGATCAGACAAGTGTTCCCTTACTATTTTTTTTTTTGCCTTTTTAACTTTTATTTCTGGCCTGTCTTTTACAGTTATGTCGTTGGTGGGTTGAGCTATAGTTTCTTTTTGTGTGAAGATGGATGCAAAGAATGAGTTAAGCAGTTCTGCTTTCTCTCTGTTGCCTGTTATTCCTTGCCATCTCCTCTCTTTAGTGGACTGACTGTTTCCTTGATTTTTTTCTTGTTATTTATATGTTGGAATAAACTTTTTTTATTATCTTTGACTTTTGTTGCAAGTCTTCGTTCGTTCTGAGCCTTTGCTATCCTGACTTCGTCTTTGCAGATTCTGGCTACCTGCTGATATTCTGTCTTAGTTGTATGGCCTTCTTTCCATTTTTTGTACTTGTCCTTTTTTTCTTTCAATTTGCCAGATAGATCTTTGTGCAGCCATGCTGGTTTCTTCTTGGATTTCTTGTTTTTCTTTCTCAGTGGTATTGTGCTGGTCTGGGCTTCTATGATCGTACTTTTCAGAGTTTCCCAAGATTCTTGAGTTGTTTTCCCCTTTAGAATTTTCATCCATGGAATATTTCCCAAGTTCTCTCTGAGTTTATTAAAATCAATACTTTTAAAATCCAAGACTCTGGATTTGGGTAAAGGAATGGATAACACTAAGGAATACTAGACTTTTGAATTTAGAATGACATGACTTGCTGTTAGGGTGGCATGCCTTCCTCTGGTATAAGGGAACTAAAACACAGGGGTCTTTAGAAGACATATTTGAGAAGCACTGTTTTTAAACTGGGAGAAGATAAAAAAGCAATATTATTAAAAAAAAATCCATTATGGTTATCTACTATTGAAGCCTTTTCTTATCCAATAATATATAAAAAGGAACAAACAGTTAGATATGGTGAGATATTGAATGAGAAGAGTTAACTTAAATCTATGCAAGCGCTGGAAGACAAGGTGTAAAAATGAATTGGTTTTCATATTTGCAAATACAATCTAGATTTGATAAAGATACTAAAACAGAAGGTATCTATGATAAGTTGACTGATTTAGATAAAATTTTTACAGGTACTGATGAAAAAGCAATTAAAAAACTTTATAGACATTTGCTGGAGCTTAAATTAGAGGAAGAACAAGTTAAAGAAACGATTGCTTGGGGGGGGAAATTTTGGATATGGGATTGACCTAGATAAATGGCAAAAATTGTGGTCTCAAAATTATAAAATGACGATGTCAACTGCATATAAAGAAAATATGTATAAGATGTTTTACAAGTGGCACTTACCCTGACGAGAATTGCGAGAATGTTCAAGAATAAATCAGATAAATGTTGGAAATATCATCAGATACCTGGTTCATATTACCATATGTGGTGGACATGCTCAGATGCAAAAAGATACTGGACTATAATCCACATATGGTTGGAAAAAATGATAAAATAACATAAAGACTTTAAACCTGAGATATTTTTATTGGGAATTATACCGGAAATATACAGTAAAGAATTGAAATATCTTATTGTTAAAGTTTTAACAGTGGCTAGAATTGTACTTGCTAAGAATCGGAAAAATGAAAAAATACGTATGCAGGAGGAAATTATTAAGCAAATCATGGACTGTGCTGAAATGAGTAAATTGACATTTGAAATCAGAGAACAAGAAGACAAAAATTTTTATATGATATGGGTTTTATTTTATCAATGGTTAGATAAAAAGACATGGTAAAGAAATAGATTTGGAAGCTTTACAATAAAAAGTTAATAGATTGACATAGAATACAATATAAAATATATAACCATTGGATGAATGTATAAGATTAAATTATAATGAAATTAAGAATATCTCGCATAGAATGATGGAAAAATAGTTTAGTCAAATGAATCATTAATGATTGATAATACATAAGCACGTTAGATTGATAAGGTGAGAATTTATACAACTTCTGAGTAATGGCCCAAAAAAAAAGGATAGCACAAAAGATTGTAATCAACTGATACACTGTATGTATATAATTGAAAGATGTTTTTATGTCTTGTTTGTATGTTTGTTGTAAAAAATAAAAACTTTATAAAAAATAAAATAAAATCGAAGACTCTGGTGTCATTATGTTCTATTGCTTGTGTTTGTGTTATGTTGAATTCTAGTATGACATGGTCACTCTCACCCAAGGTTCCTGCAGTTTCAATTCCCTCTATCACTTCTTCTCTGTTTGTAAAAATTAAGTCCAATATGGCTGTCCCTTTAGTTTCACCCTCTACCTTTTGGACAACAAAGTTGTCAGTTAGGTTGGTTAGGAATTTATTTGATTTCTCGATGCAGAATTAGTTTTCCAATTGATATCAGGATTATTGAAGTCTTCCATTACTATTGTTATGTGTTTCCTGAATATGTTTTTTAGTTGGCTGGCTAAAAGGACATCTATTTTTTCTCCTTGATTGGGTGGCCTATAATATACACCTATGGCCATGTTGTTCTTTTTTTTTCTTTTATATTGACCCATATGCATTCTAGGAGGTTTTCATCTTTGGTTTCATGCATTTCTGTAGCAATATAGTGGTCCTTTACATACAGTGCAACTCCACCTCCTCTTTTATGGCGTCTGGTTTTTTTCAAATAGTTTGTATCCTTCTACCAGTATGTTTCAGTTATGGGTTTCATCCCACCAAATTTCTGTTATTCCAACTATATCATATTTACCTTCATGTATTCGTAGTTCGAGTTCACCCTGTTTGTTCCCCAGACTTTGTGCATTTGTATATAGGCATTTGAGATCTTTATGTCTGACACTGTGTTTACTGTCTACATAACCTGTGTTGTGCCTGTCTGCCCCAATTTCTTGCCACCTGTTTGATTAATGCACATGGTATGGCACTCACTATTAAATGCTTGGTTTTGATTGGCATCAAGGTTGATAATCGTACCTGCACAAACATCTATTTTGCATGCACTGGTATTTAGGTTGCTGGGGACAGAAATGTTCTGTATCCATTAATTCTCTGTCCCCACTGTTCAGTTTAAATGTTTATCCAGGAAATCTGTGAATTTAATTCCAAGTAACTCAGTCCCTTTCTTTGATGGATGCAAACCATCTCTTTTGTACAGTTTTTCATTGGATCAGCTGCAAACATTATGACTAATAAAACCAAAGCTTTCCCTTTTACACCACTCCTTTAGCCACATATTAAACTCTGCTACACACTGGCCTTTCCCTTTTTGTTCCTTGTATACTGGTAGAATCTCTGAAAAGATAAACCTACAGCCCATATTACTAAGTTCATACCCCAAGCTCTGGAAGTCTTTCTGAACAGAAAATTCATCCTTCTGGGACTGATCATTTGTACCAAGATGTATAATAGCATCAACATCACAGTCCTTCCTGGCATTCTTGACCATATTGATATATCTCTCCTCAAAATCCATGTCTTTTAACTGTGCTAACATGAATTGCCAGTTCAAATTGTCAAATGTTTTCTGTGCATTTAGGAAGATCAATGCCATTTATTTCCCTGGGTATGTTTCATAGTAGTCCAGTGTGTTTAAGATTATTCTCATATTATCTTTGTCTCTTAAGTAAAAATCCATTTTGATCCGGATGTACAAACTGCTTTTAAAATCTTTTGAGTCTTTCTGCAATTATTGAAGCATATATTTTATAATCCGCATTCAGTAAAGATATTGGTCTATAATGTTTTATCTGTTGTAGGTCTGAGTCCTCTTTTTGTATGAGCATGATGTATGCTCCCGTCCATGAATTTGGTATTTTCGCTTCTAACAGCATGTCATTGAACACTTCCAGCATTTGATATACTTAGAATATTTTGCAAATCTTTGTGAAGTTCTGCTGGTAGACCATCTGGGTCTGGCATTTTACCATTTTTTTTTGTCTCTTAATTGCTTCTGTTAGTTCCTTCACTATTGTACATTCATCTAATATGGCCTTTTCTGTTTCAGATATTTTAGGTAATTTTTTAAGATATTGTTTGATTTTATCTTCTGAAACTCTCTTTTGGTCATATAGTTTCCCATAGTTATTTTGAATCACTTTCTTTTTAAAATCATTTTGATGGTAAAGGTTTCCTTCTTCATCCATTAATTGATGTATCATTTTTTTCTTTCTCCCTTTTCAATTTACATGCCAACCATCTTCCTGGTTTATTTGCATTTTCAAAATTTTGGGGGGTGTTTTAAATTTTTTAAATTAAATTCTTCTTTATTATATTTAACTTGTGCTTTATTAATTCCATTTGGTTTTTTAAGTTCTTTTGTGGTTCTTTTTGTAATTCTGTTTCTAGTCTCTTATATTCCTCTTCTAATGTCTTTTGATTTTGTTTCTTATTATTATTTTTCTTTCCTGTATAAGTTATGACTAAGCCTCTAATATATGCCTTAACTGTATCTCATACCTTTTGTAATGAGGTCTCTTTACTATTTTCTTTAAAGAAAAGATCCAATTATTTTTCCATGAATTGAATAAATTCATTGTCTTTTAATATTGATTCAACATCCATCTTAATTTCCTTTTTTGTCCTTTCCATGTCACTTTTATTAGATAATGGTTGCCCAATTACTTGTTTCTATATTCACTTCTTGTACATTAGATTTCAGTTCACCTGACATCCATATCATATCTATTCTTGACCAAGACATGTGCCTATTTGAGTAGAATGAGTATTGATTTTCCCAAGTATGTATCTCTTGCCATACATCTTGGATGCCTAGTTCTTCCACCATTTTAAAGAAAGCCATTTTCCTCACCTTTTTGTTCACTTTCTTGGTTTTATAGTCTAGTTCCACATCTACAATTGCACTGAAATCTCCCACTACACAAATATTTTCATAGTCCAATTTTATTATTTTTTTATGGAGTTTACTATAAAAGTCCTCTTGTTTACTATTTGTACCATGAGTACCTGTTTGTAATTCATTGTTATCTCCACCATTGTTATCTCAACCCATTTATATTAATGGACAATAGTTTTATTTCTTCTTCCATGGTTTTACTTGTACGTAGGTTTTGTTGTTTTAGTCACTCTTGTCCCCCTCTGTTCTTTTGCTTTTGACCCTTTTCTTTTTGCTATTTCCTCTAATTCTCTATCACCTTTATTTCCTCTCCTGTAGCTTCCTCTTATTTTCTATTCTCTTTTTCCTCTCTTACTATCTTTCCCTCTTGTGGTCCAAAATAGTAATCATAAAATTGTTCTGCTTTTTCTATGGAATCCAATCTACACTATGTCTTTGCTCCATCCAAGTCACCAATATTCCCTACAGTATCAGCCATCTAAAATTTACTCCATTCTTAATAGGCTGTTTTGTGAAAAATTGATATTTCTGTCTTACCTCTCTTACTCTTCTAGTTATCTGTTTTAGAGCTACTATTTCTTTCTCTTTATATTTTATGGTTTCATCCCTTGTTCTTTGTAGTATCTCTGTTTTTATTGTGTTTTTGGTGAATCTCACATGTACTTCTCTGGAAAGTCTATTTCTTGTTGCATATATAGTATGAACTCTAAATATTTCATCCATTTTAGTAAGCACTTTTTCTTTGGATATCTCTAAGACATTTGCAACTCTGCCATTATCTCCATCAAATTTTCTCCCTTTTCTTCTTCAATGTTCTAAAAACATAAATAATAATTAGCCTTATCCATCTCCATTAATATTATTGTTCTCTCTTGATTTTTATCTGCTAATGTAGGTCTGTGATCAATCTCTTCCTCTGTTTGTTCAGCTTTCTCTACTTTCTACTTTTTTTAAATCATTATTTGTTGAAAATTTTCTATTAGATCCTCTACTTTTCCTTTTCTTTCCTTGAAGTCTTCATGCATGACTTGGAGGAGAGCTTTCATCTCTGCCCACATCATATTCATTTTTTCTTGTTGTAACATCACATCCAATGACCTTTGACCTGCTGGGCTAGAGGCTGATGCTGATAATACTGAAGATGGTGCAGAAGTAGTTTTCTTCATTTTGTGATGCTTTAATTATAATTGCGATTTAATTGTAATCCCAGGAACACGTGATTATAATTCACAAAAACAGAGAAATAAGACCATTATTTATAATCCAAAGGGAATGTGAAAATATAAATTGTAATCCAAGAGTTATTAGACTGTTAGCTCTTCATTCTTCAAAAAGTGTTCTGTTTCTCTTGTTAAATTTGTAATCCACATAGGTTCACCAAATCCCAGAGTTCAACCAGCCAGCTGTCTTGTATCTCCAAAGAGAGAGTTGACAGTGCAAGAAACAAAAAGGAAAGAGAGTATTTTACTGTTCACTTTGTCTGTTTAGCTTCTGCTTGAGTTCCAAGAGGTACACTATTTTAAAAAGTCTGTGTGTGACACTCTGTCTCAGCTATCTAGCATAAACAGCTTACTGGTATTAGATGTTATTTAATTTAACAGCCAACTCTTATCTTATTCTTCAGTTTCTCAAGGTTAATTCCCCCCTTTTATTTTCTCCCTTGCACCCTTCAACTTCTGCCAGCAGGTGTCCCAGCAGCTTCTCTCCTCATTATTTTATATTGTATTATCCAATCCAGTTTTCCAAAAGGGAAAAAGTTATTTAAGTACAAAGTTGATCAATATTATATTTGAGGTCCCCAGTCCAGCTTCCTAATTTTAAGGCTCTTTCATTCTCTTAAAAAATTCTCTTTTCTTCTTTCCAGTTTTAAAAATGACTCTTTGGCTTGCTTGCCACTTTTCTTGGGAGGTGGAAGAAGAACAAATCTGCCTCCTCTTTTCTGGATCCCACTCTCCCAGGGTAGTTTTCAGGGGGCTTGTTCCTCAATAGCAGTTAGAAGTTAGAAATTTCTCACCCAGATTGTTCACACTGTTCTTTGATCTTTCATGCTTCCTTCATCAGTCAGTTGTTCTGGCTTTGATCAGGCACACAATGGCCATCTTTTTCTTCCTGCTGGATTGAGAACCTTCTCTAGATTAATCAGGAAGTTTGTGGACTTCCTGAGATCAGCGGAGTATGCTCTCTTACTTCATCACCCGCTGGGGTGATTTAGGTCCGTCAGAATCTTCTTGCATCATTTTGCTGTGATCCCATGGAGCCCCAGGGGATGCAGCATATCACCACAATGTCAGCCCCACCCCCAACTCAAGAGATTTCTGAATGAGTTTATACACTCTGACCAAAATGGGTTTTTACCTAAAAGGCAAATTAGAAACAATGTGAGAATAATTTTAGATATGCTGGAATATTATGAAGTACCTTACAAAAAACAATTGGCATTGATCTTTTTAGATGCTCAGAAAGCTTTTGACAATGTGAACTGGCAATTTATTGTGCAACAATTAAAATGCATGGACCTTGGTGAAAAATTTATAAATATGATTAAGGCAATTTAAACAAATCAGAGAGCAAAAGTGATTGTGAATGGAGATGGAGAAAACATTTTTGTAAAAAAGAAAAAGGCACAAGACAAGGATGTCCATTACCTCCACTGTTATTCATATTAAATAATTATCAGACAGGATTTGGATATAAAAGGAATGGAAATAAAAAAGAAGAGTATAAATTACAAGCATTTGCAGATGACCTAGTCTTTATACTAGAAGAACCATTAGAAACTGGCCTCAGACTGATAGGGAAAATTGAAGAGTATGGAGAAGTTGCAGGACTGAAAATAAAAAACTAAAATAATAGTTTAAAATCTTACTGATAAACAGAGAAATGAATTGACAAAGAAGATAGACCTTCAGACAGTAAAGAAAGTGAAATATTTAGGAATCTACTTAACAGCAAGATGTGCAACAATTAAATATGATAACTTTGCATAGTTAACGCAACAAATTTAGCTTCACTTGGAGAAATGGAAGAACTTACAACTCTCAATGATGGGGAGAACAGCTACTATAAAAATGAACAAGTTTACAGAAGCCTAAATGTAATGGCAGTTTTGGATTACCACACTGGGAGTTGTATTATCAGGCATCTATACTTACTTGGGTGAAAGAATGGATAAGCTTGAGGCATAGTAGATTATTATTACTGAAGGGTTTTGATCTCCAACTATGCCTTTCTATGGGATGGAAGAAGTACAGTACATAGATATTTTCAAAAACACTATGTGAGGAATGCTTTAATTTTAGTATAGGAAAAAGTCAAATTACAAAACTATAGGAAAATACCAGTCTGGCTTTCAACAATGGAAGCATGATACATCCAAATGTTGTCAATTTGGAAAGAAATGTATCCTATAAAGCAGGGGTCCCCAACCACCGGGCCGCGGACCGGTACTGGGCCGTGGATCATTTGGTACCGGGCCGCAAAGAAAATAAAAATAAAATAAAAATGGCGGCTTTCTTCGCCTTCGGTGAATGCTGCTGGGATCAGGGATCAGGGACACAAATGAAAGAAGTGGAGGGAGGAAGCAACCAAAGCCTGTCCTGCTCTCCAGCTCAGCGGCTTCGGTTTCCTCAGTCGCTCTCTCACTCCTCCACCAGCCCAGGAAGAAACTGCTTCAAAGAAGCCGGCAGGGTGGCTTTTCCTGTCGGCGCAGCTCCTCCGAAGTGCCCATTCACCCCCACCCCGCCGCCCGCAGTTCAATCCAGTGCTCCGTTCTGCCTGCCTTCGTTTCTGGTTGTTTCAGAGTAGCTTTGGCTGAGAATAATAACTATTTGCCTCTTTTACTCAGCTGAAGCTGCTCCGAAACAACCAGAAACGAAGGCAGGCAGGCAGGCAGGCAGAACGGAGCACTGGATTGAACCACGGGTGGTGGGGTGGGGGTGAATGGGCGCTTTGGAGGAGCTGCGCTGACAGGAAAAGCCACCCTGCTGGCTTCTTTGAAGCAGTTTCTTCCTGGGCTGGTGGAGGAGCGAGAGAGCGACTGAGAGAGGAACGAGGCAGACACCTGAGGGATAAGGCTGAGGGAGGGAGGGAGACACCTGAGGGATGAGGCTGAGGGAGGCAGGGCTGAGAGGCGGGGCTTCTCAGCCATCCTGCAGGGACTTGTCCTGAGCTGCGGAGACAGCCATGGGCCGCCGCCACCCAGCGCTCAGTTTTGAAGGCGCTTCTCAGCCCGGCGCAGTTCCTGAATCTGAAGCTGAAACCCTCCGTTTTAAATGTCCCAATAGAAGAGAACATCTGCCGCTCAGGGTTGCAATGAGGAGGCATTGGCACTCCCTGAACTTGGTGGTTTGCTGGCAGTCGTTTTATTACCTGACTAGGTAACAACATCAGATGTTATCTAGTCAGGTAATGAAACGGCTGCAAGCAAACCACCAAACTTGGACTCCTCCCCCTCCCCCCCAGTCCTTGAAAAAGTGTTTCTGTGTGAAACTGGTCCCTGGTACAAAAAACTGCTATAAAGACATCTTAAATGAGAAAGGGGAACTTAAAATCATATAGGAATTACAAAACCATGGGATGGATTTAGCATGGTGGCCAACTTGCAAATACAATCGAGATATGAGAAAGATATAAAAACATGGGATTTCTGAGAGAAGGCAGCTGACCTCATGGTGAAGCAGTGTGGATGAGTGGCAAGTCTAAAAAGTCCTGCTGATTTGTTTGAGCCCCAAGGCTCTACGGAGTCACCCTGGAGGGGTGATGAAGGTAGAGGGGATCAGGGGTGGGATTCTACTGGTTCGCACCTATTCACTAGAATCAGTTGTTAACTTTCTAAGCAGTTCAGAGAACCAATTTTTAGAAGAAATCTCCTTTTGTTTTTGTTTTTTTCATTTTACTGGCCTAATCCTATAAGGAAGGCAAGAAGGAAACATTTTGGTGTTGTTGCTTACAGAAACTGCCTCTCCATTAATCCTTATTACATTCTTGGCAGGACTAGACTTCCTTTCTCCGGAGCTTCTCTGGAGGTTTTTTTTTTTTTTTCTCCTTTGCTGGAACTTTACTTGTGTGGAGCCCGAATTTGACATATGTGGAGCCATTTCACTTGGAAACCTGACAGCTTGACTTTAAAGGGGGAAGGGTTGTTTTAAGCTTTTTACACTGCTGTTGGGAAATAATACTCCCCTGTTGGAGTTAGCACTTTGAAGAAATAATTGAATAACAAAGCAGAGCTGCCGGAAAGAAGCTTTTAATGACAAGGAACCAAGACATTCAGCAAGGCTTCTTGGTTAGCTAGAAAGATTGACATTCAAACATGAGTTTACATACCCTTTCTGAGTTTTGGTCTAAAACTGGTTTTTGGTGAAGTTTAATACTGTGCTTAGTGATGTTTAATCCTGTGTTTATTGATGGGATAATTTTTCCTATTCAGCTTTGTTTGGAAGGGAAAAGGTTAATCTCTGTTCCTGAAAAGAAACTGGCTAGTTCCTGTGTCTATTTGTTCTGGTAATTGGTTTAACAAGCAACAGCTACTGTTGTGATTTAATTATTTGTATTTTGTTTGAATTTTTTCCTGCCTCATGGCTTTTTTTATCTGAGGAGGGGGTCTTCCTTCACTGCTTTAGTGGTAGCTGGCACTGTCCCTTTGTGGTGTACTTCCAAGAGGCAGAATGCAAGCTTGGCACTAATTTTTTACTGCCTTTCTGGGGGGCATGTAATCTTTCCTTAAATCTGGATGATATCCTTAGGACATCTTGCAAAGTGAGTGAGACCAGCTGGTGTCTTTAAGTGACAAATGGATCTAAATGGATCTCGTGGGTGTGCTCTTTAAATGACCTCTCTGCTAAAGGGTTTCACTTTATGAGCCACAGTTGGCTGCTAATAGTTATTATTGTATTTTAACTATTTTAATTCCTCAAGGTGCTCTGGCACCCTGCTTGATTTGTAACTTTGGCTTGCAGGTATTTTTAATCTAATGATTGGTATATAGGGCAGCTTTTTGCAAGCAAAGAAGTTTTTTGTATTTTTGTACAGGTAATCCTTGACTTACAACAATTCATTTAGTGACCATTTAAAGTTACAACGGCACTTTAAAAAGTGACTTATGATCATTTTTCACACTTACAACCATTGCAGCTTCCCCATGGTCATGAGAGGCCAGGCGACGAGAAGCACCCCTCGATGTGAGTGATGTTGAGTTGGCCATGCCCAGCCAGTCACATGATCACCAAGCCACATCCAGTCACATGACCACCAAGTCACACCCACCAACTAAGCCATGCCCATAGAACCATTTGTTAAAAAATTTGAATCCCACCCCTGGAGGGGATGCTTCGGTGGTCATGAGAGCACAGTTTCCTTGACTGACCCAAAGAAAACTCCTTCATCTGGACAGAAGAATGGCCATCATGGCGGAGCCGAAGCCTGGAAGACAGCTGAGATGGAAGTGAACAAAGATCTTGTTAACAGCCTGCTTGGTCTGGGTAAGAATCATTCTAAATTCTGCAGTGGATTTTTTTCTTAAAATATCCCCCCTTGGAAAGTGGGAGTCATTGGAGGAAATTAGCGGCAATTAATGATCAGGAGTGACTGTCAGATTTGGTAAAGAAAGAAAAGATATTGCAGCTAAAAATAACTTTAAAAGTAAAGGACAGATTGGATTGGTTAGCTCTGTGAAAACTAAAATTGTTTCAAATTCCTGGACTATATTCTTACTACTCCTCAACTTGAAGAACTTTGGGAAACTATTGGAAAACAATCTTATTCGGAGACATTTTGATGGTAAAAGTGGAGAGGGAAAAAGCTACCAAAGAAGCAAAATAAAACTGGAAAAAGTGGAAGGGAAAGTGGTTACAAACTGGATGGATTGGCTGGATACACTAAACATCTGCAACTGATTATGCTCACTGTTTGGAGACAGATTGTGAAGACATTTGTGAGAACCTTGAGAGCTATAATTATACTTTATACTGGACAGTGTGTAAGTGTGAAACAAGTTTTGAAACAAAGTGGGAACTGTCAGGGGACTAATTAATGGAGGGGCTGTCTGAACTGCTCCAATACTGGCTAATTTATTGCGGTATAAAGGGGACAGTGCAGAGGTGGTATTCAGCAGGTTCTGACCAGTTCTGGAGAACCAGTAGTGGAAATTTTGAGTAATTCAGAATACCACTTCTGACTGGCCCCGCCCCCATTTTTTCTCTGCCTCCCGAGTCCCAGCTGATTGGCTGGGCTTTCATTTGTTGCCCTGCAGAGGAGAAGAGTTGGAAAGCAGATGGGTGGGGTGGAGAGAGAATGGGGATTTTACAGTATCCTTCCCTGGAGTGGGGTGGGAATGGAGTTTTTACAGTATTCATCCCCGCCATGCGCACCAAGCCAAGCAATGCCTACAGAACTGGTAGTAAAAATTTTTGAATCCCACCACTGGGACAGTGAGATTCTGATTGATTACTGAGTTTAAATTAATTAAAATAAGGTAAAATGGGATTGCAAGAAGAAACAAATGACTTATTAAAAGAAATGTTATTGACCATCCAAGATATCAGGAAATGATGACAAGGAACCATAGGGAGATAAAAGAAATGATACATAATATGATTAAAAGACCAGAAAACTATGACCAGAAGACATTAAACAACAAACAAGAAGTCCAGGAAATAGAAAACAAAATAGAAAGAATAGAGGAATGGACAAGGGAGGGAAACCGACAAATTATACAAAAAGATAAAAAAGAGGAAATAGTTAAAGCTGAAATAGAAATAGTGAACTATACTGTGAGAGACCAAGAGTTAGAAGGGGATACACAGAAAGATACTTATGAAATCAGGAAAAGACCATTGAAAAATGTATGGAAGGTCCAAAAGGGTAAAGAAGCGATAGAGATAGAAGAAATACTTAGACTGAATATGAATGAGATAAGAATATACAAGATTACATGGGAGGAGTATGGGAGACATGCCAAGAAGTCAACAAGAGTTGAGATATGAAAACAGGCAAGAGATGAGGGATAAATGCAGAACATTGTTTAACACAGAAGCTATAATGTCAAGAATTAGTACTAAGATAGAAATTAGAAGATTACCTTTTTGATTTGGGAACTATTCTATATATTCTGTATCCTGTACAGATGCAGATAGATAACTCCACAAAACATCCATAACAAAGTATTTTTATTGGTTCATCAGGTATCCTCATAATTCACATTTGTGACGAAGTTCTTCTTTAATGATCAATCCTTTGTATATCTGTCTTGTAGGTAAAAAGATGATTTATCTTCTATCTTTTTTCCCTCTTGTTGTAGTGATACAGTTACCATGAGTCCGTGAGTTCAGGCAAGAATGAGGAAAACTCCCCCCAACTCCTCAAGGGTCAATTTAGTGACCAATCAAGATTACAGATGTGGTCACGTGATATGGACTACATTTCCCAGGATACCTTAACTACATTTACCATGATGCATTCCCTTAAGGGGACAGCTCACAATTGCTACCTAACTATCCAAATCCCATTAACTCTAAACTGTCTGGACAGCACACTATAATAGAAATAATGGCAGAAGTTAGAAATCTGGATATGTAAACATAGATACCTAATGAATAGAAAATAACTAAGATTAGTAAATTTTAGGATTATTCGGCAGTTAATTGGCTATAATTGTGATGTCAACTACTGTTTATAAGCAAAATCTTTATAAAATGTTTTATAGGTGGCATTTGCCACCGGCAAGATTAGCAAAAATATTTAACAACGTGTCCGCCAAATGTTGGAAATGTAATCAGATGCTGGGTACCTACTATCATAAGTACCTACTACATAAGTGGACATGTATAAAAGCAAAAAAATATTGGATGAAAATACACACATGGATGGAAAAGATGATAAAGCAGCATATAGGTTTAAAACCAGAAATATTTTTGTTAGGTATAATACCAGAAAGCTATGACAAAGGGACTATATACTTAATGCTACATGTATTGACAGCAGCAAGAATTATATTTTCACAATATTGGAAAAATGAAACCACACCAGATGAAAATATAATTACGAAAATATTGGACTGTGCATAGATAGATTGACATTGAAAATAAAAGATAAAGGAGATGCAGAATATTATTCAACATGGAATAGGTTTTATCAATGGCTAGAGATAAGAGGTAGAAATTAGATGAAGAAAGATCATTGTTAGGCATAAGTAAAATATGCTGTTTATAATTACAAATATGCTAGTATTATTATGATCATAAATAAGCAAATATAATTATAAATATGATAATTACTATGCATTATCTGTTATTTTTCCTTTTTCCTTTGTAAAATGAAATGCCAGGATATTACACTGTATTCAAAATATTTATATATAAATGACAAACTTGACTTTAAAAAAATAACTATATGAAGAGGACAGTCCGCCAGTCTTAACATGAAATCTCAACATAACAGTTCTGTGGAAAAACTTGGACATTTCCTAACACAATAGTGTGCATTTCTGAAGTGAAAACTCTTGTTAGAGGTTTGCAACTGACAGACTCCTGCTATTTTTTTTTTAATACTTTTGATTTTTAAGCTGTAACAACTGGAACAAAATGTCTTGAAAAATATTTAACTGCAAGCAAAACAGATACTTTTTTGTAGCCTAGTGCTAAGATACCACCACAAAAGAGTGATATGGTTAGCATCACATATAATTGTCTTTGACCTCTGACCACTTTTCACTTCCTTACTCTGTGGTGATATCAGTTTATATAGCAGTTTTTTAACAAGAGATGAAACAAGAGATGAGCAAAAGATTTTCATATTTCTGAACATAGCAGAGTCAGCAGCAATCTGGTATTGTATGTTTACCTCTTGTTCTGTGGCTAGTGACAGAACAGAGAAGATGGAAATGTGTGTTGGTGGTCACTCCTGGGGCAAATGCAACATATGGTTAGATTCATTAGTATAACACGTTCAGCCAGTTTAATGATACTCACAAAGATTTCACCATGATTCTTTTTAATTTACAGCCCTTTCATATGTCTGTTGAATTCACTTTACTTTGAGTATCTAATGTTGCTCAGATGCTCTACTGGGATATTTGCATATGTACATATATTATCTATAATTTTAAAGCATTTAAAATTTCAACTATTCCTTAATAAGCATAATAAGCTACTTTTAGAATTTTGTAATGTAGGAACAGATCAGAGCATACCTTTATTAAAAAAACCTGTAATAAACAAGCTTAGTTACAATTATTGTGAAATTCTTAAGTATTCATGTAATTATAAGGAGACAAGTTATTAAATTTTGTCATATTGAAAACTTCCTATTCAGAACTCAATTTTATTCTAAAAAGTGGCCACAGTGGCATTATTGGCATAATTTTCTTTTTGTAAGTTACTTTTTATTAAATATTTTTACAGAATAAAAATCAATACCAACTTGGAAAAAGAAGCAAAGAAATGTGATTAAGTAATTGAGAAAAGGTAAAAGAACAAGTTATAAATGAGTGGGTTCCAATCTTCTTTATAGCAGATTTTTCTGTGTCTGTTCCTTCTTTACATATTCTTTACACAGTCTTCTCATTCTAATCAGCAAACGTATTTTTGTAGTTTCATTTTTGTAGTTTTCAGCAAAAAGAACATAAAAAGTTCCAGTCATTAACAAATGTAGTTATAGTTTTTCATTAATTAAACAAGCTAATTTTGCCATCTTTGCAAATTCTGTAGGAGTATTTCAAAGTCTTTCTGTCTTTGTACTATGATACTCTTGCCATTTATAGAAACTTCCGTAGATCTTTTTAGTTGCCTATTTTGGTATTATTTTCTATGCAAGAGCAAGGTGCAAAAATAAATTTTTTTTTATTCTTTGTTCTTAGCATGATAGAAATGAAGGCATTAATAGATTATTTCAAGCTGTTTCTTAGGACTTAGGGAGTGAAAATAATAGTGGTAGTTTAGATAGATGGTGCCAATTTTAAAAAATGACTTTTATTTTGGCAAGTCTGTAAATGTAATAATTGTGATTCCCACACTCCAGAATAGATTAGCAGAATAAATCTTAAACTTGGAGATCTTTGGGGCATGATAATCTATTGATCTTTTGGTAGCATTTTAATGCATTTTTAGATTAAATCAATTAAGCAATTACAAATCTTCTGGAGATTTTATTTCATTCCTCTGCCTAAAGTGTTCAAATACACTAAGTTACATTAAGTCTAGGTGCTGTGGAATATAGTAGCATGGACAGATTCACCAATAATTTATTGGGTTTATCTGACTTATATTCCTCCAGCTTTCAGTCTGATGCTTAACTGATACCTTGCTCCTCATTTTACTAGAATTTATGTTGGTTAAAATGCCAATGATCCAGTTTCAGATCTTCACATGACATGAAGCTTATTAGATAATTCAGTCAATCACAAATTCGTAATTCAATGTTTTCACAAGATTCTGTCATGAAGATAAAATGAGAGAAGTTTCCCATGCATGCTGTTTTAACCTGCGAGAAAAAAGATGGGACAGAAATATAACAAATAAAGATAATAAAGGAATAAAGGAAATATGGAGTTGTAATGTGCTTTTAATGTAACTGAATTGTCCATCCTATATTCATACATGAAATAGAATATTCCCCACTATCTTATCAGAGTTGAAGAAGCTTCTTGGATGAGAAATGAAATGTCTTCGAAGAAAAAACAAGGAAGTCCAGTTGCCTCCTGAAAAAGCACCTTTGAGACAATCATGACATGGATGCAGGGGTGGGATTCTACCAGTTCGCACCTATTCGCTAGAACCGATTGTTAACATTCTAAGCAGTTCGGAGAACCAGTTGTTAGAAGAAATTACTGGCCTAATCCTGTAAGGAATGCAGAAAGGAAACATTCTGGTGTTGCTTACAGAAACTGCCTTTTCATTAACCCTTATTACATTCTTGGCAGGATTAGACTTCCTGTCTCAGGAATGTCTCTGGAGTTTCTTTTCCCTCCTTTGCTGGTACTTTGCTTGTTTGGAATGACCATTCAAAGTTACAATGGCACTGAAAAAAGTGACTTATGACCATTTTTCACACTTACAACTGTTGCAGCATCCCCACAGTCATGAGAGGCCAGGCGAGGAGATGCGTGCCTCGATGTGAGTGATATTGAGTTGGCCACGCCCAGCCAATAACATGACCACCAAGCCATGCCCACCAACTAAGCAATGCCCACAGAACCAGTTGTTAAAAAAATTGAATCCCACCCCTGCCTGGATGACTCAGAAGCTCTACAGACCTATGAAATGGAATACATTTCCAAGATGGAATTTCCATTTTTGTGTAGTAAATTGTGAAAATTTAACAAAATACATGTATTAAAGAAAATGCCTATATGGTATTATAGGAAACCATGCACATTAATGCATCATGTTAAAGAAATATACTTTAAAAATGAGAATACCCTTTGAAAAGCACCTAAGTGTTGCATAAATGAAATTTACATGGATTTTTATATAATGTAAGGGGCTACTGCCAAACTTGCAAAAGGAGGCCAAAATAAAAATATATTCACAAAAGAGGAAAGTGTGTGAAATATATCCTATTTATCACCCTAGTTTGCTGTCACACAGAATAATTATAAATCTATTCAATAGATCTAATCTGGGGGTCTTCAACCCTGCAGTGGGCAAATTTGGGATTTATGAATGTTCTTCCATGAAGTGGACCATGGTGTTCATAACTAATAAAAATGCTTATCACACAAAATGGAAAGGATGCCTGCTGACATCTCTTAATACCTCTCAAGATATTTTTCTATCTAATTAAATACAAAATTAATATACTTGAGAAAGAAGAGTTGGCATGACAATAAAAAAGACAAAATAAAACTTATTTGAGAATGCCAATAAACCGGGTAGATGGTTAGCCTATAAATTGAAAAAACAGACAGAAAAAAGTTGGATTGCTAAATTGCAGAATGAGCCACCAAGAGGAATATATATATATATATATAAAATTCAGGGGTTCTACGAGAAATTATATAATGAAGAAAGCTATACTACAGAGGATAAAGCGATACAATGTCTAAAAAAAAGCAGAAGTACCTAAAATAACCAAAGAAAAATAATAATATGTTAAACAAAGAGATAAGATTATCAGAAGTAATTGTGGCGATAAATAAACAAAACAATAACAAGGCACCAAGCCCAAACAGACTTCCGGCAGACCTGTATAAAGATCAGCAGGAAATTTTAAGAAATGTGTTACTTGAAGTATATAATGTAGTTCTGGAAGAGGCGAAAATACCACAAACATGGAGAGAAGCAACCATCACAATTATCCCTAAGGAAAATACAAACCAAACAATCAAAAATATCTCTCTTAAATATGGACTATAAGATCTTTGTATCAATAATAGCTGATTGACTGAAAAAAATTCTTAAATGATTTCATATACACTGATCAAAATGACTTTCTACCAAAAAGACAGCTTAAAAATAATATAAGAGTAATTTTAAATACCTTGGAATTTTATGAAGAACATAACAGGGAGCAGGTGGCCCTACTATTTCTGGATGCCCAAAAGGCATTTGATAATGTTAAATGGGACTTCATTCTATAACAACTCAGATACATGGACTTTGGTCAGAAATTTCTAAATGTAATATCGGCGATATATAATAAGCAGGAAGTCAAGATAATAATAAATAGGGAGATGATGGAAAATTTCAAAATCCAAAAAGGTACAAGGCAAGGCTGTCCATGATCCCCGCTTCTGTTTATTCTAACACTAGAAGTATTAACAAGGATAATTAGAAAAGAAACATCAATAAAAGGCCTAGAAATTAAGAAAGAAATATTCAAATTACAAGCCTTTGCAGATGACCTGATCTTTATTCTGGAAGAACCACAACAATTGGGACCAAAACTTATAGAAATTTTAGAAGAATACAGAGAGGTTGCAGGATTGAAAATAAAAAAAGAGAAAACTAAAATAATTACTAAAAATATGAGACAAAAAGAATCAAATAAACAAAAAGAATCATTGACTAAGATAATGGGCATCCAGGTATTTAGCAAAATAAAAGATTTAGGAATTCAAATATTGGCAAGATGTACAACAATTAGGGAAGATAATTATGGTACATTAATGAAATATATATCAGAAGACCTGGAAAGATGGGAAAACCTAAGGTTATCTTTTATGGGTAGAATAGCCGTAATAAAGATGAATGTCCTTCCAAAACTACTCTTCCTCTTTCAAAACATAGCAGTAATATTAGATAAAAAGATTTTTGGAGAATTAAACAAAATAACATCAAATTTTATATGGCAAAAGAAAAAAGCAGAGAATTCAGAGGTGGCTTGAGGAGATGGTAGGGCATAAAGTTGAATATAAACCAGAATTTTTCCTTTGTGGAATTAAAGAGAAAAATACAATAAAGAAGAGATTTATTTAATAATACATTTGATTACGGCAGCAAGACTAACCTTTGCTCAAAAGTGGAAAGACAAATTCCCAATGAAAATGATGTAATAAAAAAGATATGGACATGCGCTGAGATGGATAAACTAACGTTAGAGATTAAAAATAAAGACAAAATAGAATACTATAAAGTATGGGATAAATTCTATCTATGGTGGGAAAAAAGGAAGGATTTAGAATCAAAAGAGAATATGGTTGGTAGAACGGATCACTAGAATTGGAAACTTGCATAAATGTACAGGTGTATAATTGTAGATATGTATATAAAATATGTATTTTATGCCATAATATATGACAAACAGGATTGTCGGAATGATCACACTACATCCAATATTTTTAATAATTTACTTAATAAAATTTTGAAATAAATAAAAAAGATATTTTTCTGTTATCTCAGCTTACTCCCCCTACAAATATATATGTGTGTGTGTATGTGTGTATACCTCTGGGATCTGTTTGGTCCAATTAGTATTTTGTGTATCTGTGTGTGCATGAGCACATGCATACACTTTCATATGTTATCTATATTGCTCCCCATTTCAGTAGAGCTACTTCCTTCATTTCACAACTTTTGCCAGTGAATGAAAAATTATATATATCTCTCAGAAGCCAGAAAATTCTGGAATAACTTATGGACTGATGCATAAATAAACCAGAATGAATGTGCAATCAAAATAAAAAGAGCAATTGCATTAATACAACTACATTTTCCAAATCAGTAAATTCATTTTTATCACATATTTCTCACATATTCCAGAGGTTATAGTTTCCAATTCATACCATTCATGCCCTTATTAGTCTTTGACACCTCTTTGATAAATCTGTAATTATGGGGAATCGGAAGGAGGTCATTTTCACTGTTCTAAGGATTTAATAACTGAAATAATATGTAAGGTCTGCCTCTCCTCCCCGTTCAAGAAAGCACAAACTCTTGAAGCTTCAGCTTTTCAAAAGGAAACTTTTATTCAAAGGAAGGTGATTGCCAGACAAAAGAAAAGCAGGCTCTAAGTTCCCCTAAGCCAATTTCGTTAGGATAAAGGAGTTAGAAACCGCTTCCCTGAGTCCAATATTGAATGAGCCAATCCACAGGTGTGAAAATGTTGTGGAAATGGCCATCCTGGGAAGGAGATAAGGGACTGTTCCAGGAACTTCTTTCAGGAGGCTTCAGAACTAAGACAAAACAGATGGCCCTTCCCCACTTAAACATTCCCCAAAGGTAAATCAAAGCACATGGCAGATAGGTGTCAGAGTTAGGGTTAATAAACTAAGGGATTACAGATATGTAGGAAACAGGAAGAGGGTAATAATTGAATAAACTACCTAGTGCCCCCTCCCCACAAAAATGGCAATATCACAATCTGATATGCTGCCCCCCACCCCGAAAAATGAGAGATCTACCTGTGAAGAAAGCACAAAAAGCAACAACAAAGTGAGTTATTTGAGTTTGTTAAGGGACTTCTGCAGTAATGCAGGGCTTCTGACATGATTTTTAGCTCATTCTAGGAAGGGGGTAAATGCTTCCAGGCTACTAAATTGCATGGAACAATGGTGTGTGTGAGAGTCTAGGATTTCCTTGATTTCGAAGTGTTGTTCCCCCTCAATCATTTACCTGTATGACAAAAGGTTTTTCTGGGTCTCGGTGTTTTAGGATGGATTCAGCTGAAAATCATTGTTTCAGTTTCTCGAATGCCTCCTGGCCTTCCATAGTCCAGTTTATAGCCCATTTTGGCTTCGACTTGTTTCCTCTTTTGTTTTCAAAAGGTTAGTGATGAAGAGTGCAATTTGCGTGAAAGCCAGGATAAATTGTCAATAGAAGTTTGCAAACCCCAGGAAACTCTGCAGTTACTTGTGCGTGCGGGGAGGGGTGCAGTCAATCACTGCTTGCACTTTTCCTGGATCCATCTCCACGCCCTTGTGGGATATTTGGTATCTCACTAGTCTATCTTATCCTGGTGGAATTCACATTTAGACAGTTTTGCATAAAGCTTAGCGGCACGGAGTTTCTTTAGGACTGCCTGGAAAAGTTTTATGTGCCCAGTTTTGGTTTTGGTGTATATTAAAATGTCATCTAAATACACCAAAACCCCTTTGTATAGGTACTCCTGGAGCACCTTGTATATGAGTTGGATGAATACAGCAGGAGCTCTTTGTAGTCAAAATGGGAGCACTTTGAATTGGGTGTTAAAAGTGGTTTTCCATTTCTCCCCTTCTCTAATCCTGATTCGGTAGTAAGCTTCTCTTTGTCCAGTTTTGAAAAGACTTTCCCCATCTTTTTTTTCTCAGAACAGCACTGGGGCAGCAATTTTTGGTAGCATTAGTTTGATGAAACCCCTAGCCAAGAAGATCCTAAATTCCTCAAATTCTCGGGGGGACATGCTATACATCTTGGGTTTTGGTAGTTTGGTGCCTGGGAGGATTTTGATGGTGCAATCTGTGGGACAGTGGAGGGGAAGCTCATCCAAGCCCTCTTCACTGAACACCTCAACTAAGTTCTTGTATTCCCTGGAATACAATGGGAATACAATGTATTCCCTTGGCGCAGCTCTCCCAGTCACAGCTGTTTCTTTCTTTGGGTTTCTTCCCAGTTCCTCTTTTTGGCCATCTGGTCCAGTCACTCCCCATTGGAATCTTAGAGTTCCCTCCTTCCAGTTTATTCTGGAGTTCTACTTCCTCAACCAGGTAAGTCCCAGGACTAGTGGCCATTCCATTCTGGATGCCACAATAAATATGAGTCCCTCATCATGAATCCCCATGGCTATGTCTAGAGGTTCTGTGGCAAATGTTGCTGGCTTCCCCCCCCCCCCCCCGGTGATTGATCCGTCTAACTGGCAAAGTGCATTGGGGTTTTTTTTAGCTTGTGCAGGTGGATGCCTAGCTTCCCTACCATAGTTGGGCTAATTAAGCACTGGGTGTACCCTGATTCCAAGAAAGTTTTATTCTTTCCCCCTGGCTAGGGATGAACAGCCTCAGGGGCAGGGTGAGCAGTTCAATTGGGTCACTTAAAAATGGGTCATCTTCAGAGTCACTTTTGGACAGCTCAGTCCTTCCCCTAGTGGTGCCGGAGTTCCTTCCCCTGATTTTGCGAGGGGCAGAAACTCCACAGCCTCTCTACTTCCCAGCGCGGTTTAACACAGGGAGTGGTCTCTTTCCCATGGGCTTTCCATCTGACAGGCATTCAGGCTTCTGGGCAGGGTTTTTGAATGGCACTTAGCTGTATGGTGCCCCTCCTTCCTGTACTTGAAACAGGCTGACGATCTCGGCATGAGGGCAGTTTGAGGCTTGGGCATTTCCCTTTTCCCCTGGGATGGGGATCTTTTCCAGGTTCTTCCTGCTTGGTACTGGCTCCTGGCCAGATTGCTCTCCACCTCTTCGGCTAGAAGGTATAATTCATGCAGACGGTTTGGGGCTCCTCTAGCTAGGAAAGCCTGGTAGAGGTCATTGTTTTCAGGCTATCCCTGAACCAGATCACCAGGATGTCTTCCCACCAATCCATCCTGCAGGCAAGGTCTCGGAATTCTTCAGTGTATTCAGCTATTGGCCACTGACCCTGCTTCACAGGTCTGATGCAGTCATGGGCCTTTTGATCCACCAGGGTGTTGTCAAACTGGCAGCAGAGAGCCACCATAAAACAGTCAGAATTTCTCAGCTCAGGGGCCTTGGCATTTTGGCTGCCGTCTCTTCCAGGGCCAGGGTGACAACTCGAACTGGGTTTGGCAGTTCCACCATACTCTTTCATGTATGTGAGTACATGCGCCAGGAAGGATCCCAGTTGCTGGTTGCCATCGTACTTCACTCCGGGGGGGTGCCTTCCTCTCCAGTTGTGGTACCCTGGGCCTACTGGGGACATTCATTGGAGCCGGCGATGCGAGGGCAGGTTGGGTGGGGCAGCTGCTGCTCCTGTGGCAGCGTTGGCTTGGCTTGCGACCACTGTATCCAAAATGACAGGTCTGGCTCCATTGGCTTCTGCTACAGCCTCCCTCCCTGGCGATGATCCAGCTCCCCCTTTACTCTGAGGTCCTCAAAAGCTTCCATCATGAGTCACATGACATGTCTTTTGAGTTGATCATTCCTGTCCAATTCCTCAGTTGGTTCTTGGTCTGACAGGGCTTACAGCACATTTCCAGCTTGGTTGCTGGCTGCCATAGGTGAGGGGGACTCCTCTGGTTCTGCCATCCCAGTTGTCTTTTTTCCCCACTCCAATCAACCACCAGAGCTTCCAGCACAGCTTCGATGTTTTCAATGGAGACAGATGGGGCTGGCATCTGGCTGGGTAGTAGTAGAGGTCTCCCCCTGCATTCTGCCTCTCCTCCCTCACCGCTTTGTTCGACATTATTTGCAGGGTCCCCTTGGTAGAGTGAAATTGCTTCTCCAGGTTGACCACTTTTGCAGAGCCTGCTTTATGTAAGGTTTGCCTCTCCTCCCTGTTCAAGAAAGCACGAACTGTTCAAGCTTCAGCTTTTCAAAAGGAACTTTTATTGAAAGGAAGGTGATTGCAATACAAAAGCAAAGCAGGCACTAAGTTCCCCTTAGGCAATTCAATTAGGATAAAGAAGTTAGAAACCCCTCTCCTCAGTCTGATGTTGAATGAGCCAATCCACAATCCACAGGTTGTTGTGGAAATGGCCATCCTGGGAAGGCGAAAAAGGATTGTTCTCAGGCACTTCTTTCAAGAGGCTTCAGAACTGAAGCAAAACAGATGGCCCTTCCCCTTACACATTCCCCAAAAGTAAATCAAAGCATAGGGCAAATAGATGTCAGAGCTAGGGTTATAAACTAAGGGAGTACAGGATATGTAGGAAACAGGAAGAGGGTAATAAGTGAATAAATGATCCAGGGCCCTCCCTCCCCACAGAAACGGCAGTATCACAGTAGAGATCTGACATAGCATTTTAAAAAGTTCTATAAGAAGTAAAGCAATAGCTCCTGCCACTAGCAAACATTCAAAATTGCCACATTTTATGCAGTCTCATAAAATTTTAAATGGGATGATACTTATTGTCCAACAGGAGTAACTGAAACAGGTATTTTTCTTTTCTCAAATGTAGGATTTCAATTATTACATATTAATTTCATGTTAAGTTTGCTAACCTAAAAACCTTTGATAATAATTCTAGTTTCAATAAATACCACTTTCTTTTGAACAAGTATTCTAACAATATATATATAATTAAAATCTAAGAAAGTATTGGAAACAAAGGAGTATTTTAGTACAACTCTTCTTAATGCTAAAGAGAAAAAAAAACTATTGTTCAGTTTAAATATAGTTTGGAAACAACTGGAAAAAAAATCAGCAGGAAAGGCATACATATAATCCTCTCTTATATCAGCTAAGGGAAATTCCACCATGGTAATTCATCAGAATGATTTCAGTTAGCAAATGGGCCAAAAGCTGAACTTGTAAATAATACATTTTTTAAAATGACAAAAGCTGTAGAACTGCCTGTGTTCAGGTTTATCTAAATGAATTAATTTGTCTTCTATAAGCAAACAAGACCTGTATATCAAAGGAACCTTTTCATTAGACTGCATTGATTCTTACCACAAAATAATGGTTGAAATTACTTGAAACTAGTCTATTCTAGTTCTTAAAATTTGCTGAGGTGTGATGCCGTAAATAAATGAAATAATCTGATCTCTTTCATGAATGAAATTAAATGTTAATAAACAAACAACCAAATAATAAAGTGCTGAGATTGATAGATTGCTAGGGGCTTGACCAAACAGAACAGGAATAATTTTAGAGGGGGCATGTTTCAGATCCCTTCTATCCCACATCTTATTGGACCCCAAAGACATGTTACCTCAGTTGCAGTCTCTGTTACAGTCTCTGTCTTACAGAATAGCATCTCAGAAATGGCTTGTTAGCCTTTCCTAAGATACTGAAAAACTGGCTGTTTCCCAAGAAGTTGGGGTCAGGTGTTTAGGTGAGTTCTGCTGTCATGAGATGCTTTTGTTTCTTTTTATTGAGATTTATAAAGATTTTTTTTATTTTTTATTCTTATATGCCTGGGATTAAATGTGATGGGTTTTGTATGTGTCGTTTTAATCCTTCTATGCTACTTAAGAGTCATTTTGTATGAAATCAGCAGCTATATCCATCTTATTATTAAGGAATATTTTTAAAGCACTTCTCACTTGGTCGGTGCAAACTTGACTATTTTTTAAAAGGTATGATCTCAGTTGTTTGAGATTACCGCTAAATTTTGAGAATCTTTTCTTGATGCTGCTCCACTGAAATGTCTTAGTCATATCCTTTCCCACCATCTAGTGGTTGTTTGGACCTTTACAAATCTGGTATGTAGCTGGCTCATAGGCTTATTTTTCCAATTCACATTATTTTGCATTATTTTTTATCTAACAAGCTTTTAGCATCCCATGATTGCTGAGCCTATTTGGTGCCTGTTGGTCTTTTCTGTTCACTTAAAAATCTGGGGGTTACCTCCTGCAAGTATATATGATTTATGATTGTTGTATTTTATGATTATGATCATGATTTATCATTTGTTGCTTGTATGTACACTGAGAGTTTATGCGCTGGAGACAAATTCCTTGTGTGTCCAATCACACTTGGCCAATAAAGAATTATTTCTTCTCTTCTCTTCTTTCTCTCCTTTCCTCTGCTCCTAGCCTCTCCTCCCCTCCCCTTCCATTCTAGCATTCATTAGTGACATAAAACAAATGGGAATTGCAACACAATTTGGTGAACTCTTCTTTGTCAACTATTATCACAAAAACAAATTTAAAATAACAACAGATGAACAACATACATTGAATTCAGTATTCTCACCTTCTGAGTCCTCACCTCATTTTTGCCCCCCATTTTTCAGATGGAAGTTTGTAAAGACTTAAAAATTGTCTAGGAAAATGCCTGAACTAAGAGAGAATATATGGAAGAAATGTTTCAAATTTACATTAAATTATATAATCTATAATCATTAAATTATATAATCTATAATCTATAGGATGATGTATTGTTGGGACTTCTGGGGAATATGGCTAACTAAACACACTTATGGGGGGAGATCTCTGTAGGATTTCTCCCTGGAGTGTTGGCTCTTCTATCTTTTAACTGAAGGGACTGATATCTCATCAATTTTTAATGACCCACCCAGTTAGGGTGTGTTGAAGGACTTCCCCTTAGGACCCTTCAATGCAGCTGTAAACTGGCAAATTGCTTCCGAAGTTGAATTCCTAAGCTATCTGATTGCCAAAAGCTGGGAGGGGAGGGACTGCTATGTGTTTAGGGATCAAAGAAGACATATGTTTTGAAATTCATTTTTCAAAAAACCAGTAAGTTATGCCTTTCTTTCTTAATCACCTTCAATTATTATTATTCTATCTTAAGTCAACTTAATAGATGCTCTTTGTAGCAACAGCCTGATATACTATTTTGAAGACTCGCACCATTTTAGGGATCTCTTTGTCTCAAAGAACAAGGAAGAAGGCTGCAAAGGCAATCCAAACAAGGAAATATGCTGAGAAAAATAAGCTGTCAGAGAAAGATAAAAGATTGAAAGCTGTGATTTTTGTTTACTATTGTAGTAACTGGTAGCTTGATTTTCAAAGCTATGCATGGCTAAAATCTTCTGATTCTGACTAAAAAAGGAAGCTAAGATGGTGGAGCAAAGTATTTGAGATATATTTGAAATGTCTCTAAATAAAATATGCTAATTTGTTGACCAGTTGTTCTCTGATGACAAAAAAAAGTCCTCTCAAAGTACTTCTGAGATGCAAACATATGGAGAATGTTAACAAACTGCTGAGACAACTTTACAATTGTACTTTGAGGGAAAGGGAAGGGTGAAAGAAAGGCAGAAAGAAAGAAAAAAGTCCCCCCCCTTCTGTAAGATCAAAGAATTTGAAATAAATTTTGTAAATAAAAATGGTGCCTGTTCACAATGATTACTAGGTGCAAATACTATAGCAAGGAAGATAAAGTTGGAATGGTTATATTGAATAGTTTACTTGAAGAGGAAAATATGTTATTTGGCTATCAATTCTGGAATTTGTGAAAAAAATGAAACTTTGATTTTGGTTTTGTTGGTTGGAAAGATTTGCTGTTATAGAAATGGCTAGTTATATATTAGTATGTAAAAGCAAAAAGTTGAGGTTGGAATATATTTATCTTGTACTGTACTAGGAAGTCAATGCTCCCTTTTCTTTATTTTTCTCTTCCCCTTTGTATTTCACACCCCCTTTCCTGTTCCCTTTCCTTCCCTTAATTTCTTATTTTTCCCTTTTTTGTATTTTATACAATAAAATAAAAAAGGATAAAAAGGATGATGTACTCGGAAAAGTTGGAAGTCAATGCTCCCTTTTCTTTCTTTTGTTGGTACTTAACTGCAGACAAGTTGTCAAGGATGTATAAAAAGCACTTCAGATGAACGTTGTAAATGTAAAGAAGGAGCTTTTTATTATTTATGATGGATGTGTGATAAAGCAAAGAAATATTAGAGTAGGATTCACACCTTAATACAGACAATTCTTAAAATGAATATAACCAGAAAACCAGTTTTCTTTTGGGTTTCATGGAAAGACTTGGAAAAAATGGAACTTTGATATTACTCTATGCACAGAAATGGAAGGCCACCTCTATTTCCAAAATGAGCAAATGGCTGCAAAAACTGATGGAGTTAGTAGGGATGGCTAAATGGCTTTGATCAAAGAAAGATGGCTTTGATCAAAGAAAAAAAAAATGCAAACACTTTTATTTCTACTTGGAAATAGCTTCTAGACTTTATGCTTGAGATAGGGAAAAATGAAACTTTGATTTTGGATTTTATTGATTAGATAATCTTTCCTATTATTTACTTTGTATTTTCTTTGTATGCTGCATTATAAACTAATAAAAATATTTTTAAAAAATTAGGAAAATTGAAGCAAAAAGACTATAATTGATTTGCGAAAAAGCTGAAGTTCAGGTCTAAAGAGAGCTAAAGGAAAAAATGCCATTAAAAATCTTCCATCGTACCTCGTGCGTAAGTTACTTAGCAGAGTCCCAAATAACTCCTATGCGAATTGCCACGTTCCCCAGGGCGCGGACTGCGCATATACAGCACAAAGCATGGGGGAAAGTACTTTCTACGTACTTTCCTGACGACCTTTCGTAAAGCAGACTTACTTTTGATTTTTTAAAAATGTATTCTATGATACCGTTTGAATTGTAATGCAGCACCTTACCAAAGGGCAATGGACATGAAATTTTCACCATAACTGAAAATTTGCACAATTAGTTAATGCAGACAGAAAACTAGTCTTTCAGCAACAAATCACTTCTATGATGAACACTTCCGACGATGAACAGTCAAATAAAAGGGAGGAACCTTCGCCCCTGTTGGACCTTCCCTGCCGCCTTCCTTTTCGGGTGGTTCCGCCCTTTGCTGGCGGCGCTTTAGTGGCCGCTCTGACTATCAGCCGTTCCGCTACCCGTCCGGCTCCTCCCTCAAGGCCTCCGGGCGGTGTGTTATCGTCGCCGATCGGGCGTGACCTTAGTTACTTGGGGGTGGGGAGGACGGTGAGGAGCCGCTTGAGGCGGGATAACTTCGGCAAGCTTGCCCCGCCCTCCAGAAAAAACAGAGCTGTTCGTCCCGGTAAGAACTTCACCCCCCCCTTCCTTTCCCCGCCAGGGTTTGAGAACCGTCGCTCAGCCACCTTCTCTCCTGGAGCCTTGGGAAGGCGCTCGGCTTCCACCACACTCCTTCGTTCCTGATGACCTTTTTGCTCTTCCTCCCCGTTCCCGCACGTAATTCAGTAACTGGGGAGGGACAATTGTGACAGCCTCCGTCCTCTCTTCCTGGGCGGCCCCGAAGGGAAATCTGAAAAGTGCGGAACTCTCTCCTCCGCTGCCTCCGTTTCCTCTCCGGGCCAGGCAATGTGAGGATATGGCATCCTGTGGGCCTAGTTTGCCCCCGGTGCAGATGTTTCCTAGCTTTTCCAGGGCTCTGTTTTCCAGGGCTCTATCCATAGAGGAAGGATCAGGCTTAGGTGGAGGAATGGGGAGGAGGAAGTCTAAGATGCTCGTCTCGGATGGCATCCAGTAGTGGCTGCTGGGCTAAAAGCTTTTATTAAGTGGGTGAAAAATTGCTGTCGTGAAGATGGGACGTCACTAATGTTTTTTTTTTTTTTACTAAACGAACCGTTGAATAGATTTCTGTGAATTTTATCAGCTAGCAGTTCTCACGATATCTTCAAGATACACTCTGTATAAGTACTCATGCTTAACAGGAAATTGGAACCAAAAATATATTTCATCCAGCCTGTCCCTATGTTTTATTTGCTAGACTAAAGATTTTCCTTTTATAACTTGTCATCTAGCTAATGCTGTGAAAGATTAAGAACTGAAATATTTTTTTTTTAGAAATCCACAAAACTATCAGTAGGGACATAATCCAAAGTTGTCAAAATAAAGTTGTAAGGAAACTGTTCTTAAAAAAAATATATATTATATATTAGATAACATTTACAATTTCAAGGCAATATTCTTCAATGCTGAAAAGGAGTTTCTTTTTCTCTGTAGCTTGTCCTGTCAATGTAAGTAGAGGTGTTGTTTTCTTCTTGGTAGTTGTTTGATTACATCACTCATTACCAAGAAGCCTACTGACTTTAGATGATTATTTACTTTTTAAATTTTCAACTCATCTTTATAAATAACTGAAGTCGGCAAACATACAAAATACTTCTTCCAGCTACTGTTTTTCTTCCAACAACTGTGAGGTAGGTTGGTCTGCATCCAAAATTTTCTAAGCCAGCACCTTAAATAGTACATTAAACTATAAAATGTTTTGCTTATCAAAATTTGAATGCTTGGCAGCTGGTTCATATTTATGATGGTTGCAGTATCCCAAGGTCATGTTATCCCAAGATTACTCTTTGCGACCTTTGCAAAGTCAATGGGGAAGCCAGATTCATTTAACAACCATGTTACGAACTTAACCACAATGATTCACTTAACATCTGTGGCAAGAAAGGCCATAAATTGGGACAGAATTCACTTAACAACTGTCTCACTTTGCAGCATAACTTCTAGGATCAATTGTGGTCATAAATTGAGGATTACCTTAGATTTATGTTGTCATTTCTGATAACCTCGACTGGATTGCTGTTTAATAGGGAGGGAGGATGTTGAAGTTTATAGAAACTGTGGGAAATACAGAATGAAGAGGTGCGTGGTTTTATTTTAAGAGTGGTAAGTTCTTTATGGTGGTTATATTTGCAGGGGATGAAGGAGAAGGTTTCTTTTTTCCTTTTTAAAAATCTCTGTCCCCCTTTTCTGGCCTTCATATTTTTTTTACTGTATTTATTCCCCCCACACACACACCAAGTTTTATTGGATTTTTATTTTTAAAAATACATTAATATCAATACATGAACAGTGTGGCCTCTGGGTATATTTCATTTTGATACAAACAGCAATAATAATAATAGTTGTTACATTAATCAAACTTATATAATCCTAGTATTGATATACATAATTGTTTTGGAGTAATTCAATATTTCAATGTTCCATTTTATGCCAATGATATTATTAAACATACATAGTAATTTCAATCTCTAATTTTTCCATCTAATTATTATTTATATTCTATTATATAAAAATTCCCCATATTTCTTATTTCTACTCTACTCTAACTTCTAGCCAGGTCACCATTACTAATTCTAGTACTAATACACATGTTTATATTAAGACATAGTCCTTCATTATTTGGTTGTTCAAAGTCACAATAACACCATTCAAATACTAGTCATCCTATTATTTAAACATACTTAATTATACCATGTTTCAACCTCCAATCTTTCCATTTAACTGTTGCTTTATATAAAGGTGTGTATTCTTATTTCTACCTCTACTCTATTTTTTAATCAGACCATCATTAGAAAAAAGGAAATAAAATAAAATAAAAATAATTCCTTTCTATCCATTGTCTCTTGTTCATTCTAATACTTCAATTCTTATTCATTTTTTGACTTGCCTCCCATATTCCTCTCTTGGACCTTTGTCTCTGTGAGCATCTGTGTCTTCATTATTCAGCCTGGATATTTCTCTCATCTCTATCCTAAGCTGCCAGGTCTCCAAAGTGTTCACCCAAACCCCTATCTCTCAAAACTATCTTCCAGGTTATCCGATTCTGTTTTTAAATCTCTTAAAGTACTTTTCCCTTGGTTTATTTCATCAGTCATCATTACCTTTATTGTCTTCCCCTTCTCATCTTCTTGTTTTGTTTGCTGGTTTGTCTGTTCTATCTTTTTCTCCATTCTTTCTGCTGTCTCCTCTATTTCCTGGACTCTTTGATCTTCATTCATTATCAATTGTAACATTTTCTATTTTCTCATTTATGCCTTGCATTAGGTTCTTTATCTCTCTGTGATTCTTTGTCATAGTACCCCTAATGCTTTGATACATCAACACATTTCCCTTGAAATCTCACTCATTTCCACCTGATGGAGGATCTTGTCTTATTTTAGTAAGTCTCGCTCTTACTCATGTCCCCCCCCAAAAAAATATGTTCTAGTCCAATGTTGCTCCTCAGAAAGTTCAATAGTCATAGTTCTTTACATCTCAAGATTATTAATCAGTTCCATTTAAGTAGTCCAGGCACAAATCAAGTCCTTTTCACAAATCAAAAGTCACTTTACTTTACTTAAAAATCTTCTTTATTCCCACAATAAAATATCTAGTAATCATAAAATAGATAGTTATAGAACAATAAGTATCACCATAGTCCTCCAGATGAATGTTTATTTCTCTTATCAAAAATTTCCCTAGACTTGTAGGGGTATGGTATATTTTCCATTCACCAGTAGACAGCGCCCTGAGCTTAGGTTACGCAGCATTATTTCAAGTCTGATAAATTGATTAATCCAAATTTAGCATAATTTATAGAAGCAAAGTTGGCTGTTCAAGTAGATTCAAGTAAATAATTCCAGCATTTTATAATGCTTTCCAAAACAACACCTACCCAGTTTAAAGATCCAATTTTCTATGTTTTAAAAGGTCTTTAGCTTTTCTCCCCTTAATAGAAAGGCAATAATAAGTCTGAAATTACTACAAGTCTCTACTAATAGAGGATTCTTTGGGTTGCCAAACTGGGTATTATACTACCAGGCAGCTGCTCTTATTTGGTTAAAAGAATGGATAACTCTGAAACATAGATGACTATTAACATTGGAGGGACATGATTTGCAACTGCAGGTGGCATGCCTTCCTATGGTATGGGAAAGATAAAATACACCAATATATATATATATATTTGTAAAAAGTTTTTTTATTTTTTGGCAACAAACAAACAACACAAAACAACAAATAAAACCTTTCAATTGTACAGTATGTTGGTTGGTACATATTTCTTGTGCACAATATCATCTTCCCTCTTAGATTTAAATTTATAATCATATTAATCAACATACCATATCATTATCTTATCATTACATTATCATTAGACTTTAGTTGTAAATTTACATTAATATTTTGAGTAAATCTCAAAATTTTCCAAATCCTAATTTATATTATACTTCCTTCCATAATAATCCACTAAAACATATCATTTTATATTGACTATTGTATTATATTTATATTGTAATATATTTCATTTTCCTATTTTTCTATCTAACCATTGGTAAAATAAATCCCATATTTTATAATCTTTTTCTTCTTGAAAACAGAAATATTTTCAAGGACATTATATTAGAAACATTTTTGTTTTTAGTATAGGCAAAAATCAAGGAGAAACGATATTTGAAAATACCAGTCTGGCCCTCCACAATGGAGGTCAAATATACCTAAATGTGTTGGATATAGGAAAAATTATAAGATATAAGGTTATTTTGAAAGAGAAGGGGGAATTATAAAACAAGCAGGAATTGAATAGACAAGGGATAGATTTAACATAGTGATCATATGTATGAATACAATCTAGACATCAAAAAGATGCTAAAATATATAGTTTTCATAAAGAACCATCAGAACTGGATCAACTTTTAACAAGACCCGAGGAGAGACTAATTTAAAAAATTCTATAATTATTTATTGAGTATTAGAATGGAAAAAGGAAAGGAAACCATGATAGTGTGGGCCAAAAACTTTGGGCACTTTGTAGAATTGAATAAATGGTAAAAGCTGTGGGACAGAAACTATAAACTAACAATATCCACTGCATATAAAGAAAATTTATACAAAATGTTCTCCAGCAAGATTAGCCAGGATGTTTAAAGATATGTCTGCCAAGTGTTGGAAGTGCAACCAGATCCCAAGTTCATACTACTGCATGTGGTAGACGTGTCTAAAAGCAAAAAAATATTGGACAAGAATACACACATGGATAGAAAAAATGATAAAGGAACATATAGATCTAAAACTGGAAATATTTCTGTTGGACGTTATACCAAAATACAGTAAAAGGAATGTGTATTTAATACTAACAGTTAACAGCGGCCAGAATCATGTTTGCACAACATTGGAAGGACGAGGAGATCCCTACAAAAGAGAAGATAATTTAAAAAATCTTAGAATCTGCAGAAATGAGTAGACTAACTCTTGAAATTAAAGAAAAGGAGGACACTGAATATTTTGAGATATGGGATTTGTCCTATCGATGTTAAATAAGAGAAACAGAAGTTAGAACTTTTAAAATTACAAGAGAAAGATTAATTTTATCATTATGGATGATTACTGTCAGCTATTATTAATGCTAATTAGTATTAGTAATTAACATGTATTAATATTATGAAGAGCACTGGTACTATAAGATTATTGCTAGAGAATATCATCACTAATATGATGCTGAGTATTGTTCAAAGGAATTGTAACCAGACAACACACTGTCTGTATGAAAATTGAATATGTTGCTATCTATTTATAATAAAAATAATTTTTTAAAAATGATTTAACTTGCCAGCATTAGAGTTTGGATTGGAATTGAAGCTTAGAAATAAGAAAACAACTTAAAATTTATTTCGTTATTAAATTTATATGCCATCTATCTTGGTGTCCAAAATATACCAAAAATAATTTATTAATATTGGAAACCAAAGTACATTAAACTTTCTTATATTTTTTCATGTTTTCTGTCTTTAGTTTGAAAAGAGAAATTAGCTCTCTACTTAAGATGATAACAGCACAATTTGCCATACCTACTTTGATGTATTAGTAATATTTGACTTATTGGAGGAAGAAGAATGTGGAGAGAACAATTATGCTTCATTAATTACATCAACTTCAATCAAAAGCCCTCAACATTTTTTGCCATGCTGAGAAAATTGAAGGCCAAAGACTAAATTTACTTCTAGAACACATTGTTTTGGGGATGTTTATATTGCATAATCAAGTTTTATTAGTAAAGAATAGATTAATACAATTAATTATGGCATTTCTTTTGTAGAGAAATCTTCAAAGTGGATTAATCTGGTAGTAATGTTGAAACTGAAACAAAGCTGCTATAACCAAAGACAAGATGAGTTGGATGTCAGGCAACCAAGAAAATGCCCAAGGCAGAGGTCTGGGTTCTTATCCTTCTTTAAGGGATGTTCATTCCATCAACCCAACGCAGCTAATGCCAAGAATTGAGTCGTATGAAACCAGGGGGAAAAACGGCATTTCTGATGTTCGAAGGACTTTCTGTTTATTTGTCACGTTTGACTTGTTGTTTATAACCTTGCTGTGGATAATAGAATTAAACGTGAGTTCCTTTTAAAAGTATAATTTTCTCTGAGAATTTTGTGAGAGCAAGAATAGTGAAGATTATTTCTTTCATTAAATTAGACTGCAAGTCTTTTGCCTGCTGAACTGGGATTAAACTAATTTGGGACACCCACACACATATATATGTGTGTGTGTATATATGTGTGTGTGTGTGTATATATATTTATAGTAATGTGTTTGTATGTGTGTGTGTATATATATGTATGTATGTATGTATGTATGTATGTATGTATGTATGTTTGTGTATATATACAATTACTGAGCTATTTGGAACAGTTTAAACATCCTACTAATGTAACAAAATAAGTTTCTTTAGAAGCGTTTGCATCATGTAAAAATTCTAATAAAAGATAGCACTTGAGATAGCACTTTAATTTTTTGTAGATCCCTGGATCTAAAGAAATATAGCTAGTCCTCAATTTACAACCATTCATTTTGTGTGTATTCAAAGTTATACCGACACTGAAAAAAGTGACAAAAAGTCCTCACACAATCAATGCAGCATCCTCACCGTCAATTGATCAAAATTTGAGTGCTTAGGACTAGTATCCATTTACAAAATTTGCATCATATTAGAGTCACATATTAGGACCTTCTCAAACAGATTCTGACAGACAAAAATCAATGGGGGAAACTGAAT
Source organism: Pseudonaja textilis (assembly GCF_900518735.1). The sequence goes on from NW_020769326.1 coordinate 5,154,854, forward strand.
TCACCTAGTAAAAAAGTTGTTAAATTGAGTTCATTTAACAACTGTCTTGTTTAACAAAGAAATTCTGGTCTCAGTTGTGGTTGCAAATTGAATATTATCTAGAGCTGAATATTTTCTTGGTATAATACAGTGTTGATTGTGTGACCCAAAGAACTATTTTGGATCCCCCAAAACCTGAATTGATGGTTACTTGTGTCACCTCAGCTGTTCAATGAAAAATTGATTTGGGGGTTGATTATTCTAAAAATAAATCAATTTGAGGTTTGATTATGAATTATTGGAATAATTTTATTGTATACGGATAAGATGAGAGGAATTTTTGTGGCTTATACTTACATATACTTTGCGTGTGCGCATACTTGTACCCATGCCTAGAGTAAACATAAGGGGAGCTAAAATAATGAAAATTCCATGGATCACTCTTCTTTTTTACACATCCATATTACACCAATCCAACTGAAAATATTTTTTCCTTTCTTATTTAGGTTTACTTGCTTTACTGACTTTTAAAGATTAATTGACTATACATTCTCAAAAGTATAAGAAGTAAAGTAATTAAAATAGGCTGAGATTCATGCAAAAATAATGACATGAATTAATGGAAAATCTTATTTTTAAAAAATTATATATATTTGGAGGTTGGGTTCATAGCTTGTGACATGTTTAATTGTGGTATTTAGCAGATGTGCAAAGAAGGAACTTTTAATGTTAACTGTCTTATTTATTGTGTATGTATGTGTGTGTGTGCACGCACACATGCACACACAGTATTTATGTCAGAATATGACCGGTTGAATTATTCATGCGCTTTGACTAACTGAGAAGATCATTCAGGTGATTATTTAATTCACACTTCTATACTAAAAATAAATTTTGGCCATATCTATTTACTTTTTAAAAACATAACAATTGAGTAATTTATTATCTTAAATATATATGCACATTTTCCCCAAGGAAAGAAATAATATGGAATTTATTATCTTCCCACAATCTCTACAACTCTACAGTTTGTTTTTACAAGTTTGTTTAGTGATAGGAATTCTGGATCAGCATCTTCTACAACTTTATTTTAGTTCATAAAATTTGAACAAGTTTTTATTGTGCATGAGTAAAATGAAGGAAGCCTAGTTCTTATTTAGTAATGTTTAACATTTGGTGTTTTAGAATATTTGAGATGCTGCTTAAGCATATTTTGCAATAATTAACAAATTAATGGAATGTTGTATCATTATAGTACTATATTGCAGAAGTGGCTGAAAGTGGCTTGCCTAGGGATATAGGGAAAAAAATAAGGACTGGATTTCTAAACAGTTATCTTTTTGTGCAAAAATTAGAAGAAAGGATTATTGATGATTTTGTAATGTTTTATTTTAAATTATACATAGTTAGTAAAATATTTCTATTACCCAGTTATTACGGCCATAAATTATTTCTATTTTTTAATTACACATCTCTATTTACATTGTTAACAGTTTTGTGTCATCAATAATACATATATTTACATTTATTCCAATACATTAATCCTTATTCCTACGTTCTATCCATTTATACCATCTATCCCAAACCACATAATATTCTATTCCTCCTTGCCTTTTAGTTCTGTTGTAAGTTGTTCATCTCAGCACAATCTAATATTTTTTGTATTAATATCTCTTCAGTTGGTATATTTTCTGATTTCCAACCCTGTGCAAAAACTATCCTTGCCACTATTATTATATGTAATAGGATGTATTGGATTTATTTGCTAAATTTCCCTTTATACCCAATAAGAACATTTCAGGTTTAAATTCTATTTGGTGTTCTGTTATCTCCTGTAAACATCTTTGTATCTTCATCCAATATTTTCTGGCTTTTGGGCATTGCCACCACATGTGAAAGAACGTTCCATCTTTTTATTTACATTTCCAACACTCTGATTTTCGATATATTTTTGCCAATCTCGCTGGTGCTAAATGCCATCTATAGAACATTTTATACTGATTTTCTTTATATGCTGTTGACAATGTTAATTTGCAGGTTTTGGTCCATGTTCTTTTCCAGTTGTCTAATTTTATATTATGACCTATGTTCCTTTCCCAAGCTATCATTGGTCCCTTCACTATCTCTTCTTCTAGTTCCACTTCTAATAAATAATTATACAATCTTGTTATAAGTTTTTCTTCCTTACCTGTCAGAATTTGGTTGTAGTTCCTTTTCAATTCCATATTCCTCTAAATCCTTTCTAAATCTCACCTGTATCTGTAAATATGGCCATCAATCTACAATTGTACCCTGATCTTTTAATTCTTCATTTGTTTTAAGGTTCCCCTGACTATCTAATAATTCTTTGTATCTAATAATTTTCTTTACGTCCTTTATATTTGGATATATTGTTGTTTCCATAGGTGAGACCCAACGTGGTAATTTCATATGTTTTATTTTTATTTTTTCCCATGTTTGTATTAATGTATTATCTGATGTCTGTAAAAATATGAATGTCTTATTTCTTTTATCCCATAGGAAGGCATGCCACCCTGCTGTAGGTCATAACCTTCGATTGTTAGAATCCTTTTATTTTTTAAATTTATCCACTCCTTAATCCATGTTAGAAGCGCCACCTGATAGTACAATTCCCATTTTGGAAGTTCAAAGCCACCTCTACTTCTACTATTTTATAGAATCTTTAAGCTTATTCATGTTTTCTTGCCCAGCCATATAAATTTTGTAACTATTCTGTTTAATTCCTCAAAAAAATTTCTTGTCTAACCTTATAGGAATTGTCTGAAAACAATACAATAACTTTGGTAACGCATTCATTTTTATCATGGCTATCCTTCCTAATAGAGATAGTTGTAATTTCTCCCAAGTTATTAAATCTTTCTTTATTTGTTGTATCAGTTTCTTACAATTGTCGTCTTCTCCATTGTGGTGGAGACAGCTTTCAGGATTGGGTGATCAGTCTCCGCTTGCTGATTGGACTGAGTCTTTCAAATCTTTGAGGACACTCCTTCTGTTGCTAGGGTCCTCCCAGAAATTGATTCAGTCAGATATCTGGACGACGTGTTAAATTTCTTCTCCTAAAGAACCAAAATTTAAAGGAATTTAATTTGACAAATAGAGAAAAAAAATCACCAATCCTGAATCCTATTTCAAAGGTGAGCTGGTCTACACATTTGACAGCTATCAGAGACAGCGTGTTTGGGGCTTCGGCCCAGGCTGTCAGACAGCGGATCAGCTAAGGGCCAATCTACATCATACTGAGGTATTTTTCACAGGAGGTGTGTAGAAACACCATCCACACTGCATCCCCGCGCTTTGGCTTGGCAAGGCTCTCAGTGGCTTGAAATGGCCATTGCAGATGCCAGTTTTACTGCGGCAGCATTAAAGGGGCAGAAGATTGCAGTGAAGACGAAAATCTCACAGAGTAACAGGTCAGGTAGGGAAAGTAGCCTTTAGGTAGCATAGTGATAGGAAAGGCTGCAGATTAACTTGTGGAAACTCCGGAATAACAGTGTTGGAGTTAAAAATGGTGGAATCACAGAAAGCTAGTCGCGCAGTCAGGGAAGTGGAGGAGACAGCTCGTAGGCCGTCACGCTCTCTAAGCACAACAGCCCCAGACCAGATGTCTTCCTATTATAGCCCCAAGCCAAAAGACAAGGTTGCAGAGGCTCAAAAGAGCTCCAAGGCAGCTGAGCATGACGAGCACCCAGAGACAAGGCTCTTGACAAGCTGTAGGCTAGAGGAAAAGAAGCAGCCAAAACTTCAGAAGAAATGGTGCCCGGCACAACTTCCTGCCTAAATGAGGAGCGACCGTTATTAAGAGGAGATAGGCAGCTGCAAACTGACAGGAGTGTAGTAACAGAAACGACCACAGGGGGAGCTGAAGAGCTGCAAGAGTCTATTGAAGCTTCAGAGATTAAAAAAATTTTCTCAGTCTGTCCAGCAACAGAGCAACTGACAGCTACAGACCAGAGACCCAGACTGGCTCCTGAAGCCACATTTACTCCCATGTCAGCTGGAATTATACCAGTCAGGGGGCAGGAGCCTGAATGCCAAATTAATATGCAGGTTCTTTTAAATGAGGCAATAAGGCAAGGGGTGTCAGCTGTCTTGAAACAGACCAGGTGTTCACTTTCAGAGGCTTCAGTCCCTTCATCCAGACATAGTAGGAGACACAGGTCTCATCATGAGGATGATCTTTCCCTGCATTCAGAATCAGGGTTCTATGCTCCTGCTGAAAGCTCCCACTCAATCACATCTGAAAGTGGGGAACTGATGGACAGAAACTACTCTGATGATGAAGGCCTCGATGCTGTCCAAGTCTCTATGCCAGGCCTGTTCCAACCAGCCATCTTCAGCTCGCTCCTCTTCAAGGCTAAAGGGTGGGGCTTGGTTCCTGAACCACAGGAGCCTACAGATTCTTCTGAAGACCCAAGTGACCCACTTTTTTCTGAAAAAACAGTAACAGCAAATGTCATCCCTGTGCCAAGGATGTTCACCACGGTCATCCAAAGGCAGTGGTCGTCTCTTGAGTCAAGTCCAAGCCCTTCCTCCCTGGGCAAGAAGATGTTCAACGTGGGAGGTGATCTCCAAGGCCCTGGAAGTGCCCATTGTCGACACCCCAGTTGCTCTCTACAAGCCAACAATCCCTGTGGAGCCTGAGGACTCGCTGAAGGCAGAGGACAAGAGGGCTGAACAGATGTTGCAGAGAACACACCTGTCAGCAGCATGGGCACCGAGGGCCTCCACGGCTGCATCTTTTTTTAAGAGGGCCTCCCTTATCTGGCTCCAAGAGCTGCTAGAAAGAATTCCACTGGACGATGTCAGATCACATCGACATGTGAACAAGCTATTAGCAGCAGTGGTACTTTCAACTGATGCCACCCACAGTGCGGCCAGATTTGCATCTAGGGCAATGGGGGGGCTGTGACCTCTCGCCGCCTGCTCTGGCTAAGACAATGGCAGGCTGATATGAGACATGAGTGGAGGTTGGCCACTGCCCCCTTTAAGGGGGATAAATTATTTGCAGAGGCTCTGGACAAAGTTCTGGTGGACTCCAAGGACAAGGGGAAGGTCTTACCATCCAGGTCCAGAAGGGGTGAATTCAGATCAACACCCTATCTCAGATGCCCCTATTATAGAACTCCTGAAGTAGGAGCGGAGTTCTTTAAGCACCAGAGACCTTTCATCCCCAGGCAGGATCAACCCCAGGACAGGACAGGTAGACATAGCCCATTTAACAATAAGCGGCCCTTTCGAGGGGCTGGGAGTCGTCCTTTCCGATGCCCCAGATAAATTGGATGTCAACCCTCCTATTGGGGGACATCTGGCCTTTTTCACCAGGCATTGGGTACTGGGTACTGGAAACGGTCTGCTCGGGCCTCTCTATAGAGTTCCTTTCTATAACCCCGAGGTTTTTTATTCGTTGTCCTGTCTCTCTGAATAGAAAGAGAAAGGTACTTATGGAAACAGCTATTCAGCACCTGCTGGAAATCCAGGCTATTCAGCCAGTGCCTGAGGGCCAACAGGGCATGGGGTTTTATTCCATCCTGTTTGTAATCCCCAAAGCCTCGGGGGGATGGAGAGCAATTCTGGACTTGAAGTATCTTAACTGTCGTGTTAAATACAGGAGGTTTAAGATGCATTCGCTCCAGTCAATTCTGGAGAGAATTAGGGAGGGGGATTTCTTGACCTCCATAGATTTAACTGAGGCCTACCTGCATGTCCCTATTGTTCCAGCCCATCGACAATTCCTCAGGTTCTGCTATAATGGGAAGCATTATCAATATAGAGCCTTGCCTTTGGGCTCTCATCAGCACCCAGAACATTTACAAAACTGTTGGCAGCCCTGGCAGCCCATCTTAGGGCAATCCCAGTAAGAGTCCAGTGTTACTGGATGATATACTGGTTCTGTCATCCTCCCCATCGAGTGCAACAGAGGATTTGGAAATCATCATTCAGGTGCTCCAGGATCATGGCTTTTCGGTCAACGAGACCAAAAGCCACTTCACTCCCACCAATACCTTACTCCATCTGGGAGCTGTAATAGATACAATTTCCTGCAAGATGTCCTTATCCCAGGAACACCAGGAGAGTATCAGGGAGTTAATTGGGCAAGTAAAATCTAAACATAGAATGTCCCTAGCTACACTTTCCAAGCTCCTGGGGAAAATGATATCATGCATTAATATTGTGCCCTGGGCTAGATTTCATGCCAGGCCATCCCAATGGGTTCTTCTCCCTTATCAGAGGACAGGTAGGAGTTGTTCCCTTCTACAGGTCAGATTAACTCCGATGGTCCTTAGATCAATGCAATGCTGGTCATCTGAGGCACTTTCCATGGGACTCTTATTCAAGGAACCTGACAGGTTAGTGCTGACTACGGATGCCAGTCTTTATGGCTGGGGAGCCCATATTCAATCCAGGGTGGTCCAGGGACAATGGTCCCAGGCAGATTTGGGCCATAATATTAATTGTCTATAGCTTAGGGCGGTCCATCTGGCCCTGAGACACTTGCTGTCTCAGATAAGGACATCCTGTCTTGACTGACAACGTGTCAACCAAGGTGCACATTAACCACCAAGGTGGGACACATTCATGGCAATTGATACTAGAGGCAGAACAACTCTGCTTATGGGCAGAGAGACCTCAGGTATCGCTCAGAGCTGAGCACATTGCAGGAATGGCCAGTGTTTGTTAGGAATGATAGTCACCTAACAGTTGGGTTAGAAATATATAAACCAGGATAGTAATTTAATACTGTATCTTTAAGAGAATGCTGTAAGTGTGATTGGCTGAAGTTTCTCCAACAGCCATAAGGTGGAGCCAGAAACCTGGTTTCTTTCTTCTTGCATTTCCTGTATTGCTGTGTTGCCTGATCGTCATCCTGCTCGGATTGCTGTGAGTCTTGCAACTATTAGCAAACTCTGTTTACTGAACTCTGTTTTTGATCTTGGACTTTGTTTTTGGATTATCCCTGGACTGATACTACCTGCTTTAACCGTGTATGATTTGGACTGTTTGTTGGACTTTGTTTACCTGTTTATAGGAAGTAAAACACGGTATCTGTATGCTGGTTGTGTGTTATTCCTTACCACTCTCACTACGTTTCCCTGAGTGCACTCATTCTCCTAATGTGGAATACCTCAACAATGTTGAGGCTGACTGGCTTAGCAGAGCCACCATTGATCACGCAGAGTGGTGGTTGCACCCCATTTTGTTTCAGGAGCTATCAGAGCGCTTCGGAGTGCCAACTATGGATCTCTTCACTTCCCAGGGCAATACACAACTCCTAAGATTCTCCTTCAGGTTTGTGGTTCTGGGGGTGGAGGGAACAAATGCTTTGCGCAGCCCTTGGCCACGGGAGCTTCTTTGTGTCTTTCCTCCTCTGCCCCTGATCCTGAAGGTGATCCAGAAACTGTTGGCGGAAAGAGAAGAACTTATCCTTGTAGCCCCTCATTGACCCAGAAGGCCATGGTTTATGGACTTAGTAAACCTTTCCATCTCCAGACCTTGGAGGATACTGGAGGACAGAGTGTCACTCAGCCAGGGGCCAGTATTGCATCCAGTGAGTCCCAGTGGCTTCAGTTGGCCACCTGGAGATGGAGCGGGAATCTCTGATCTGGGACAATTATTTCTCCAGAGTAATAAGAACTATCCAGGCCTCCAGGAGACCCTCCACCAACTGCATCTACAATGCAACCTGGAAGGCTTTCAGCGAATGATGTTTTAAGTCTGACAGTTACCCTTCTGGTGCCTTGATTGCCCAGGTGCTGGACTTCCTCCAAGAGGGCCTAGACAAGGGGACTTTCACCTAACACGTTGCTGAGGCAGGTTCAGCCTTGTTCTGTTCTATCCTTGGGGGGATACAGACAGACTTGTCTGTTCTATCCTTGGGGGGAGTGGAATCTTTGTCTAGACACCCCACGGTCCGCAGATTCTGAAGGGTGCTAGAAACCTGAGGCCTTCAGTGGTTCATCGATATCCGACATGGGACCTTTCTAAAGTCCTGCACTCGCTGACTGAGACCCCATTTGAACCACTGAGATCTACTTCCTTGCAGTTTTTGTCTTGCAAGGTGGCCTTCCTGGTAGCAATTGGTCTCTGCCAGAAGGATTTCAGATTTGGCAGCTTTATCTGTTAGGAAGGACCTTTGTGTGTTTCACACCAACTGAGCTGTGTTAAAACTAGACCCTTCATTCATGCCAAAGGTGAACTTGTGATTCCACAGAGTCCAGGAACTAATCTTACCTGATTTTTGCCTGCATCCTATGCATGGATTAGAAAAAAGATGGCACACTCTGGACGTTCGCAGAGCCTTGCGGATTTATGTTAAGCAGACATCGCCCTTCAGGAGGTCTGAATCCCTTTTTATTTCCTTTCAACCTCTTACTGTGGTCTGCAAGGTGACTCAAACAACTGTGGGGAGATGGGTAAGACTGCATATCCAAAGCCTACCAGACCCAAGGACTTGTGGTTCCTCCAAGGATAACAGCACACTTGACAAGAAGTGCGGCCATGTCGGTAGCATGGGCCACTCAGGCCTCTTTGAGGAGGTTTGCAGGGCCTCACCTTCTCCGTTCATCAGACACTATAAGTTTTTGCTTCTGCTGAGGCAGCTTTTGGATGAAGAGTTCTTTGAAAGGGCCACTCTGTCTAGGGGATTTGGACCTCATTACACCTACCCATAGGACAACCAGCTTTGGTATGTCCCAATCCTGAATGCTATCTCCACCACAATGGAGAAGAGTCATTGGTTCTCACTTGATATGACCTTTCTCTTTGGGTAGAGATAGCATTCAGTCTCACCCTGGTTTTGGTCCATTCCGAATGTGTATGCTATTGTTATAGGAGAACACAACAGTCTGTCAATATTCCTTCACCATTCTCTGGGAGGTCCCTAGCAACAGAGGGAGTGTCCTCAAAGATTTGACAGACTCAGTCCAATCAGCAAGCGGAGACCGATCACCCAATTCTGAATGCTATCTCCACCCAAAGAGAAAGGTCGTATCAGGTGAGAACCAATGACCCTTTTCTGGAGGAACATCTAGTTAGCCAAATTCCTAAATATTTAAACTGTTTTTCAATTTGCAGTCCCATCTCTCTTTCTAAAACCTTTTTTTGGTTTTCTGTCAATTTTTTGGCTAATATTTTTGGCTTGTCTCTATTAATTTTTAATCCTGCTATCACTCCATATCTTTCTATTTCTTGTATCAAATTATTCCCTGTCTCTATTGGTTCCTCAATAAAAAACACCAAATCATCCACAAATGCCTATACTTTATATTCTTTTTTAATTTTCAATCCTCTTATTTAAGTATTTTTTTCTGATCTGGACTAGAAGCACTTCCAGCATTAAAATAAAAAGTAGAAGTGACATTGGACATCCCTGTCTCACTCCTTTCATTATTTCAAATCTCTCAATATTATCTCCATTTATTATTGCCCTAGCTTTTTGAATGGAGTATTCATTCCAAATCCCATATCCTTCACTTGTTGGATCAAAAACTGTCAATTAAGATTGTCAAATGCTTTTTGAACATCTAAGAAAGTCAGTGCGCCTGCTTTTCTGGATGAGCTTTGCAATATTCTAAGACATTTAACACAATTCTTGTATTTATCTGTCTGGAAGGTAGAAAACCATTCTGATCTGTAGTAAATATTTTATAATTTAACAGCAAGACTGGCCTGTAATTTTTAATTTTTTTTTATTTTTAATTTTAATATGATCCGAATCTTCTTTTGGGATTAATGAAATATATGCTTCAGTCCATGATTTGGGTAGTTTAGCTTGTTCCAGTACATCATTATACAATTCCAACATCACCAGTTCAAAACATTCATATAAACATTTATAAATTTCTGCAGGGAGTCCATCAGGGCCCTGAGTTTTATTGTTTTTCTGTTTTTGCTCTGCTTTTCCCAATTCTATAGCTGTTATTTATTTAACGTTTCTCTATGTTCCTCTCTTATTTCTGGTAGGCCATTCTCCTTTAGGTATTGTTCAATATTATCTTTATTCACTTTTTCCTCTTTATACAACCCTCCAAATTAACTCTGAACTATTCTTTTATTTTCTGCCATTTGGTACTGTAATTTCTCATTTTCATCCCTTTTCTCCCTTTCTATTTTTAATTTATAGGAGAACCATCTCTGTTTTGTTAGCATATTCAAAGAAATTCTGTTTCTGAAATTCAAATCCCTTTCTCTTTCTTCCTGGTCTATCACATTTAATTTATGTTTAGCTAGGGCCATTTCCCCCTTCACTTTCTCATCCTGTGGTTTTCTTTGTAGTCTAATTTCTAAATTTTTAATCTCCTGTAAAATAATGTGTTGTTGCCATTTTTCCTTATTTCTTTTCGCCATGTATGCCATCGTTATTCTCCTTAAATATGCTTTGGCTATATCCCATAATATCATAGTATCCCAAAGCAACAATGTTTGTTGATTCATGTTTTCCTTAAAAAATAATTCTATTTCTTCTTTAAAAAATTAAAATATATTCTTTTTCTTTTACAATTGGGAATTCAATGTCCATCTTCTCCTTATTTTTTTCCTCCCTTTCCAAATTATTTTTAGAGGGTTTTGATCTGCCCATACATTTGTCATAATTTCTATTGTTTCTACTTCATTTCCTATTTCTCCATTCATTCATACCATGTCTAATCAGGACCATGACTTATGTGGGTTCAAGTAAAAAGTATATTTGTTTTTTTCAGGGTTTAATCTCTTCCACTGATCCGACAAATTTAATTCCTGTGTCATATCAAAGGAGGATGTTGGTAGTATTTTCCTTTTTTTCTTATTTTTTGTATTGCTAATATAATCCTTTTTTATGTCTACTATCGCATTATAGTCCCCAACTATACATATGTTTCTCTGTCCAATTTCTAAAAAATTTTTCCTGTTATTTGCTATAAAATTCACTTTGATTTGGGGAATAAATTGTAACCAATAACATTTGTTTTTGACCTATCTCTAATTCAATCATCAAAATTCTTCCATTCATATCAGCATACTTATATACTGCCTTAATTCCTTATTTGATATATACTGCTATTTCTGTCTGTTTCAGTTCTGCCAAGGCTGTGTATAATATTCCAAATTTTGGGTATTCTAAACATTTCCTATATTGTTCTTTAATATGTACTTTTTGTAAGCACACTATATCTACTTTTTGTTTTGCCAATTTTGTCAATATTTGTTTTCTTTTGGTAGGTGAATTTAATCCATTAATATTTAATGATATTAGCCTAAATTTCTTCTTCTATTATCCTACTTGCGGCTTGGTATCTGTCTTCTATTAATACTTATGTCCCTTTGTGGGTGTGTTCTTAATCTTATTCCTTTTTTCCTTTGTTTGGTCTCTTCCTTGCTTCCTTCTTCCTGTTTTATTTCTCCCACCTCCTGTTGCTGGTCCTTCTGGCTACCAGTCTCCAATTCTTCCTTGCTACTGCTTTGTTGTTCCACTCCCACAATTTGGTCATACAATTCTTGTGCCTTATCCAAATTGTCTATCCTGATCCTCTTCTCAAAATACCAGCATCCCCTCCAGAATTAATCACCTAAGCATTATATTTCTCTTAATCAGTTGTGTTGCAAGGAATTTATAGTCTCTTCTTTGTTCTCTTACTTTCTTTATGATCTTTTTCAGGGTTTATAACTCCTTGTCCTTATATATCAGGGGTTCATATCTTGTTATTTTATATGTTATATCAAATTTAGATTTGGTATAAAATCATTAAATTGTGCAGTGGGAAGGAGCTACAGTATATACAAAAATTCTCAATTCAAGTGCATGAATGCTTTTCTTCCTTCAGAGAGGAATTTTCAAAAGAGAAAGGTGGACTAATGCTTTCTGCTGGTATTTTTTATATGTTGACTTTTTAAATCTAAATTTTGGTTATTTATTGTGAACTTAGTTTGTATGCTTACCCAACTCAAAGAACTCCCCTGTTTGTGATTCAGGACAGCTACCATTAGGGTCATTCCAAGTGGTCTAATTTCAGAAAAATGCCCTGCTTGACCATCATGGATTTCAATGAAGTTTTGTGTGAACATGCATACATGTCCCCAATGAACATTGGTAAAGTGTTACATTTGCCAATGCAATACTTGCAGAGATATAATCATTTGTTTGACCCCATACCACAGCCTTCTACAGTATGACTCTGAGGTTTCAGCAACTTTGAGACATATCTCCAGCAATATTTTGTTGAGAGAAACAAAACTTGGCCATCTTGTACAACTTTTTTATTTTTTATTTTTTATTTTATTGTATTTATTTGCCAAAAGCTTACAATACAAGAGAAACAAGAATAAACATAAGTTTAAATACAAGAAATAGGAACTAATGATTGGGGACAATAGGACAGGGATGGTAGGCATGATTGTGCGCTAATGCACGCCCCTTAACTTTTTGTGCTTTATTAAATAAAATAATAAAAACATTCTCATGAGCAATCTCCATCTAGATAATTTGGAGCAAAGTTGGCCAAAAATATTGCAGCTTTAAAAAAGATTAAAGTTTGGCTTTTTATATCTCTGGAAAGAAAGGTATGATAAACGTGAAACTTTGCACTTAATGACTTAGCAACACAAGTTTTCTGAATATAAAATTTTATTCTCCTACTACTTTCCAATAGTTCACAAATTGAGTGTAAAGTTGATAGTTTTTGTAAAAACACCAAAAATAGGGTATTTTCAGCCTGTTTTTACAAAAAAAGACCTTCTGGAAACTATTAAATCATTCTCATTAGAAAGATCACCTTTCAACCCCTCCCTAAAAAAATAGGATTAGTTTTTCATTGCTAACGTATGAAGCCCTAAAACTAGGGACAAAATTGAGGACATTGCTATGGCAATGTCACGTGCATTCTATTATTTTTTCATCTTGTTTGTTTTATATAGACATCATTACTACTATTATACTGCATTGGTCCGTGGTGACCTTGTCACTACCAGTTCAGACATTTTAACTATCAACCCCATTACCATAGGGGGCATGCCCGATAGTCATGCAATACCAGCCACAGGTGGGTTTCTTGGTTCAGGATCCCAAGCCTGTAGTTTGATTTCTTCCTTGAGGTTCCAAAGCTTGTGTGGGTATCTGTCCGGTTCCCAAGGTGATGATTGGGCAGCTTATCCTAGTTTCCCAAGCCTAAAGTGGGTATCTTATATGGTTCCCAAGCCGAAGTCCATACTGTTCGTATGAACTGCCAAATTCCAATGATTGCTTATTATTGAATTTATGCATCACGTTCTTTAGCGTTTCTGGAAATTGATACTGACAACCTGACGATGTAATTGAAGGCACTGGAAGCACGCAAATAAGATGTGGTTCTGGAACCCAATAAACACCTTGCTTTTAGGCCAATAAAATGAACGAGGAGGGCCTCACAGATGCATAAATGTTACCAATGCATCATTTTGTTTGATCAAAATTTCCACAATGTTGCCTATCCAGCATTTTTTGTCATAAATGCAGGCAACATAACAACCAGAAAATATGTCGCCAATTTTAAATTCGGATCTACAGTATTGGACATTTTGGACACAAAGTTAATTGTGTCATTTGAAGCTTTGCTGACAGAAATTGAATTTGAATCAACTGTCACAAACTGGTGATAATCTCTTGTGCCAGCTGTTGTGCTGCTAACTTTCCATCTTTCTTCTTGCAGCATCCTGCTTTCTTCGATTTTTTCCTTTGGATATATTTAATTCTGTGAATGTTTCTGTCGCAAAAGTTGAACAGATCTGTTGGTGTCAGTATTTGGTTGGTTGATGGTTGTTGGAGGCTGGCTCAAGCACCAAACGTTGAGTTGTGCCACTAACTCTGTCACAAAAATTCCATTCAGCCTCAATTTCGAAATCATGTTTGTGATTGCACAGATTGACGAAATTTTTGTAATGTTTGTATTGCGCCGCTGAACCATCACTAAAGTTGTATATTCTTTGTTTTAGTCATCAAAACTCAAATCAACTTCCGAATGAACACATGCTCAGAAATTGTATCATGTTGCATATGATCAGAAATTATGCAACAGTTGACAATTTGCAGTGCACAATTTTTATTGACATAAGTGATTAATGAATGTACTGTGGCTTGGGAATTCTCCCAGTGAAAACCCTGAACAGCATTTTGGACAACAAACAAGTAATTCTCTGCAAAATCCATCAGTACAATCAGTTCGGTTTCTTTTAGGCCGGCTTTCAATGACTTCAAATATTCGCTTTGATGTTTTGAAATGAATTGATGGCCAGTCAGTTTCCATATTTTGCTAGTGAGTTTTTTGGTGAAGCCATCAACAGAGAGAACATTTGTTTCCAATGTTTCACGGTCAGTATGAACCCATTGTTTGAATACAATTGGTTCTTCTGAATCCCAGTCCTCTAATATTTTGTATAAATGCGTTATCAGTGCCTCTTCATCAGGGCAGTTTTGGCATTGCTGCAACATACAATCTTTGATGTTCAGTTCAGCTGCCTTTCCCAAAAACAGCTTGTAGTCCTCTTTTATGTTGGCACCTTGTAGCATAAACTTAACATTTTGATAAATGATGCAGACACAGATGGAATATGTACCTGAGGCACAGACACCACTTTGGTCAGAGTTCACAGAATTTGGAGAAACCAATTTCAGCACCATATTTGTTTCAATATGCCACATACAATTCTTTCAAATTGCACAGTAGCAATCGCTTTTGTTTGTGAACCTTGACACCATCAAGCCGAACAGAAATACAATTCTTTTCTGCCGGGGCACATCCTGCTAAATTCATCATCCTTGTAGAAATCTCGAATTCTGTAGGCAATTTCTTTTGGCAGTGGTTTGCCAACTTTTACATCTGGTAGTGCACAAATGCATCTCTATTTCTTTGTTTTTCTTGCTGTTTTAACCATACATACTGAAATGCCAAACGTTTTTGCTGTCACCGTTATCGACCAACTCTTTGTACCCAAAGTCAATAATTGAACTTTTGTCAATCTATCAGATATTTTAATTTTTGTTTTCATGTCTTCAATTAGGTCAGCGTAATCTTGGCATGACTGGCATTCCTTAGCAGTAGATTTGCTAGTTTTCCTAATACCTTCAGCTGTGATTCCAGTAGCTAATGTTATTTTGTCTGTTACCACTTTCTACATGTGTTCAATTTTTTGTTTTACATAGCTAGTTTTATCCCTACTGCTCAACTTCTGAATTTTTAACAGAGAAGTCCCTAAATCGGTCAAACTTTGATTAACAGTGTCTGAAATGTCCATATCATAATTATCCAGTGACGAAGAGTCTGCCATGCTTTGACCACTGGAAACGTATTTGGCTTTGGAAAAAATATTTTGAACCTGCTTCACATTTGTTTTTGCCACTTTTGTTAAATGATAGGCCATGGCTAGATTGACTTGGAACAACCCATGTTTAGTTATGTGATTTTGTTTGTCAAATGGGTTGCAGCACGACTTTTGCTTCATGTCGTACTTTTTCAGATACATCACTTTGTGATGCAAGCAAATTTGGTCATCGTCTGAGCTCAACCTCTGCCAAGTAATGAGGTTTTTTCCCTTCGACATAACGCAGCCCAATTTTATTAGAATAAAATGAACCATGGTGGCAAGAACAATTTTTCTCCAACAATGCATTTGGGCAAAGTAGGATTGCCTGTTGACTCGTCGACATCCATTTAGCATATTATGGAAATTGCAGTAATATAAAGTGTATTACTGCAACATCTGAAACACAAAAGTTATATAAGGTTCTAATGTTATGACAGAAATATGTCAATTAAACCTGTACAGTTCAGAATCCTATAGCTGCAACATGCTAACTTGTGGTGTCACTCAAGTACTTTCAGCACATTTAACCGCTGTCATTAATGTAGAAGCACAGCTAGTAGAGTAACAGGTTCATTTAGCATGCAGGAAATGAATTGCACACTTTAAACTCCAGCATAAATGAAATTATAATGGCACAATATTTAAAAATGCATGTTGATGTACATGATGTTGCCATAGCAACACCCTCAACTTTGTTCCTATTTTTAGGTCTATTTTTATACATCAGTGATGAAAAACCAATCCTACTTTTTTAGGGGGTTTGAAACATGCACACTCTAATGAGAATGGTTTAACAGGGTTTCCAGAAGGTATTTTTTTGTAAAAACAAAAAAACACCTGTTTTTGGTGTTTTTACAAAAACCACCAACTTTACACTCAATTTGTAAACCATTGGAAAGCAGTAGGAGAATAAAATTTTATATTCGAAAAACTTAAGTTGCTAAATCATTAGGTGCAAAGTTTCACATTTATCATACCTTTCCTTCCAGAGATATAAAAAGCTAAACTTTAACCTTTTTTCAAGCTGCAATATTTTTGGCCAACTTTGCTCCAAATTATCTAGATGGAGATCACTCATGAGAATGTTTTTATTATTTTGTTTGATAAAGCACAAAAGGTTGTACAAGATGGCCAAGTTTTGTTTCTCTCAAAAAAATATTGCTGGAGATATTACGTCTCAAAGTTGCTGAAACCTCAGAGTCATACTGTAGAAGGCTGTGGTATGGATGTCAAACAAATGACTATATCTCTGCAAGTATATGTAACAACTCCAAAACAAATCTCCACAAGCAAATGTAACAACTTACCAATGTTCATTGGGGATGTTCACACAAAACTTCATTGAAATCCATGATGGTCAAGCAGGGCATTTTTCTGAAATCAGACCACTTGACATGGAAATGACCCATTAGGTTAAGACAAATTTTAAAAAATATCCAACAAAAATAAAATCAACAATAGAAAAATACATTCAGGGCAGCTAAAATCATTTCTATAAACCATCACAAAACAGGCTTAACACTCTGGCCCAATGCTTAGAGAAAGAGCCAAGTTTTTCAAGGCCTTACAAATAGTAACTCGAATTTCAGGGTGCATACTAGTTTAAAAGTCAGGCACCAAAGCAGAAAGATACATTTCCTGAGTCTCATAAATGCTATTGTTTCATATAGAGGATCCAGAATCTTCCTTCCTTGTTGGATCTTCTGGAATAAGCAGGGATAAGTCAATCTAGGCTATAAAGCGCTTTATGGTAACCAGCATCTTGAATTGCATTTGAAAGCTTTGGTGTTGCATGGACATAGCATAGAGGAGTCTATCCAGACTTAAAGATGGAAGGGCCACTAAAACCTGTTAACCACTTCATCTTGCTACAGTTAGTTTGGTTTTTTTCATCTAGACCAGCGATTGCCAACCAGTGGGCCGTGAGAAAATTTTGGTGGGCCACAGAGAAATCTCACCCACAGAGCACCCCCCCCCCCAAGCAATTAATCCAGGCTGCACAGAAACAAAAGACTACCATGGCTTTCAAACAAGTTTGAAGTATCACTTGGTTGGCAGATAGAGATAGAGATGTGTAGCTGGACATCATTAACAATGTGATGGAACTTATCCATTGTAAACATATTTAGTGGATTCATGAACATGTTAAATAGAAATGAAAAGATTAGAAAGCCCTGAAGAATACAAAAAGCCTCTATAGTCAGCCCTCATTTTCACCACAATGCTAGTTAGAACTAGCTGTGTAATGAGAAAGCCCTGAAATTGGCCTTAACTCCTGAAGCTGATCCAGAAGGATATCATCATTGATCATATTGAAGATCACTGATAAAACAAAGAGAGCCAGTATCTACTATCTCCATGGTGGTCCTGTCAGAGATTATCAACAATTAATGCTATCTCAGTACTGTATCCTAATCTGAAACTTGACTGGGACTAGATAACCTATATCTGTGATGGCGAACCTATGGCATGTGTGCTCAAAGTGGCATGCAGAGCCATTTCTGCCGGCACGTGAGAGGTTGCCTGGAAAAGCCCCACTGCACATGCACACCCCTCGCCAGCCAGCTAGTTGTCAGGTATCTACTGTGCATGTGTGGGGGAGATGCACACATAGAAGACACACGAGCATGCATGGGGTGGGATACATGCGCAGAGGTGCACAGTGCAGCGGGTCATATGCACATGCGCAGAGGCATG
Source organism: Pseudonaja textilis (assembly GCF_900518735.1). Next base: position 5,172,860 of record NW_020769326.1, read on the forward strand.
CAGTGCACATGCAGGGGGTCATGCACATATTGTATTATGGGTGCAGGCACGCGAGTGCACATACACATGAGCACACACACACTTTCCACACACAACATGGAAAAGGTTAGCCATCACTGACCTACCGTATATACTCGAGCATAAGTCGACCCGAATATAAGCCGAGGCTTAATTAGGTAAACCTAATTTTACCACAAAAAACTGGGAAAACTTATTGACTCGAGTATAAGCCTAGGGTAGGAAATGCAGCAGCTACTGGTAAATTTCAAAAATAAAAATAGATACCAATAAAAACTTGCACTAGGACAGTTGAGAAGAAGTTTGATGTTCACAATTTCCTCTTTGAAAGAGACCAGTAAATAGGGAACAAGAAGATGAAGAAAAAGAAGTGGTTTTTTTTCACACTTTTCACACTGCAGTGAACAAAAATGGCATCATAGGAACAGGCTTATTCTCAGTCCAAAGGTTTGTTTCTGATTTCTTCCCTGATTTAAGGGAAATTTGGGAAATGATCTCACTATCATGAAAGGTTTAATTGATTCACTAACCCAAAAGAAGAAGATGATGATGACAGTGGGAGGCAGGAGTCACTCTCTCCCTTGCAAGAAAAAAGCAAGAGCCATTCTTAGAATCTCTCTCTCTCTCTCCAGAATACAGTCAAGCCCTTTCCAGCATGCGCAATCCGCCGCCGCCGCTTTGCCCCTTGCAAATGCAAA
>NW_020769326.1:5173675-5203322 GCF_900518735.1 Pseudonaja textilis
ACTGTCATCATCATCTTCTTTTGGGTTAGTGAATCAATTAATTTGGGGAACGATCTCACTATCATGAAAGTCAGTGTTCTCTGCCTGTGGGGCGTTTGGAAGAAAACGCCCCGCAGCATATCCACGCTCGTGTAAGGGGAATCAGGAATCCTTGTGTTCAACGCCTAGCACGGCAGAAGAGAGAACGCAGCTGTGAGCAAATACTGGGAAAACCTGATTGATCAGAAGGAAGGAGGCAAAAGAGGAAGGGGTGGTGGTGGACGGAGGTCTCACTGGTATTTGTGAAACACTCGGTTGGCAGTGCTTAAAGTCAATGTCCTCGCTCCCACCCACCCACCCACTCAAAGCCACGAAGTCCCCCAACCGCGCAGCCCAGAATCGCCCTCAGGAGGCAGCAACGATGCCTGGCATTTCCTGAGACAAGAAGCTCCGCCGTGCAATGAAAGCGCCCTGGCTCTAGGCTCATGGGCTCAGAAAACAACACGAGCCGAGGTGGCTTTGGCTCCGCTTGGCTTTGTTTCCTCAGCCCCAGCTGCTTTCAGTCTGCTCAGGAGAAGGAGGAGGAGGAGGTGGTGGTGGTGGCGGCTCGCGATGTTTTCTGAGCCCACGAGCCTAGAGCCAGGGCGCTTTCATTGTACAGCGGAGCTTCTTGTCTCGGGAAACGCCGGGCGTCATTGCTGCCCCCTGAGGGGAGGGTGATTCTGGGCTGTGCGATTGGGGGACTTCGTGGCTTTGGGTGGGTGGGTGGGTGGGAGCGAGGATGGATGGAGTCTGCGAAGTGGGGCTTGCCTGCCCTTGCTGGCTGCCTCTGCTTCCTTAGGGGTGGGGAAGGGGGCTCATCTGGACCAAGGGTGAGTCTCCCCCTCAGTTTCCCCTGAAGGATCTTCCGTCGCTTTTGCCTTCTCCCTACGTCTTCCCTCTGTTAAAATCCCCTCCCCCACACACACACACTTATTTTCGGGTGGATAGATTTCGTGTCTGAGCATTCTCACATGACAGTGGGTCTTTCCCCCCAAAAAAAACAGTTAAAAAAAGAAAAAACAATATATCCTCATGCAAGAACTTTTCTGCTTCCGATTACCCCCATGCTTACAAGTTGCAAAGGAAACACGGAAGCAGGGAAGCGGCTGCCCAGCTCCGGAGCTCCACACCATTTATTTTTCAGAGAGGAATCTCACTCGAGTATAAGCCGAGGGGTTTTTTTTCAGCACTAAAAATGTGCTGGAAAAACTCAGGTTATACTCGAGTATATATGGTATATCTTCCAGGGTCAGTTGAAACTATAACCTGACTGCCTTCTCAAAAATCTTATATAAAAAGAGAAAATTTGTATCCAGTACTATTGAAACCAGGGATAGTTTCTTGAGGAAGGAATAGACTACCTTCTATCTCAAAGATGCAACATCCCTCACCAACCACATATTATTTCCCAGGAGGCCTAAACCAACCAGAGCATGGATCTAATGCACAGGTGGTTATTCTTATATCACTGAGTAATCTGGCCTTTCTCCAGACATTTCCCAGATGGCCAAGGCAGAGGACTTTTACTACGCTTTAAAAATCAACAAATTGTATATATTACATTTTATAAAGTAGTGAACTATCATATCTGTGGTGTGTTAAAATGTTGCATATATTTCTTTTTTCCTTATTTTCTGCTCCCTAAGTAATATTTTTTTCCATTTGTAATACTTCAATTTTTCTGAAGGTTGTACTTTTTTGGCTTCCTAGTAGATACCTGAATTTATAGAGATTGAGTGGAGAAGTTTCATTTGGGTTTTTACTATATCATTTACAATTTTGATAATTGAATATTTGCATTTATTTTCTGTTACAGTACAAACCATTTAAAGCCCAACTCAAAAAATATCCAAGTGTGTGTTTTCCATCTCTGAAATTGAGATGCAAGAGAAGAGTTGGATGTTACATAGCAAGGGAACCAACTACAGCACTGTCCAATACTGAAGTATATTGGCATGACATGATGTTCTCTTTTAAACAGCTTTGCTTGAACATTAAGGTTAAGGTCAGTTTGAGGAACAATATTAAAAAATTGCTAAACGACACATGGGGAGCTCATCCATCTACATTGCATACATTGGATTTGGCCTTGAGCATCTCTGCAGCACAGTGTGCTGCTCCAGTGTGCTGCTCCAGTGTGGTGCACATCTGCATATGCAAAATATGTTCATATCATCATCAATGAACCAGTATGCTTAGTGACAGGTTGTCTCAATCCTATACCAATTGACAAAATATATCCTCTCACTGGTCTTGCCCCACCTAAGAGAAGTAACAGCAGATGCCGAAAGAACTAAGCAAGGAATAATGTTCAACATTCTCTAAACGGACATATACCACAAACCTGCCAACTCAGATCTAGGAACAGCTTTATGGCAAACATTGAGGATACAACAAGAATAAAATCAAATCAAAAGATGAAGGAAGGAGACTGTTGAGCAAGGAATAACATTAAAGTAGGATATGGCTGAAAGATCTGACCTTCCTTATACTACTTGGAGGCTCTTAGTGAATAACAATACACTTTGTGAATGTGGTGAGATATAGAGCCTGGCCCATCTGCAGGTACTATCAAAAACATGTATCGATAATGACTTATTTTTGGCCAATGAAAAAGCCAACAGAGTGGCTTCATTCTGGCAGTTTAAAGTTTGATCTAGATATGGAAGAAGAAAAATACATTTTCTGTTAAATGTTATCAGAGGTTCATGGAGGTTCTCCTGATACATAAAAATCGTAAGGAAATAGATAATACCATTTTGTGTTTATTTCATTTGTTCATAAAATCTTCCAACATGCAATGTTTTTGCATGAAAAGGTAATCACTTTCCTACTTCAATCATTTAATTAATAAAAGTCAGTTGTGAGAATAGTTCATTAAATAATTAGGGCTCATTGGCATTAACTTACACTCTTTAAATCTTATAAACTTTGACTCACCTCATCATAATGAAGCTTGCAATATGTAAGTTCCAGAGATGCAGATGACTGACTGAAAACTGAAGATCTCCACAACATAGTCATTTGTTCGAGAAAAATCAAGCACTATTTTTTAAATAGTACTCCATTGTTCCTCAGTTAGAAACATAATCTTGAAATGGAGAAGACATCTTAAGGACACCATCCTGTCAGAGTCACTTCAGGAGCATACCATAAAAACAAAGTCAAAGTCAGAACAGCAGATCTTCAGACTTCACTCAAAAGAAATCCCAAGACCTCTATAAATTCTGTGTAGTATTAAATATTAATTACTTTGCTATATTCTTAGAATGATGTAACCACTATCTTAAATTTAATTTACCACTGTAGAATGGAGCATATTGCTAATATATGGCTGAACAGATAAGATATTACTGACTAGTATAAATATTTCCTTTAGGTAAATGGTGGCATTGAAAAAACACTAGAAAAAGAAGTTCTGCATTATGACTACCATTATTCATATTTTGATATCTTTGTAAGTATTTTGTATTTTAACTATTAATCGTTAAAAATTAATTCCTTTGCTTAATCTACAATAACTTAAAAAGAACAAGAAATCTTAAAAGAGCAAATAGACATATTTTTTAAAAAACCTGATTTTCATCACTATAGATAAGAGAAATTCATATCAAGGACTCTTTATTACATTTTGATAGGAATTTACCATTAAGATTTTGTTTTAAGTGAGCAAAACCTGGTATCTGACAACTTCTCCTCCATGCTGTGATGAGAGTCCAGAAATGGGTTAGACTCTTCCCTCTAATGTCATCAAGCTGAGTCTGCCACGGTATAAAAAGCCAGCCTCTGCTGTTGGCCCCAGTTTTTTGACTCAGCTCCTTGAAGTCAGAGCTAGTGTCTCTGGAGTCATAGGTAGTTACAGAAGCTAATTAATTCCAAAACAAAGGAGAAAGCAAAGAAGAAAGCAGAATAACCAGCGCAGTTCCAGTACAGCTGTGCCTTCAAGGAGAGCGGGGATTGCAAAGGCTCCGACGTCAAATACTGTAAGCTCAGGCGGGGAGAGCTCGGCTGAGCCTCCCATGCAGCCCTTGCCTGTCGCACATCCCCAACAGTGATTTTGGAGACCGCAGGCCAGGAGAGTTTGGCTGAGCCTCCCACGTGGTTTTTCGCTGATGTGCAGCCCAATTTTCACTCAGCACCCCAAAGTGGCTTTTCAGGGCCCTCAAATCAGGCCTTGCAGCACTTTAGAAGACAAAGGCCAAGCCCTGAATGAGTTGCCAGGTCCATAGACTGGCCTTTGAGAAGGGTTTTCTATTGGCCTCCGAGCACGTGGCAATCATCCATTTTGGGATTAGGCCATTACCCAGCATCATTTTGTGGGGGCTTCACAGCAGGGATCTCGTTCACCTGGCCAACATTTAGAGTGACATGATTTGGGAGGAGTTGACTGTACCTGCCTAGCAAAATGGAGAGCAGTTGGACCCAAGCGGAACAATCGAGCCTAGAAGAAGCCCATAGCTGTGAAATTTCAAAGAGGCCATTGACGAGGTCAGCTAATAGGGAGGCTGCAGCAAAAATCAGAGCCAAGGCATTGGCTCCTAAGAAGGCCTCAAAATCTGAACTGAGAGCTGAAAAGGGGAGGCATGTTGCATTGGAGAAGCAATTTGCCAAGAATTTGGAACAGTTGAGAGGGTAGAGCCTAATTCAATCAGGACAGTTGCAGGCCAGCTCAGAGCCCGTTTCTAAGGCTGGAGGCAGGGGTGGGATTCTACCAGTTCGCACCTATTCGCTAGAACCGATTGTTAACATTCTAAGCAGTTCGGAGAACTGGTTGTTAAAAGAAATTACTGGCCTAATCCTGTAAGGAAGGCAGGAAGGAAACATTCTTGTGTTGCTTACAGAAACTGCCTCTCCATTAACCCTTATCGCATTCTTGGCAGGACTAGACTTCCTGTCTCAGGAACATCTCTGGAGTTTCTTTTCCCTCCTTTGCTGGTACTTTGCTTGTTTGGAGTGACCATTCAAAGTTACAATGGCACTGAAAAAAGTGACTTATGACCATTTTTCACACTTACGACTGTTGCAGCATCCCCACAGTCATGAGAGGCCAGGCGAGGAGATGAATGCCTCAATGCGAGTGATATTGAGTTGGCCACACCCAGCCAATAACATTACCACCAAGCCATATCCACCCAGGCACATGACCACCAAGCCACGCCCACCACCTAAGCCACACCCACAGAACCAGTTGTTGAAAATTTGAATCCCACCCCTGGCTGGAGGAGTAGAAAGTAATACCACTAGTCATCTGCAGGCATGGTCCCCTGAGAGAGTGGATGAGGCTTCCTTCTCTCAGGACCTGATTAGGTCTGGGCCTAGTTTCAAACAAGCAGACTAGGTTCCTGGTACTTCAAATCCTCAAGGCCTTTTACCCCAGAGAGGATGTAGGCCCAGGATGGAGGCCACTTTTACTCCCACTGCTGCTGGTTTTCACCCAATGGATCCTCCTTTAGGCAACAGGCCTGAGGCGCTTAAGGATATGGTCTCTATGGCCATTAGGTAGGGAATCACTGAGGGATTTCAACAACTCCTTTGCCCTGGGGAGGGGTGACCAAGGTTTACTCTCGGCCTTCTGTCAGATTATCTCTCCTGTCCAGGTCAGTTCTGTTTCCTGCCACTCATCCTGAATGGGGAGAATATGAGGACAGGGGCTCTATGCATCTTTCTGACTATAGTCAATCTTCCATTTGAGAATGGGAGGAAGGTGAACTTAGGGAATCCAATCTATCGGAGGATGAAAGATCCAGACATGAGCAGTCCATCTCGGCAGCCATCTTCAGGCCATCCTTGTTCAAATCTCTTCTTCATAAAGCCTTAGGCACAGCCCAACTAGGCGCCGATGAGGTGGCATCAGAGTCTCAAGTAGAATCCACAGTCCAGGGCAGCTTTAGTTTCCAAACCAATTGGAGGTGCTGAGATGCTTCCATCCATTTGTTGTTTCTAGATCTGGTTAGAGATCAATGCCCCTCTCCAGTATTAGGACCTCGCCTCTCATCTCGGGATAAGAGGTTTTATAATGTGGGCCCTTCCTTGGCTAATGCCTTAATAGTGCCGCCTGTAAATGCCCCTATTGTTGCCACCTTTTCCACCTCCAGAGCTCCAACAAAACTGGAGGATATCCTTAAACTTGATGACAAGAGGTCTGAACAGACCCTCAAATGTACACATCAGGCAGCAGCTTGGGTGGTGCGGGCCTCCACCACAGCCTCTTTCTTTACGAGGTCATCGCTGCATTGGCTCCACCAGCTGCAAGATTGTTTGTTGATCAGCAATTCCAGATCTCACCAAGACTTGAACAAGATCATCGCTGCAGCAGAGTTTATAGCTGACGCCACATTAAACTCTGTTGGATTTTCCTCAAAGGCAATAGCATCCTCAGCAGCTAGATGCCTCCTGTGGCTGTGCAATTGGGAAACAGACTCCCATCACAAGTGGAAGCTAGCATCTCTCCATGCTCAGGTGAGAATCTGTTTGGGGAGGCCCTGGAACCTTACCTGGTGGAGACCAAGGATAAAAGGAAGATCCTATCATCAGCAAGCAAGTGGTCAGAATTCCGTCAGACGTCATATTCCAGACTATCCTCCTTTTGGCCCAAACCCAGCTCTTGGTTTCCTTGGGGCCAAAAATCATTCCCTCCTCGTCAGGAACAGCAACCTGTTCAAGCCAGCAGACAGCAGCAGTTCTCCGGAAAACAGCCCTTTCAAGGAGGAGGAGGTTGTTCGTTCCGATGCTCTAAATGACTGCATTCCCTCCCCTTCCATCAGAGGTCATCTGGCCTTCTTCGCCTCAAGATGGGAGGCATTCAACTTTGGATGCCTGGGTTCTCAGGACTGTGAGATCAGGTCTCCAACCTGAGTTTCTTTCCTCTCTGAGATTTTTTGTTTGCTGCCCAATATCCCGGGATAGATCCAGATGGGCCCTTATGGAATCGACCATCCAACACCTGGTCGACATCAGAGCCATTCAGCCAGTTCCCGTGGATCAACAGGGGCTAGGGTTCTACTCCCTGCTCTTCCTGATCCCAAAGGCCTCAGCAGAGGGATGGAGAGCAATTCTCAACTTCAAGTCTTTGAACAAGTTCATCCCCTACAGGTGCGTCAAGATGCAGTCCCTTCTCTCTATATGCAGAGTGTTTGGGAGGACAATCTCTCATCCATAAACCTCACAGAGGCATACTTCCATATTCCGATCTGGCCCTTTCACCGCCAGTTCCTGCACTTCTGCTACAACAACAGACACCTATCCATTTTGCCCTTCCATTTGGCCTCTCATCGGCCCCCAGAGTCTTCATCAAGGTCTTGGCAGCATTGGCAGTGTCCCTTTGAGCTCTACCTATGAGGGTCCAATGCCACCTGGACGATCCAGTCCATTCAGCCAATCACGATCTTCAGACCACAATGTGGCTCTTGCAGGCACATGAGTTCTCCATAAATTTTAACAAGAGTCATCTTCTGCCAACCACCCATCTTGTACACCTGGGGATAATCATCGACACGAGCCTTTGTGAGGTCTTTCTTTCCCTGAATCAGCAAGAGAGTCTAAATGAGTTGATAAACTGGGTTCAACAGCAGCACAGCATTCTTCTGTCTCTCCTGTCACAGCTACTTGGGAAGACGATTTCCTGCATTGACATAGTGCTGTGGGCTCGTCTCCATGCCCAAGCCCTACAATGGTTCCTGCTGCCATTCCAACGGGCGGGAACCCGCCACTCATCCATCAGGGTCCTAATTCCTCCACAGGTTCTTCATTCCTTCCAGCTGTGGCAGTCTCCAGCCATCAGGAAGGGCCATCTGTTCAAGGAACCAGACAGGATCATGGTCACAACAGATGCCAGCCTTTATGGCCAGGGGGGCTCATCTGCAAAGTGAGATAGCTCAGGGTCGCTGGTCCCAGGTAGACAGGTCCCACCCCATCCATTTGCTAGAACTCAAGGCTATTTTCTTGGCTTTGACACACTTCCAGGACAAGGTCATGACAGACAACATGGCCGCCAAGGTTCATGTCAACAGGCGGGGGGGACCCTGTCCAAATCCTTGATGCTGGAAGCCGAATGTCTGGGGAGGTGGGCAGAGAAACACCTCTGTCCCTCAGGGCAGACCATATTTTGGGGGTTGACAAGACCCAAGCCAACTGGCTGAGTTGGACCAAGGTTGACAACTTGGAGTGGAGTCTTCACCCATCCCTGTTCCAGGAACTGTCCGACAAATTTGGATCCCCAGTGATGGACCTATTTGCCACCCCCCAGAATGCACAGATAGGCAGATTCTTCACCAAGTTTCTTACCCAGGGTGTGGACGGGACCAATGCACTTCGGAGCAGATGGCCTCCAGGTCTCCTCTATGCCTTCCCCCCTCTTCCTATCATTCTGGCCATAATTCAGAAGATGTTGGAGGTGAAAGCAGAGCTACTACTTCTGGCACCCCATTGGCCCAGGAGGCCCTGGTTCACTGACGTGGAGAATCCCAGCCAACAGGATTTCACTCAGCCAGGGGGCCCTACTCCACCCACAACCTCAGTGGTTCTAATTGGCCATATGGTGCTTGAGTGGAAATCTCTGAAAGAGTCTAATTTATCTGATAGGGTGATTCAAACCATCAGATGATGCATCATGTAAACCATCAACCAACCACATCTATGATGCCACTTGGAGGACTTTTTGTAGTTGGTGTTTCAAAGTGGCCCGGGACCCTACATCTGCTTCAGTCTCAGAGGTGCTGATGTTCCTACAGGAAGGTCTAGATAAAGGACTCTCACCAAACACTCTGCGCTGGCAATATTGTCATGGAATAATTATTCTTCTCTATCCCACCATCCATCAGTGCGTAGATTTTTAAGGGGAGCTTCAAATCTACATCCCCCAGTAGTTCATAGGTATCCCACTTGGGATCTCCCTAAGGTACTACAGGCCCCGACGGAACCCTTATTTGAACCTTTACGGTTGATGGATCTTTGTCTTTTGACACTCAAAGTGGCCTTCCTAGTCACTATCATGTTGGCCAGGAGGGTGTCTGAGTTGATGGCTCTCTCGGTGAGGCAAGATTTGTGCATCTTTCACAAGAACAGAGTAGTGATACAATTAGACCCTTCCTTTTTTTAATTCTTGGTTCCACAGGGCATAAGACATAGTCCTATTGGATTTCTGCCCTAAGCCTCAACAGGAGTTGGAACACAAGTGGCATACCCTGGATGTGCAGAGAGCTCTCCATATTTATGTTAAATGTACCACCACTTTTCGAAAAACAGAAGCGATGTTCATGTCCTTTCAATCTCCTTCCTTGGGGAGTAAGCCTTCTTCATCCATGATGTTAGCAGATGGATCAGGGCATGTATTTCCACTGCCTACAAGACCTTATCTCTTCCGGTTCCCAAGAAGTTCACAGCACACACTGCAGTGGCTTGGGCTATCCAGGCATCTTGAGATTTGCAGGGCGGCTACCTGAGAGTCGTCTTCTCCATTTATCCGGCACTATCGGCTGGACTCCTTCGCCTCTGCAGAAGCAGCATTTGGGAGGCAGATGCTCCACAAGGTTCTTCCAGTGTTAGACTAAACGGACCAGACGATGGCTCTCCTTTGGACATGCAGGATTTGGTATGTCCCATTCCTGGACTCTTGTTGCAGCATGGAGGAAAATGGGTGTTGGTATTTACCTGAGAACTCCCTTTCTATCCACGCTGCTAGAGAATCCAACCCCACCCTGTGTTAGTCTGGTCTTGGTTGGGGAGGGTTCTTCTCACTGTTTTATCTTCCAGAGACACACTACATCTGTCAAGTTTCTTTGCCAGAAAAGCTGGGGCTAACAGCAGAGGCTGACTTTTTATACTGTGGCAGACTCAGCTCAATGACATCAGAGGGAGGAATCTGACCCATTCCTGGACTCTCTAGCAGCATGTATAGAAAGGGTATTCTCAGATAAATATACCAATGCCCATTTTCCACTGATTCCAAACTTAAAAACATTCTATGAAGCACCCTCCCACCCAGATTTCCACTATTGCAATAATTAGAAATAAAAGCGAGAAGAAGCGCGGGAGAGATGAGATGTAAATCTCCTTGCATCTCCCATGGGTTTTCAGTTCTAGAAGATTTCTAATATTTTAACAAGAATTTCTAAAAGCTAGTTAATAAGTGAAACAAATTTATTGTTTGACTCAAACTTGGCTTCTGAAAACTTCACGGAAATATCCATATCATTTTTTTGGAAAGTGCAAAAGTAGTTTGGCATTACCTTCTTCCAATCTAGCCTACAACTGTACCATAAATTAATAAGGTCAGAATGACTTTTTCCTAAAATTACGTTGCTGAAGTGAAATAAACTTCAAAACTGAATTAAGAGTGGACTTGAAGTAATCAAGAGCAGATTTAAATTTAAATAAAGGAAATTTGATTTCTGTTTGGTCCTTCTTATACCAACACAATATAGAAACCATCATTTTAAACTTTCTCTTGTGCCAGCATCTGATCGATGGATCAGAAATTTTAGTTAAAAAAAAACCTCAAGCTGAACCAGTGGTGCATGATTTGAGGGCAGAGAGCTAAGAAACTTGATAACTGACAAAAAGATAAGCATTGGGTCTAACATTAACAATGCTAAATGTATCAAGGAAATAATGGACAACAGACTAATGAAATAAACAATCCATGGTACTAGTGAAGTAAATTTATTAATTATTAAAATATGCAAAATACTTATGAGTTGGATAATTAAAATTGTTTGTTAAATTTATTTTTTGCCTCTCTTGCCATGGGACTACTTTAGGCAGCTAAAAAAAAGTTTATGTGAACAAATAATTTTAAAGATACCAGAATTTTTATTATACTTTTCTCCCAGATTTGAAGAACTTATGCTGTCAGTATTAATTCAAATTTAATCTTTGATCATTTATTGAATACAAAATTGGATATGCCTATATCAAAAGATCTTGGAGGAATATTTTCAGACAGGTTAGATTGTGAAGACATTGAAATAATTATGTTTTACAGATGAAACCTTTTCAGAGGAAGTAGTTGCTTTACATTGTAGCAAAGAAACAGCAAGTGTAGTATCTTGGCCAAAACTGTGTCTTGGAAAAAAGGAGAATGGGGCCATAAAATATTAAGAAGTTGCTTTTATATAATCTTAGCTGGATGAATTGCTATTTCATTTTTACTGCTTTTCAAAGAAAATATTGCCATGTCTTTTCTTTCCCTGTTTTATTCCATAGCTCCTGGCAGTTTTTCGGTTTAAGATTTTGATACTTGCATATGCGCTGTGCAGACTACGGCACTGGTGGGCAATAGCAGTAAGTTGCAGATTGATCAAATGAATTTTGGAATAAAAAAACTACATTGTTATGTAATGGATATGAAATGGTATTACCCTTAGGTTTATAATAGATAAAGCTAAAGTTTTCCTGTTGGGTAGTTATAATCATTATGTGCAGTGGTGTGATTCGACTGGTGTAACAACCAGTTCAGTGACTGCATGCTTTGCATTTTAAAAAGTCCATTTTCAGCTCTAATACTTACCTTCGACTGCAGCCCCTATAAATAAATAGCTGAGGAGCTGCAAACTGCTGTGCCATGCAAATCAACTGTGCTTTAAAACAGTGAAATAAAGCACAGGACAGAGCACCCCCCCCCCAAATGCTCACTGGAATTACTGGTTCTCCTGAACTTGTCTGAACTGGTAGAATCCCACCCTTGATTATGTGTGATAAAACCTTTATTTACAAATAAAATGCTTCAAGGTTTTTCTCAAACAACCTGAATAGCCACAATCAAAACTTTGGTGGAGCAGTGAAATGTATAATTTAAAATCTTATTATCTTTATCTTAAACCATATCTCAAATAAAATTGTTTGTCAAAAAGTTTCTACAAAAATGTACATTATTTAAGGAAATCAACATTTAACAAAGCACCTAGAGCTTTTTGTTTGTTTATTTAAAAATAATTCACAGAAAGTTTGATGGGTAGAGTATATTCAAATATTACATTATGTAATTGAATTTTGATTATTTTACAAATCTTCAAGTATATTTAGGGTAAATAATGATAGATAGCATAATCTGTCTCTTTTCTTTACTTATTTATTTTAGTAATCAGAACACTTTACCAAATGATCTTTACATTTCAACAGATATAGAACTTTGTTCATTTAGGGGTTTAAGAGTGAAGTAATTGGATTTTTTTTCTCCTTTCACAAATGCTGTTCTTCTTCCCAGTCCTTCTTAGATTTATTTCCCAACTTTATTTTGTACAACTCAGGATGGTGTGTATAATGCTTCTGTTTCCTATTTTCCTTACAACAATAGTTCTGGGAGTTGTATCTTAATGTATACTCAAAACCGATGTAGTGAACAAGCATGTTAAAATGGAGAGGAAAATTTTCTGGGTACATTGTTGATTCATGTTTAAAAGCAGAAAAATAGGGGGTATTTTTTGATAATATTTGGCTGTTTGCATAAATCCATAGTTTTAGAAATTTTAAGATTGTTAATTGTTGCCAAAGCTTTATGAAAACTACTATACTTCAATGATTGCCTGTTCATAGCTATGTATTTCAGTGAGAAACATCTTTATATATTTGTGCATATGTTCATATTTCTTTCAGTTTACAACTGCTGTAACCAGTGCCTTCCTATTAATAAAAGTAATTATTTCAAAGGTATGAATTATAATAGTGTATATCTGTTTATATTATTTAATTCACATAACTGTTTTACTGTTTTTTATATAACTTTTTTTTCTTTTTTCCTTTCCTCCTTGTTCCTCTTTAAGCTGTTATCTCAGGGTGCTTTTGGCTATGTGTTACCTATCATATCTTTTCTCCTTGCCTGGATAGAAACATGGTTCTTGGATTTCAAAGTGTTACCACAAGAAGCAGAAGAAGAAACCAGTAAGGCTTCTTCCCCAATTTTCCTCCAGTATTGTATGCAGACAGAAGAAGTCTTAAAATACACAGCATTAGTATTCATGAGATGCAATTGTAATTTGAATGTAACATTGAAGTGAATTAAATCAGGATACCATATTAAAAGTATGACTAATTATATTTGTTTTGTAAGATACAGTAATAAAGAAATACTACTCTGATTATTTGCCTTTAGGACTATTCCTAGTACAGGATGCCTCTGAACGAGCTGCCCTTATTCAACCTGGGCTCCTTTCCGAGGGCCAGTTTTATTCCCCTCCTGAATCTGAAGCAGGTAATTAAGATTTAAATCAAGCAGACTGGGGAGTACATTTGGAATTTTGAGAATAAATATTCATAAAATACTTGTCACCAGTTGACTGTGTAATCACTCATAAAATGCTACTTCTTTGCTGCCCCTTCTAATGTCAGGGTATTCTGTACCACTACAATAAATTTTCTTCTTTATCCAGGCCAGGTGAATGGTCTCTTGTTTACTTTTTTATTTTAGTAATCAGAGCACTTGGCCAAATGATCTTTACATTTCAACAGATACAGAACTGATAAATATGTATTTCAGATATTTTAGAAATATTTATTGGTATTTTGCTTTACAACTTGCATTATTTATTTAATTATTATAATTATATTTGATAACATTCATTTAGCACATGATCTGATAAGCAGAAAATGATATGCCTGCTGTTTGAGAAACTATTTGAATTAAGTTTTGTTCTCATTGTTCTTCTCAGTTTTCTTTTTCCCATTTGTACATTCTTTAGTTCCAGTACAACTACCCAGAAATATCCACAGTTGATCACATTGCTTTTTCAATAGGATAAGCAGGAAGGTATTAGAGTCCTAATTATGACTCTTAAGCATGTACCTGTTGTCCTATCATCTTAGTGATAGTTAGAACGGGAAGATATAAATGTAGAAATTTAATCTAGAATAACAAGTGGAGCATAATTACTGCATCATTTGAAACATCATTCAGTCAATTCATACGTTCCCTCCATATAGTGTCCCTGCTTTCATAGTGCTTGGCAGAATGTAATTTATCATTGCATTGGAGGAATCATAAGATCAATCCTAAATTACACTGCAGGGTCAAATTAGACAAGCCATCATTGATATATGAACTGAACGTAATTGATCTGGCATATAGCTTGACTTTTTCCAATTTAACTCAGTTTATTGTGCCCAAATTCTGTTTGGATCCTAACTTTCAGAATGTATGTATAGTTTGCATTAATTTCATCACTGTTACATGGATGCAATTAGTTTTGTTTTCCTCAGTTTTCTTTTGTGCTTCATATGTGTCAATCACACCAGTACAACATAGTCTATAATAGTTAATCTAATTAACAATTTTTCTGTTAAGATTACACTGATGAAGACAGATCAGATATATAACATGCCTAATTGTTCCTACTGAAAAATAATTAAAATAGCACACTCTTTATGATATAGAAGAGATAGATAATATTCCTTGATGCAGTTGTAGTGAGTAGATGGCCATTCAGAATGAAAGTTGATGAGAACTATGGTTATTTGAATGAAGGTTGATTGAAAAGTTGAATAAAGAGCTAAATTGATTAGCTTCTCTTTTCTTTATATATTGTACTAAAATAAATTTAACTCAGGCCAACACTTTTAAATTAGTCAAAATTGGCATTATTATAATTTTACTTCCTTGTTGTAAGGGAAATATTGAAACTTGTTTTCCCAACTTTTCCAGATACAATTGTTAAGCAACCATGCAGGTCAATAAATGGATGAGCTACCTTTCCCTCCTTGCACAAAAGGGAACTCCAGCAATGGGCTGGAGAAAAGAAGCTTAGATCTTTGTCATCCAAGCTTTGTTTCTCCAGCTTGCTGTAGTAATGTCCCCTATCCCATGCATGGAAGGAAGGAGAAATCCTTTGGCTGGCAGCAGGTCCTTCCAATCCTTCCTGCCAGTTTCTTCATTGACTTTCTGGAGAAGCAAGCAGAGAAGATTTTAAATGTTGATCACATTATGGAGGGTCACTTGGCAACTGTTTATAGATGTGAACAGGTTGTCAACTGCTCAAAATGCAATCACATGACTGGCAGTGCAATAGCAGCTGTAGCTTCAAGGATGAATTGTAAGCTGATTTTTAAAAAAATCTGTCATAACTTTGAATGGTTGTTAAACAACCAGTTGTAAGTTGAGGGCTATTTGTTCAAAAATAGATGTTAGGTTAAGTGAAATTCTACAGTGAACATATGTATTCATCTTGTTCAGGTATCATCCATATACAATAACAATAAGGGTTTTTTATAAGAACATAAAGCAAAGTTATAAATTGTGAGCTGTTTGCAATACTGTAATTCCTAAATGGGAATATAAAAAAAATGGTAGCAAAACTGACTCTTAGGGGTACAACTTTCCATTGTTTTATGTCCAAAATGTGTAAAATAAATGTAGTAAACCCATTCAAATCTTAATACATCTGATTTGGATTAATGTGGATTGTTTGGCTCAGTGAAGCTTTGTGTGCACATTTGATGTGTTGTAATGAAATGAAGTGGCTTCTCTTCTATTTCTTGAGACAAAGAGATCAGTTGAAGCAGAGCAGCTCAGTGTTTCTAGGGAGATGTCAGGATGGAATATGTCTGTTTTGGATTCTGTTATTTTGCCCTTTAGCCTTTCCATTAATTCCTTCAATAATCCATGTGGAACATTTATTTATTTATTTTGTCAAGTGATTATAAGATAATAGGTATAAATATAAACATAGTTATGAATACATGAAATGGATACATATAAGAAAAATAAAAAAAGAAATGATAGGACAGGGATGGTAGGCACGTTGGTGTGTTTATGCATGCCCCCTACAGACCTCTTAGGAAAGGGGTGAGGTCAATAGTAGACAGTCTAAGGTTAAAGTTTTTGGGGTTTGGGGAAGAAACCACAGAGTCAGGTAGAGCATTCCAGACATTGACCACTCTGTTGCTGAAGTTGTATTTCCTGCAATCAAGTTTGGTGTGGTTTACCTTGAGTTTGTATCTATTGTGTGCTCTTGTATTGTTATGGTTGAAGCTGAAGTATTCATTGACAGGTAGGACATTGCAATGTATAATTTTATATGCTATATTTAGATCAGACCGAAGGCGACGTAGTTCTAGGTTTTCTAGGTCTAGAATTTTGAGTCTGGTGGCACAAGGTATTCTGCAACGAGTAGAGGAGTGGAGAACTCTTCTTGTGAAATATTTCTGGACTTTCTCAACTGTGTTAATATCAGATATGTAATGCATGTTCCAGACTGATGAGCTGTATTCAAGTATTTGTCTAGCAAATGTTTTGTATGCTCTAGTTAGTAGTGTGATATTACCAGAGAAAAAGCTATGTAGGATTAGGTTAACAGCTCTTAATGCCTTTTTGGCTATGCAGTTATAGTGGGCTCTAGCACTTAGATCATTAGAGATGAGTACTCCAAGGTCCTTGACAGAGTTTGGATCATCAACAAGGTCTTGACTATTAAGCTTGTGTTTTATTTCTGATTTTTTTTGCCAGTATGTAAGACAGAGCATTTATTTATTGAGATTTTGAAGTTGCCGTTTGTTTGACCATTCTGATACATAGTCGAGGTCTTTTTGAAGGGTAGCAGTATTGTCTGTGATATTGAATAGCTTTACATCATCAGCGAAGAGAATGCATTTGCTCTTAATATGAGATATATAATACCTTAACATCTCTGGTGACATCATGTATTAGTGTTACATCTTCAGTCATGCTTCAGTGATTCTAATAATTAAAAAAGACACCTAGTCCACTATCAATAGAAATAATAAACACCTAAATATAAAATAGGTGTACTATGTATAATGAGCCCTGTGTTCATGTTCTATGTATTGGTATCTCAAATGAATCTATTTGAACACTGTAGTACGTAGGATGGTAATTGTCTGACTTGTATAGCATTTTTATTGATGGCATCAAAAAGCTGGATAAATGAAAACATCATCTAATCCTCATCTACTCAAAACATTTTTGTTGAATATATAGACTCTAATACCTCATGCAATTTAAAATGTTTTTTATTCTCATGAATTCTGTATAGATAATGTATTGTTTTTCTCTTGCAATAGTTAAAAAATAAAAATAGCACAAAATAAATTTAGGATGTAACAATATTGTAAGAGTAACATTTTATGTTATAATGATTATATATACACAATAATATTACCTTTGTGAGTAGTTATGTTGTGAACAAAAAATTATATAAAAACATGTGTATTTAATTTCAAGATTCTGATATTTTTAGTGTTTAAAATTTATACTAAACTATGTTGATGTTTGCTTTTTGCTGGGGTATGTATGCTAAATGTGTTACTGACACAGAAGCATTACATGGTTTTGAACTACTTGGTGAATACCAGGCAATAGAACATCAATGAATTTGGGGTTGGTTTTATTATAAAGAATGTTGGGGAAATAGTAAGACTCAAGAAGTAAAATGATTTCCCTTTTATTGCCATCTAGTGATCTTGATGAAAAATGTTGACCATTCCATGTTTAGTACTTACATATATTGTGGCTCAAATTTCAGGAAACAGATTCTTCTAAGAAAGTTTAGGGGGTTAGGTTAGGGTTAGAAATACATTTAACAATATCCACCAGTAGATATACCTCCCATAGGGCAGTAGCTAATGGAAAAAATACTGTAGGTGGAATACCAGATACCTGGGAGAATATGCTTATGTTTGAGTTAAAGTGGTGTGCAAAGTACTTTATGCCTTTAATTTTTTTTGCTATATTTGATTATGTATTATATATGAGAAGTTTTAATTTTAAACCAGAAAACAGAATCAGGATATCTACCTAATACTGAACCATACATTTTTCTTGCTACTAAGATTATTCCAGGCTGTATATACATATAGATAGGTTTCTCTCTTAGATTGAAGAAATTATCCATGTGTCAAATGATAGAGTCACTTCTGCATGTTTGGTATCTTTTTGTTATAATGCAATGGCATTATGATTGAAAGGTGTCTATATGTATTTGGCAACTTAGATTAATCCTAATGAAGAGCATGACAATTATAGAAACAGTTACACAATGTTTCTGATTAAATTAATTAACGGTAGATAATTTTAGTTTCTCTTAATAGAGAACTAGTTTGATGTAGTAGTTAAAGCACTAGGCTACAAACTGGGAGTCAATGAATTTTATTTCTACCATAGGAATAAGCCAGCTAGTTGACCTTGGGCTAATCACTCTCTCTCAGCCCAAGCAATGATAAGCCATGTCTGAAATCTTGTCAATAAAATTGCAGGGGTTAGCCCAGGAAGTGAACTAAAGGCACAAAAAACCCTTACACACAAAAACCCCAAACTATTCTTATGCATATGAATATATATGTACTATTATTTAGTAAAGTTTAATGGCTGCATTGTATTAAATATTTTGTTTTTATAGGATCTGATGAAGAATCTGATGAAGAAAAACAGGACAATGAAAAACCAGTTGCATAACAAATCTGGCAAGTGGAGTTATGATTAGAGGTTTGGATAGCAACTGTGACATAGACTTTATGTTTTGCATCAGATATGAGATACGAGCCAGCAATGTGCAACTGCCACCAAAAAAGCTAATACAATCCTTGGTTATTTAAACAGAGGCATAGATTCAAGATCACATTAAGTTTTAGTGCTGTTTTACAAAATCCTAGTAAGACCACACTTAGAATACTACAACCAGTTTAAGTCACTAAGCAACAAAAAGATGTTGAGACTTGAGTGTGCGTTTGAAGCTCCGATGTGGAAGGGGGAAAGCAGAAACTGGCGGCAGAACTGAATTGTTTACCCCCAGCATTGGATAAACTGAAACTTACCATGAAATAGGAAAGTGAAAAGGCGAGAAGAGCAATTATCCTTGGTGGAAACTTTTCATTTTTAGCTCAACGAACAAATCATGGAGAGTACTTTACAGATGGACAAGAACTTTGAAACCTTGAAATTGAACGGAAGAGTGACAGTACAATTTGTAGTGGAAGCCATTGAGACTGGTGATTCCAGGAGGAAAGCAGCTGAAGTGACTGTTAGAACTGAGAACTAAGACTTTAATTTACTATTGGACATAGCTGGAATACCAAGGCAACAACAAGAAAGTAGGAGGCTGTAAATCCTCTTCCCGTCCAGTGCTTTTCTTTTTTCTCTGTTTTCCATTTTTTCTCTCTGTCTTTTCCCTCTTAGAACTGATTGGAGTGGTATAGCTTCACCTTATATTTATTTATGGTATATATTTAATTAATAAGAAAATAAGATTAAGTGGATATTTTGAAATAGGATTTAATCTGAATAAGTGATATTTAACCCTTTTGGAATATATTCTATATCTCCTGGGGAGCAGCAGGCAAGTAGGCTCTCTGCTTAACTAAGATCAAATTAACCTATTCTAATTATTACCTGCTTTTAAGGCTATTTTTCTATCATATCTTAGTCTTCAAAATTTTATTTGTATTTTTAAACCCTTTACATTTTTGAAAATTTTGCAGTGTGATTACTAATCCACTTTTAGTTATATTTCAGCTATGGTTTAGCTGTATTTTAAAAAAAAGCCCAAGCTGGCCTCAGCTATAGGAGGGCCTTGCTGCTGCTTCTTTGTTGTTGTTCTAAAGATCTTATTCCTTTAGTTGGAAATCTAGCTATGCCTAGCTTTGATGTGATTTCTCTTATCTGATTTATTCTATTTTTATTATTTTATCATTTTTATTTACTCATTTTCCCTGCTCTGTCAAGAGGTCAGGATCCTTGGTATACTTGTGAGGAGCTCTGCCATTTTTTGCATTAGGACTCGTTTCTTCTCGACCCCCGATTCCTTTTCCTCTGGATTTAGGACTTGTTTCAGTGACTAGATTCTATCCTATAGTACACAGCTCCACTTCTATTGTGCTACTTAATATAATGAAGACAAGGAAAAGGAGCAGATCTCTCACTGACCCGGTTCGTCAACCTTCTCTGAAGCAATCCAAGATTGGGGACTTTGTTTTAGCTCGGCCTCTCGGTTTGAAAGCTCCTGCTCCCTTTTGCCTGGCTGCTGCCAGTTGTTGCGATCTTCTGATGGTTGAGGGTGTCACCCCTGAGTTGAGAACAAAGGCTTATCTAAAACTACAGCCCCCAACCAATCCTTAAATGAGCCCACACTTACTTTTGGCACAGCAATGTTTCTTGGTTGCAGAAACTACAGTGAGCATTCAGCTCCAGCTTGATAAAATAATAAGTATTTTAAACTACTTAGTTTCCTGGGCTACCAATGGGAGCCCTGAGTTGACTGCTCGGCAGCCTGATGCGGCGGCAGGGTTCTCCCTGCCAAGCCTCAGCAAAAGCACTGGCCAATGTAATCCTACCAATAGTTCAAACTTTACATCTTTTGACGCAAACAGTCACCTGGTCTTACAGTCAAAACAGGTGGCCCTCATCATTAATCCCATTAATGACAACTTACCTCACTGGGGTTCAACACAGCTGGCGAGGGGCCATATATTACAGTTATTGGGGCTAAAAGCTGATGATTTGAAGAAGGTTGAACTTTTACCCTCTCCTGAATACTGCACTAGAGTACTACTCAGTTTTGACAACTCCAACACCCCCAAACTATTTTTCAGAAGAGGATCCCTGTTAAGATCCTTTGGCATTCTGCCAAGAAGAGTCTTCAAAGATATGTTGATTAAGCCACTCTTGAGTAATTGACAATTTGTGAGTGGCAGGAGATTTATTGCCCCCAAAAGATTCTCAGCAGTACATATTGATGTGCCAACCTTGAATGCCATCTTGGATACTACATCATGTACTAATTATGCACCTATTCCCGCAAAACCTCCAGTTGGTGTCCTCTCAGATGATAGCCTGACGGTTCCTCCTACAACCAGTCAAATTAACCCCCCCGCAGCGAGTAACATCTTACCAGGAAGCTTCCCTTGATTTGATCAGCTGGGAAGAAATGGCCCCAAAGGAAGCGATACCAGTTCAGGGCACCCAAGGTTCCTTAGTAAATAAGCCCCAGGTCAGTGCTTCTGGGATTCCATCAATTTATGAGACTGACTTATGTCAAAACAATTTCTGGAACCAGGAGGAGACACAGCTCTTCAACTCCTTTGTGAGCTTCCACAATCAGAAAAGGCCCAAATCATAAAACATCTGGATGCAGTCAAATCGAAGCTCCGGAGTCTTTCACTACCTGATAAGGATTCCCTTGAACTTCAGGGAGTCTATACTGATTTACCAACTGAAGTTCCCTTGGCGCTCTCTCCAGAATGTCTAATTCATAAATTTGAAGATCCAGGGCTGCTTCAAACTCTGTCTGTTGATGCTGCTGAATACTTGTCAGCTAAGCAACTAATTATTGCCACAAGTATGAACTGGGGTGCGCTTAGAGCCCTACAGCCCCATGAACAAGGCTCGCCTGCCCTCCCTCCTCCCCTGCCTTTGCCTCCTAAGAGGATGACCCTGCCACTTAACAATGGGTGTATCTTTTCGGATCCAAAGGGCGCTCTGGGAAAAATTAATCACACAGAATGACTATTAAATCTGGGGAAAAAAACCCTGCATACTTAAGTGACTTTCGTGGAACATAGCAGGCTGGGGGAGAAGGTGTGGTACCACAGAATTCACCAACTATATTCACTCATTTGATGTGGTCCTGCTTCAGGAGACCTGGGCATGTGATAAGATATCCCTTACAGGGTTTATGGTCATTTCCTTGGCCGCCACCAGACAATCTATGACAGGAAGGCCTAAGGGTGGTCTAGCTTGCTTGGTCTCTACTTCTTTGAAAGTGGAGACAGTGGAGCTGCCCCCCTGTGGCTCTTTAGCTATGGCGCTCCTAATTAAGAGAGGACGCAGCAAATTGTTAGTGTTCAATGTTTATCTTCCCCTGACAATGAGTAAAGCTGATACTAAGGTCAATGGGGCGTGCTGGAGAATTACATTACTTGTATGGAAACTAAATTCCCAGCGCTGTACATCCTTATAGGGGGTGACTTTAATGCCCAATTGGGAGTCCAAGTTCCCCCATCGATTGAGGCACTCTACTCCCAAGAAACCCTCCAGGCTATAGGACACCTGATTTCAGCCAGACATTCTAAGGATGAATTAACAAATTTTGCTGGCATTCAGTTAGCCCTTTTTAGCAGCCCAACACAATAAGATAATTCTTAATGGGAGTACCCTAGGTGATCTAGCTGGTGAGTTTACTTTTAGTTCCTCACGTGAGAGTAATGTTATTGATTTTGTGCTGGTTTCCTAGCTTCTTAGAAAGGCAGTCTGTGCTTTCTATGTGGACTGCCTTATGGAGAGCGACCACTACCCCCTGGTTACAATCATTGGGCTTTCCTCAAATATACATCTCCCTAGGGGTCCCCAGATATTAGATCCCTATGTGGTCTCGTATACAAGGAGGATCAAATGGTCTTCTAATACTGAAAAAAAGTTCCACCTTTTTATCATCTCTGGAGTGTCTCAGCCTATACAATCAGGCCCTAACAAGTAGTGGCCCAGGGACAATCTCGGCCTTTGAATCACTAATTAATAGCGTTCAAAGGGAGCTAGGAGCCGTCCGCAGGCCGAGAGGTTCATATCATTCAAGAATTAATTCTTGGTTTGACAAAGAGTGTCTGATGCTCAGGAACCAGATTAATCGGGTTTACCTGCTCTATCATAATCTAGGGGATAAATGCCCACCAGAGGACTACTATCGCTTGAAGTGGAAGTATAAAGGACTAATTGCTAAGAAAAAGAAAGCTAAAGAGAGAAAGAAGTGGGATCTACTTCTCTCCATTCAGCAGAAGAACACTCAATTATTTTGGCAAATTGTTGCCAGCTCCTTGCCGGGTCATCAAGAACTCCCCCTCTGCTGTATTTCCAACAGAGATTGGGAAAACCATTTCTTGGCAATTTTTCAGGTATCAACAAGTTTGGCCATGCTTGGGCCACAGCTGCCTCCTGCAGTTCCTGACTGGCAACCCGTGACTCATGCTGAGATTACCGAGCTTATCTCCAAACTCAAGTCAGGTAAAGCCCCTGGCCCTGATTTGCTAAAATCCAATCCCGAGTGGTGGATTCCTCTCTTAGCAAGACTCTTTACGCATATCAATACCTCTGGCAGGATCCCTACCTCCAGGAGCTTAGCGATTATTGTTCCAGTTTTTAAATGAGGAAATAGGAACAACCCAGCCGACTATAGCCCCATAAGCCTGCTCTCCATCATTGGAAAACTGTATGCTAAATATCTCCAATGTAGACTCCTCACTTGGGTTGAGGAGTCCAATATTATTGGTGCTGAGCAGATTGGGTTTAAAGCAGGCTTTGCCACACTGGACCACTGCTTTGTCTTAGCACACCTGGTCGATAAATATACTACCATACCAGGTGGCAAACTTTTTACTGCTTTTATTGACCTAAAGTTAGTGTTTGAATCAGTCCCTAGGGGACTGTTGTGGTCAAAACTGCTTAAAAGTTCTATCGATAGACGTCTTCTGTTCCTAATTAGATCCTTGTACAACCAGACCTCTAGTCAGGTCAGGTGTGGTTTGCAGGGAGCACTTTCGAATCCTATCCCAATTAAGAATGGAATAGGCAGGGTTGTGTTCTGGCTCCTCTTTTGTTTAATTTATTCTTATCTGACTTGGCCTTTCACATTGGACGTATTGAGTCCCATGCCCCAAAGCTGTCAACTATGAAGATCCCGCTTCGCCTTTATGCTGACGATGTGGCCCTCCTTTCATTGTCAAGGCCAGGTCTGAAAAGATTACTTTCTGCATTTGGGGCTTACTGTGCTGAGAACCATTTGTCCATTAATTATGACAAATCCAAAGTATTGGTGTTCTTTAGAGCCCGGAAATTGTATAACTGGGCTATCAATGGTAATGCTGTTAAGCAGGTTTTCCATTTTAAGTATTTAAGTATTCAATTTCACAACACCGGTGCTTGGACTAGACATCGAAACCAGGTGCTGAATTCGGCCTCCCCTAGTCACCAGCAGATTTTAAGATTTTTTTTATACCTAAAGAGGCCAGTTTATTCCTTCTGCTCTGTGTATTTACAAAGCCAAAACTTTGGCTCAAACTCTTTACGGAATTCCCATGTGGATATGGGGCTTCAAAGATTGTATTGAAAGAACCCAGGCTGTCTTTTTTAGAAAACTTCTGGGTCTTCCTCCCTGTGTTGGTTTTGCTCCGATTTACCTGGAACTGGGCACTCAATCAGTCGAATGTATGGCGTGGATTAACACCTTTAAATGGTGGTTTTGGGTGCTCTTTCTGGCAGTTCCTGGTAGCTACGTCTCCCTGGTGTTGGCTGACTCTCATATTTCTCATTGGGAGAGGGAGCTGATGAAGAAATCACAGCTGCTAGGTTTTACGGGGGATGCCCTGGGAGATTATGGCCTTAAGGACGCCCAATTTAGGGTAGTCCAACGGCTTGTGGACATTGACTTGCAATATCTATGAGCCAGAGCTAACAAAACTTGCTCCCCTCTTATCTTCAGCCAATTTAATAATTACAGACTGAGGATGGCTTCCTATTTTTACATTCTAACCATTCCCAAGTATAGAAGAGCTTTCTCCCTAGCTCGCTTTAATGTCTTGCCCTCAGCACTACTGGATGGATGATTTAAGAGGCTCCTGATTAACGAGCGGCTATGCCCCTGTGACAGAGCTGAGGGTGAAACTGTGGAGCATGTCCTTTTATATTGCCCTATGTATAACACAGGCAAATCTAAGTTACTGTCTCTCCTTGAAACAGACCCTTCTAGACCCAATGTTAGTAATTTGTTCTTATATTGTCTAGGGGATGGCTCCTCATACATCACTTTTCAGGTTTCCAATTTTTTTTTAATAGCTGTAACCATCAGAGGAGAATGCTATAATTCCCCTTAGTCAAGTTTTTGGTGACCAATTGTTCATGACTATTTTTCCCATGTTCTTCTTTTGTTGTACTTGTGTTTTGGTCTGTGACCGCAAATAAAGTATTATTATTATTATGTTGAGATTTTGAAAAAAGTTCAGAGAAGAGCAACTAAGATGATCAAATGCCTGGAGACTAAACCATACAAAGAACGGCTGCAGGTTTTGGGTCTGGCTAGTGTAAAGAAAAGAAGAATTGGGGTGACATGATAGCAGTATTTGAGAGGCTGCCACAAAGAAGAGGGGGCCAAATTATTCTCCTGCCTGCCTATGGGAGAATCCACACATATGGATTGAATCTGCGTTTTTGCCCAGAGACTGAGTCATCAATCTTTGCCACACCTCTTCTTGTCGGGCCAGGAAGTCCCCAATTATGACTCAATCTTGGCCTGATAGAGATGTGGCAAAGGTTGGCTCCAGTGATATTTTGGAAAAGCAGCATTCTTCATTGTGTGGATTCTCCAAAAGGTTTGAAATACAGAAGGGAGGCAACAATTGGATTCAAAGCCTGCTCTTCGCCTCATTTATTGCGCGGCTTCTCCTGAATCACCAATAAGGGCCCAATAGCCAGCCATAGAGGGGACAGCTCTTCATTAATTTCCACCCCTTAGGGGGTGTGCCGAAGAGCCACAGTTGCAAATTCCTGCTCACCCAGGGTTGCCTGATAACTCAGGTAGAGCCATTTTTCACTTTACTACCCCACAGCTGATCATCTGGGCTAGTGGCCACCATTTTGGAAGTGACTGCGTGGTGAATTGTGCAGGCTACCCCAGGAGTCTGGTCTTGCCGCCACTGCCACAACCCAGGGGAGAAGACCTGGGACAAGGACTGCCCATAATTGGAGGATTAAGGAGGATTGAGCCATTAGCCTCTCCTCCCAAGGCAGTCTCAGGGCTCAAGCTACACGATGGCTGATTACTCAGTAGATAGCATGGAGCCCAAGCATGCTAAGAATTCCTCCAGGAAGGCTAAATCTGCAAGCAAGGATGCAGCAGACAAAATAAGGGCAAAAGCCATCTACTCCAGAAAGCCTACCAGGGCAGAAGAAAGGGATGCAAACAGAAGACAAAAAGCCCTTGAAAAACCATTTTCCAGAGCTGAGAAGCTGTGCAGGAGAGGTATTCCCCCTCCCCCATTGCTGAAAGCCTTGCTTGCAATGCAACGAGCTTGGTCACCAGAGGAGGATAGTGAGCTTTATCCACCCTCACCAGGGGAAATTCAAACTGAATCTTTTCCCTTTGCATGCCTGGCCCCTGATCCTGCAGAATCATAGATAAGGGAGAGAAATAGAGTTCTAGAGGCCTCTTTTACACCTACTGCAGCAGGACTTCACCCAACTGATCCAGTGGGACCTGGTTTATCTTAGGAGATTAAGGCCCTTATAGACCAGATCATTTCCCTTGGGGTGGCCTCTACCCTACTGGGGAGGAGCCATCCCCCCTCCTTGGAATCTGAGCCTCCATTGCAAATCATGCAATACCAGGTTCCTATTGAGGCCCTTAGACACCACAGAGAAGAGTCTCCCAGCCTCTCTGTTAGGAGCATGGCATCTGTGCTAGAAGAGGAAGAGCAAAGAGAATGGGTTCTCAGAAGATGAGGGCATAGTTCCTGACCTCCCCCCACCCAATTTACTGGACTTTTTAGCCCAGCCCTCTTTAAATCCTTATTACATTAGGCCAGAACCACTGCTCAGATAGGCACAGAACTTTCTCCTCCAGCAATGCCATCCAACAACCAGGGCCCAAACAGTAAAGTGTTCTCTGAGCCCACTCCTATATAACAAGACATACCTTGCCCCAAGCTGTTCCTAGACATGGTTCAAAGACAATAGTTACAACCAGGCACCTTTCTCATCTCAGGTGGTGATAAGTTTTTTAATATGGCTCCCCTTCTTGCAGAGGTGCTTCAATTGCCCTCATTAGATGAGCCATTGGCCTCCTTGGTTTCTCCAGCCACTTTATTCGGATACATAGCAGAGGCCCTCAAGACAGAGGATTGGGAGGTTGAACTAAACTTCTGCAGGATGCACCAGGCCAATGCATGGGCTGTAAAAGCAGCAGCAGCCTGTGCCAAGTTTACTTGTCCCAGGAGCGCCAGGACAGCAACAAGTCCTTGATCAGCCAGAGCAGAGCAGAATGAGTGGTTCCCTTGGCAGTTCTATTCCAACTCCTGGGAAAAATGATATCATGCATAGCCATAGTTCCCTGGGCGTGTTTACATGCCAGAACCTTCCAATGTTTTCCCCTACCATTCCAAATGGCAGGGACCAGCACATCCAATGTCAAGGCTCAGGTTCCCCTAGATATGCTCAGGTCACTCAAATGGTGGGTTTCCCTAGCAATGACCAAAGGAACCCTATTCAGGGAGCCCATTCACATCACAGTACACCTACTGTAACCTCAGATGCCAGTCTATTCAGATGGGAAGCCCATCTACAGGTGCAAATAACACAAAGGCAATGGTCCCCCCAGGACCTGAAACACAATATCAATTGGCTGGAACTCCGAGCTATCCATCTAGCTCTAAAGCAATTCCAGAGCTCGGTCTCTGGCTAGCATGTCTTGGTCCTGACAGACAATGTGGTGGCTAAAGAGCATATCAACAGACAAGAAGGTACCCATTCCAGGTCCCTCATGATCGAAGTCGAACAACTGGGAGGAAACTCATTGTCCATCAAAGTGGAGCATCTATTGGGGGCAACAAGTGTTCAGGCAGACTACCTGAGCAGGATCAAGGTGGACAACTCAGAGTGGCGTCTCCATCCAGATTCTTTCAACGAAATGTCTTGGAAATTTGGACAGCCAATACTGGATCTGTTTGCCACTCCAGCAAACACCCACTCCCCCAATTCTTCTCCAGATTCTCAACTCCAGGGACAGAAGGGATCGACACCCTTCATAGCCAATGGCCCAAGGGCCTACTTTATGCCTTTCTTCTGCTTCCCCTCATTCTGGGGGTGATAAGTAAAGTACTTGCTAGAACAGGTGGAGATTCTGCTCATCACTCCCCATTGGCCCAGATGATCATGGTAAGCAGACCTGGTAAGCTTGTCAGCGTCCTGTCCTTGGAGGATTCCTCAGGACAGGATCTCCCTCAACCAGGTGGTCTTGGAACACCCAGAGCCACAGTGGGTCCAATCACCTGGCACTTGAGAGGAGGATCCTGAGGAAGGACAACTTTTCACGAAAAATGTTATGGACCATCCAAGCTTCCAGGAGACCTTCCACCAATAGAATATATGACTCTAGCTTGAAAGCATTGTGTAGGTGGTGTGCCAGAAAAGAAATGGATCCCACGACAGTCTCAATTCTGCAGACCTTAGACTTCTTGCAGGATGGACTCGACAAACGTTTCTCATCCAGTACTCTACGCAGACAGGTGGCTGCCCTGTCTACAGTGCTGAATTATGGAGATTTAGACTTCCTAGCCCACCATCCATTCATCTGCACCTTCATCAAGGGAGCAATCAATCTGAAACCACCTACAATTCATAGGTACCCTATTTGGGACCTATATAAAGTTCTGCAAGCCCTCACTCTGGGACCATTTGAACCTCTGCAGTGCACCAATCTGCACTACTTAACATTGAAAGTTGCCTTCTTAGTAGCCATCACTTTGGCCAGGCACATATCAGAACTGGCAGCTCTTTTGGTCAGAGAAGACCTTTGCACCTTCCACTCAAACAGGGTTGTTCTACACCTAGATCTCTCCTTCGTCCCTAAAATTAACTCCCACTTCCACAGGGTTCAAGAAATTATCCTACCGGATTTTTGCCCTGCTCCATCTCATGACCTGGAGCACAGACGGCAAACACTGGACATAAGGAGAGCACTCCACAGGTACATTAAGCGAACTTCGTCATATCACAGATCTGAAGCCATTTGTCTCATTTAAACCATCTTCCATGGGTACCTAGGTCACATCATTGACCATAGGTTAAGGATGTGTATAGCCAAGGCCTTTGAGACTCAGGCTCTTCCTGTACCCAGACGACTAACTGCCCATTCAACAAGAAGTGCAGCTACCACAGCAGCCTGGCAACGCAAGCCTCACTTGAGGACAACTGTAGGGTGGTGACATGGTCCTCCCCGTCTCCTTTCGTAAGGCACTACAAACTGGACACATACGCCTCAGCAGAGGTGGCCTTGCAGAAGAGTGCTACAACGAGTACATACATACAGAGATTCACAGGACCAGACTTCTTCCTGCCCATAGGGACTGCCAGCTTTGATATGTCACATATGTGTAGATTTCCCACAGGCATGCTGGAGAATAGGCGTTGGCTTACCTGAATGTGATTTCTAGCATGCCTTGGGAGAATCCATTCCCATCTGGCAACCATCTAATCCAGTGTCCAGGTAGGAAGCAGAGCCAACACCATTAGAAGATCATCAGGTGGCTGCACCTTCGTCGTGACTGGGGACTTCCTGGCCTGACAGGAAGAGGTGTGGCAAAGATTGATGACTCAGTCTCTGGGCAGAAAGGCAGATTCAACCCATATGTGTAGATCCTCCCAAGGCATGTTGAGAAACATCTTGGGAAAGCACCTTTATGACAACCATGACGTGGATGACTGAAAATCTCCATAGACACCCTCTATCAGCATTTCAGTCCTTTCCAAGAAGCATTTCCAAGACTCCTGAAATATTCAACAATTTACAATTTAATGCTCAAGTACTTTAGAAAGTCAGTTGGTATAATAATAAAACATCTGAGAATAGAAATAGAATAGAATAGAAAATAGACTAGAAGAATAGACTAGACTAGACTAGACTAGACTAGACTAGACTAGACTAGACTA
>NW_020769326.1:5203332-5334072 GCF_900518735.1 Pseudonaja textilis
TAGACTAGACTAGACTAGACTAGACTAGACTAGACTAGACTAGACTAGACTAGACTAGACTAGACTAGACTAGACTAGAATAGAATAGAATAGAATAGAATAGAAAAGAAAATAGGACAGAATAGGAGCTGGAAGGTACTTTGGTCCAAGCCCCTGCTCAAGTAGGAGTAGCTATACCATCTCAGATAAGTGACTGCCCAGTCTCTTCTTAAAAACATCCAGTGATGGAGTGCCCACAATTTCTGAAGGCAAGCTGTTCCACTGGTCAATTGTCCTCACTGTTAGGAAGTTTCTCTGTAATTCCAGCTTAATTTTCTCTTTGATTATTTCTAACCATTGTTTCTTTTCCTGTCCTCTGTTGCTTTGGAGAATAGGTGCTAGCTTATCTGAACACGATTTTTCCTTGAAGATGTTTCGCTTCTCATCCAAGAAGCATCTTGGATGAGAAATGCAATATCCTCAAAGAATAACCAAAAAGTCCAACTGCCTCTTGAAAAGGTAGCTTTGGGGCACTGGTAGAGGCTGAATATTTTCACTCCAGCCTTTTGTTTCTCAGTTTTTCTAACAGTTTAGTTTACTAAGAAAATAATTTTATTTTGCAATAAATTTCTTGTATATTAAGTCATCTGACTGTGTATTTTTCAAAAAACAAAACAAAACCAGTGGTAAATTTATCATTTTTCTTATTTATATTACACCACAGTATACTATTGACTATATTTTAACTTTAGTTAAGATTGCTATACACAAAGAAACTATCTTAGACACAGAGAGATTTGGGGAGATTTAAGTTAAAATCCTTTTCCTTTCACGCTGAATCCTGTATGTAAGGCTATGTTAATTGTCATATTACATAAAGTATTTTGTTTTCCTTTTCAGAGTGAAAATTTGACTGTGAAATAGCTTGAAGATTCTTACTCGTGGAACTATTATGGTGATGCGGGCAGTTCACTTATTGTTGAAATGCCTAATGGCTTCGTTTAATTATTGAACAAAGGAATTTATCTTCCTGCTTTATAATACCTCATCAAAACTCTTTTGCATCTGCATACATCTACATATATGTGCAGATAGAACACACACACACACATTTCTGTACATGTGTATGTTTATGTGTGTGATTGAATTGTATCCAATATAAAGAAATGCTTGTTCATAATGTATTAATTTATGTTTGAAATACACCTGATCTACTGATGCTGGGTAATTAAATCAGTAGGTCTTACCACTGTATAGTGGTCAGCTAATAAGGATTTAAATTTGCTATAATTTTTGTATTAATTTTAAATTTAAATTTTAACAATGTATCTTTTTAAATGAAGTACACATTTGTATATTAAAGAAACACATTAATAAAAAATGATACCACAGATTTCTTTGTAAATTCTTAATTCTGTGAAGAAGGCCTCAAACTCTTTAACTTCAAATCAATACTTCTATTTTCTTTTCATTTTATCTATTCAACTTTGAATCTGCCTGACTCTTAACTGACTGTAGTCCTTGAAGTCCTAATGAACCTACCTGGAGATACTTACAAACTTACATAGTTCTGATGGACACCCCTTATCTCCCGCAGTGACATGACCACACTTTGGGCACTCTGCAGTTAGGGTGCATTTACAACTGTTTGCAATGCCTCATGGTTATGTGACCAGGTTTTACAACAGTTTTACTGAAAACCAGCATTTACTTCCGATTTTTGGCAAAATCATGTCCATAGCGAACCCTTGGTTCACTTAATCACCAAGAATTTGCTTGACAGTTGTCACAAACAAGGTGGTAAAATTGGGTCAGTCATGTGGCCAACCCATTTTACAACTGTCATAAGTTACCATTATGGGCAGGCTGCATTACTGTCATAATTTGAGGACTACCTAAATGTAAAGTTTTGATACTTAATTGAAGCCAAAAATAAGGGTTGCTTCTGCTACATTGTAAGAATTGGTGTGTTATTTATGAATATGTTCTATATACACTTTAAAATAATGTCCACAATTTATATCAGTGTTTTATATGCTATTTAAAAACCAGGGTTTCTCACATCCATCTTTATTGCGTAAACTTTATCTGTATAATTACACATTTATTATTTCTTTTTAAAAAATGTTTAATTGTATCTGATTTACTGAACAAGTCCGTGCAATTTTCTCAGCAAGGTTTTTAGAAATGATTTTCCACTGCGACTGAAAGTGACTAGCCCAACCTAATCTAGCCGACTTTGTGCCTAATGTAGGACTAGAGCTCATGGACCCGTAGTTTCTATCCTGATACCTTGATCATTACATCAAACTGGTCCTCAACCCATAATTTCCAAGTTAGTTATTAATGCTTTTACACCAATGACTTCTGAATACAGGTAGTCCTTGAATTATGACCACAATTGAGCTCAAAATTTATATTGCTAAATGAGACATTTGTTAAGTGAGTTTGCTCCATTTTATGATATTTCTTGCAGTTATTAAGTGAATCATTGTAGTTATTAAGATAGTACCATGGTTAAGTGAATCTGGCTTCCCCATTGACTTTGCTTATCAGAACCTGATCATATGACTCCCAGGACACTGCAGCTAAATAGCCTAGCATCTGAATTTTGATGATATGACCATAGGAATGCTGCAACCATCATAAGTGTGAAAAACGGTCATAAGCCACTTTTTTTCAGTGCCATTGTAACTGAACGGTTGTTAAACAAACCATTGTAAGTTGATGACTTTCTCTTGGCAGTTTATAAAATAGAAACATACAACAGTCATACCTCACCTAAATCCAGCAACCCGGTTTTTCTAGAGTTGAAAGATTTGCAAAGAATTTTCAAGACCTTCCCGAAGAAAAATTTCAAAACAGGAACTTATACTGGGAAGTAACATTTATTTTATTTATTATTTATTTTATTTTATTTATTTATTTATTTATTTTATATTGCTGCCTATTTGCCCGTGGTGACTCGAGGTGGCTTACACAATGTAAAACCATATTTAAAACAAAAAATAAAAAACAATAAAAACTAACAAAAAGAATCAAATTAATAAAGTACAATAGAACAAAATCTGGAAAAAATAAAAAAATAAAAACTCACCCCCCAAACTCCCATCCCCTGCTCCAATGACAGCAGATCACACTAGCCATTTTATGGGCTCCATCCTGCTCTGGGTTCCCCAGGCCCGCTGGCAAAACCAGGTCTTCAGTGCCTTCCCAAAGAGTGCTAGAGTGGGGGCCATTCTAATATCTGGGGGAATGATACTCCAAAGAGAGGGAGCCACCAAAGAGGTCTTCTGGGTCCTACCAGGTGTATCTCCCACAGGGATGGGACCTGCAACATCCTCCCCATGGTAGATGTGACCGGCAAGAGACATTCCCTCATAACCTGGTTCCAAGCCATGAAGGGCTTTAAAGGTGACAACCAGCACCTTGAATTGCACCCGGAAGCAAATTGACAACCAATGCAGCTCCTGCAGGAGAGGTGACACATGCATATTGGGGGGCTGCACCATGCTGGCCGTTGCATTTTGAACCAACGGGAGCTTCCGGATGCTCTTCAAGGGAAGCCCTATGTAGAGTGCGTTGCAATAATCAAGACGGGAGGTGACTAGGGCATGAGTGACTCTGAGTAGGGACTGTTGGTCCAGGAAAGAGCGTAACTTCTGCACAACCTGCAGTTGCGCAAAGGTCCTCCTGGCCATAACCGCCACCTGCTCTTTGAGCAGGAGTTGTGAGTCCAGGAAAACCCCTAGATTATGCACAGGGTCTCTGGGTAGTGCCACTCCATCCAAGAGCAACGGTGACAATTCTCCCTGAGCCAACAAACCCCAAACCCAGAGCCACTCAGTCTTACATGGGTTTAGTTTCAACCCGTTGCTCCCCATCCAGCCCCTAACAGCCTCCAGGCACTGCAAAAGGGAAGACACAGCAACACTTAGCTCATCACAGGCTGAGACATACAGCTGAGTATCATCAGCATATTGGTGATACTCCAGTCCATGGTGACATGATCTCACCCTGTGGCTTCATATAAATGTTGAACAGGAGCAGAGAGAGTACCGAGCCCCGTGGAACCCCGTAAAGCAGTGGGTGAGGACTGGATCTCTCCCCTCCTATCAACACTGACTGAAAGGGGCCGCAGAGGAAGGAAGTGAACCAAGACAGCACAAGTCCTCCCACTTCCATCCCCCGAAGCCGCCCCAGGAGAATCCCATGGTCAATTGTATCAAAAGCCGCCAAGAGTTCAAGTAGGGCAAGGATGGATGCACTACCCCCATCCCGCTCCCACCAGAGATCATCCAAAAGTGCAACCAATGCCGTTTCTGTTCCAAATCCAGGCCTGAATCCTAACTGGTATGAGTCAAGATTATCTGTTTAATCCAGAAACCTCTGGAGCTGCTGCGCGACCACCTTCTCAACAACCTTCCCCCCAAAAGGAAGATTGGAGACAGGACAGAAATTATCCAACTGGGTGGAGTCCAGCAATGGTTTCTTAAGAAGAGGGCAGATCACAGCATCCTTAAAGTGCTGGGGTACCATCCCCTCCTGTAGAGAATCTTTAATCACCACCAGAGTCCACCCGCCTGTCACTTCCTGGGAAGCTTTCACAAGCCAGGAGGGACATGCATCTAAAACACAGGTGCTTGCATGCATATTTGCTAGGATCATGTCCACTTCCTCAAGAGCAACAGGGTCAAACCATTCCCAGATAACAGGGCAAGAACCTGCCTCACGAATTTCCACTGGACCAGCAACCATGCCAGTATCTAACTGGGAATGAAGTTGAGCAATTTTGTCTTACAGAAAATTTGCAAATTCCTCAGCGCACCCCTTCAGTGGACCTCAATCTCCTCCTTCCCTAGGAGGAGATGGCTGACCTTAAAGAGGGTCATGAATTATCTGCAGATGCAGTTATCTGCAGAAGTATTTACACTTCACCACACGAATCACCACAAAGTAGGCCTTAGTAGCAGCTCTTACCCGTGTTTGAGTTCATCTCCTGTCTTCTGCCAGCGGCACTCTAGACATGTGTTTTATCCCTCTCAGTTCCTCTGCATACCATGGGGCACAGAGAGGTCTAGGATGAGGAGAGGTCACAAGAGTGCGATCCTATCCAGGGCCTCAGTCACCTTACTATTCCAAACAGTGACTAAGAGCTTGGCTGGACTGCATAATAGATCTGCAGTTATAACCCCCAGCTTCTTCTGGAACCCATCTGGGTCCATTAGTCGATGGGGGAGCATAATCTAATAGGTCATGCTCCCTGCGGGGTGGGTGCAGCTTTTGAGAAACTCATTGCCACTGGACTGTGATCTGACCATGACAAGGGGATCAAGGACAGGTCCACCAATTCCAGGTCACATAGACACTGCTCTGACAAGAATACCAAATCAGGAATGTGACCACTATTACTAGTCGAGCTCTGGATAATCTGGGACAGGCTCATGGAAGTCATGGTTTCCATGAAATCTCAGGCTACTTCCGCCCCCACTTCCAGAGATTGAAATCTCCCAGAACTATAAGCAGGTTGAAATCTCCCAGAACTATAAGCATGGGGAATTCCACTGGCAGCCCTGCGGTGAGGTCCAGGAGCCTGTCATGGGAAGCTGCCGTGCAGCAGGGAGGCTGGTACAGCAGCAGCAATCCCACCTGATCCCTTAAGCCCAATCTAAGAAAAAGGGTCACTTGTTGAACAGTGCCTCTGGAGGCTACTAAGAGATTCTCTGATAACAACAGCCACACCTCCTCCCCGGCCCCATGGACTGGGGCCATGCTCGATAACCCACTGGGTTATTTCTACAAGGGGAATGCCTCACTCTGGGCCCAGCCAGGTCTCAGTTATAGACAGATCAGCCTTCTCTTTGAGGATCAAATCGACAATAAGGCTAGCCTTATTACAGTCTGATCTCACATTTAAAAGCAGCAATCTATGACCAGGGCCACCACAGGTCTGCTGACCAGAAAATTGAGGTGTGCAATGAGGCAGAACACAAGATTGGTACTAAACACTGAGATCGCGTTCCTGTGCCTGCCCTCTCTCTTGTCTTCCATATCTTCTGTTACCTGACATCACTGAAATAAGACGCCCTCCTCTGCCTTCCCCGAGAACCATTCCATCCCCCATCTGAACACTCTTCTTTAAAAAGTGGGGAGGAAACCCTACTCCCACTGACAGACTGTTGGGGCAAGGTGAGATTTACAGGCACTATATCATTTGCTCTCAGTGCCCTCAAACTCATACCATCCCTTATTGCTGCAGAGGGGTCGCATCCAGTCCCCCTTATCTCCCAACAGACTCAGAATACATCCACTCGATGCATAAATGGCACCCTGCCCAGTTGCTCTCACCCACCAAACAGGGAGCCACTCCCTCCCAGCTCTCACTAGGGGAAAGGGACCAACATACTCATTCAACTTTTCCCCACAACTTCAGGATTCCCCCAAACAACCTTCCCAGGCCCGACCACAGAACACCCACAAAACTGAGAAGCAAGACTGCAAAAGGTAGCCAGAAAAAATAGTCAGAAAGGCCTTCTATGCTGCTTTGGAAATTTAGCAGCTTTGTAGTCCTACAATGTCACATGTGTTGCAATATCATGACACATCAGTAGGAAGTCACGTACACAGAAAACCCAATACACATACAATACACATATAGGGCGACACTATAGGAACAGCAACGTGTAAAACGTGAGTTGGCTATAGCATAAGGATTAGCCATATAAGGCAATATTCCCTATTCCTGTCTAACTTCCTCATGTGTAACCTAACCCCCACCCTGCTTGCTGCACAATAAAAGAGAGGTGCGTAGTACTATCTGGGCTTCCTCTCACCAAAAGAAACCTTTGTGTCGCTGTCATCTTTGCCATCAAGAGGAGCCCGCCCAAACTGTCTGCCTGGGTGCAGGTCGTCAGCTGACTGATTCATCCCGGTACTGGGACCCGCAACGCATCAACTGGTGACCCCGACGTGATCGTCTCAACGATACGTCCCCGACAAAGCGTGATTCTTGTCTAGGAATGCGCTTCCTTCACTCCTGTACTACGCACCTGGAATAGGCTCGCGCATCGTAAGTATGGGCTCCTCACTTTCTCAAGTTCAACTCAAGCATAGGGATGAACTTCTCTCTTTAGTGAAGAAGGCAAATTATTTGCAGAAGGCTAATGGCACAAATGTATATCCTCTGTCAAAAAAGTATTTGGATGATTTTTTGAGTTATGTCCAACAACACTGCCCCGCGTATCCCGCGGAAGGCACTCTTAAACGTTCCTCTTGGGAACGGATGGGGAAATGGATGCATGCACCACCTAGGGCTCCACCTCAGATTATTTGTTCTTGGTGTGCCATTATGGCTGCCCTTAATATTCTCTTTCCCGATGATTCTATCCAGTCTTCCTCAGACCCACCTTCCGCTGAACTCTGTCCTGTTGCTGCCTCGGCACCTCCACCCTACTCCCCCCCACCCCTTGACTCTTCTCCGAACCCCTCTTCTCTGTTACCTCCTTCCTCCACGGCGACAGATACTCCTGTCCGTAATGCCTTTCAATCGGCTTTGGCGGAAGGAAAGCTATCTGCAGATGATCTTTCTTGTTTCCCTATGATTCTTCAAACCCCCGCAGCTGGGGGTAATCCTGTCCCTCATTATACCCCATTGGAGTGGGCTTTGTTAAAGGAATTAAAAACTGCTGCTTCTAAGTATGGCATTCCTGTCGTACAACTCTTCAGACCTCAGCCCAAAAAGCAGAACTAGCGGCCGTCATCTTAGCCTTGGAAAAATTTCCTCACATCCCAATCAATCTTATCTCTGACAGCTTGTATGTCACTCAAGTAGTATTTCACATATATGGCTCTTATCTTTCCCCCTCCGTGGAGACTTCCCTTTTAGCACCTCCCGGGTTACCTCTCCGAGGGAAATGTCAGAGCTGATACTGCTTGTCAACAGGTTTTTGCTGCTCAAACACAACCTGCCCCCTTAACGGCAGGAGAAAGTCATGCTTATTTTCACCAAAATATAAAGGCTCTGGTCAAACAATTTGGCATTACCATGGCTGAAGCAATTGCTATCATCCAACAATGCCCCACATGCAGTCTCCAAGCGAAAGCTATCCCTCAAGGGGTTAACCCCAGGGGACTTCAGGCATGTGATACGTGGCAAATGGATGTTACTCAATACCCTCCTTTTGCCCCATGGAAATATCTTCATGTTACCATTGATACTTATTCAGGATTCATATTGGCCACGCCCCAAAGGGGCGAAAATGCAAAACAAGTAATCAACCACTGTATTCGAACCTTTTCAGTGTTGGGATGTCCAAAAATACTAAAAACGGATAATGGACCTGCCTACACAAGCTCTGCTTTTTCGGAGTTTTGCCATCATTGGTCCATTAACCACAAATTTGAAATCCCTTTCAATAGACAAGGGCAAGCTATTGTAGAAAGGGCAAACCAAACGCTTAAACAAGCCCTTGATCGGTACACGGGGTCAAAAGGGATTAGCCCCCCCAACCTCCCGATACTGCAAAATCTGTTAAATGTCTGTTTGTATGCTCTTAATTTCCTTAACCTCACTGGAAACCCTCCCTCGTCTGCTGTGTCTCGTCATTTCACTAAACCCTCTCTCCCCACTGCAAGACCACTTGTCTATTACAGGCAACTCCCAGATCCAGCTTGGAAGGGTCCTGCTGAACTTATCACTTGGGGGCGAGGCTACGCTGCAATTCAGTTACCTGAAAAAGTTCTCTGGATTCCTGGTCGCTGTGTGCGCCCTTGCCACACCTCCCCACCTGATCAGCCACAACCCAATGCAGACCCTCTGGATCTCCACTGGCTGAAGCTCCATGATGAATAACTGCCTCCTCTTCTTCACTGCATTATTTTCTTCCTTTTTCCTACAAACATTGCCTGCAAACCCCCTCAATCTACACCAGCCAGTGAAACAAACTTGGACAATATATGATGCCTACGATCGTGTCTTATTTTCCATCAGCAACACCACTCACCCATACACCTGGTGGCCTACCCTCAAAGCTGACGTCGGACAGATATTGGTAGGCCTCACCACCTACACCAGCACGACCGAGACACCCACACCTTCTCCAGGATTCGTCCATCGCTATCGATTTTATATTTGCCCCGGACATAAGCAGACTCGCGAGATTATTCGCGTTTGCGGAGGCCCCACAGACGCCTTCTGTGCCGCTTGGTCATGTCTCTCCACCGGTTCTATCTCCTGGTCGCCACCGATCAAAGACGATTATATCTTTGCCTTCCAAAATGGTTCTTGGCATCAAGATAATTGCCCCTCAGGGGGCATATGGACTCCATGTAATCCCATGTATATTCTGTTTTCAGCGGGAGGGAAAAGGCTGACTACACGGTGGGAGGCGGGTCTTACCTGGGGAATCCGGATTTATGCTGATGGGTACGACTATGGCAATACTTTTACCATAAAACTCATCATTGAGCGGCCCGCTATCCAAGTAGGTCCCAATAGAAACATATCCCTGGTAGAATATCGTCCAGGCCATACAGTTCCCCAACCTTTGCTATGGTTAATAAACTCTAGTTACCTCCTCCTCAATGCCAGCAACCCTGCAATTACCAATGATTGTTGGCTGTGTCTTAACGCAGGCCCCCCTTACTATGAGGCCATTGGTAGCACCACCAATTTCACTGCCCAAAAATCACCTTCATCTTGTCGTTGGTCACAAGGTACTCAAACCATTGGTAACATTATAGGGACAGGATACTGCCTGGGAAATGTACCTAACACCACAAGTCATCATTGTAACCAGACTTACTTATGGCTCAATGGTATTTCAAGGGCACTTTGGAGTACTGGTGGGAATTTCACTACTGTTTTTCAGAATTTGTATTTTGTTCCAGACAACAATTCATGGTGGGCCTGTGACACTGGCCTCACCGCTTGTGCTCACGGCCCCACCATCACTCAAAGGAATGGTTACTGTGTTCTCATTTCGATAGTCCCCAAAATAACTTACCACTCTGGCCAAACCTTTCTGCAGGATAACACCGATTTTGCTCGTCCTAAGAGAGAGGTAGTCACCACCCTTACCCTTGCTGTATTACTAGGACTAGGAGCTACAGGTGCTGCTACGGGAATTGCCAGTCTAGCAGTTAGTAATAATCAATACCAAACTTTGCGTGCTGATATAGACAAAGATCTCGAACTTCTCGAACAATCTATTTCTCACCTTAAAACATCTCTTACATCCTTATCAGAAGTTGTTTTGCAGAATAGAAGGGGCCTTGATCTGTTGTTTTTAAAAGAAGGAGGGCTATGTGTAGCATTAAAAGAAGAATGTTGTTTCTATGC
Organism: Pseudonaja textilis; assembly: GCF_900518735.1. The sequence goes on from NW_020769326.1 coordinate 5,213,651, forward strand.
TGATCATACCGGCTTAGTACAAGACTCATTAGATAAACTAAAAGAGCGGTTGGAAATACGCAAAAGGGAAAGGAAAGCAGGTAACACTTGGTATCATAATATGTTTAATTTCTCCCCATGGCTCACAACACTTCTTTCCTCAATTGCCAGACCATTAATATTGCTCCTATTGCTGTGTGCCATGGGCCCTTGTGTATTTGGGAAAATAATGCAATTCCTCAAAAAACGACTGGCCATTATTGATACTGAGATTACCAACATAAACATGCTTGTAAAAATAAGGTCCGAGATCAACACTCCAGCAGAAAAAAGGTCTCTATTGGCATTCACTTCGGACTCGGAGGAGAACGAAGATGAATACCCAGAAAAAGGAGACGGCCCTCGCATTCTAATATGCCGGCAGGACTTGGACTCGGAGGAGGACTAGATCTCGCAGCATAAAGAATAAGAGAGGTATCAAAATAATAAAAAACAGAGATGTTGCAATATCATGACACATCAGTAGGAAGTCACGTACACAGAAAACCCAATACACATACAATACACATATAGGGCGACACTATAGGAACAGCAACGTGTAAAACGTGAGTTGGCTATAGCATAAGGATTAGCCATATATGGCAATATTCCCTATTCCTGTCTAACTTCCTCATGTGTAACCTAACCCCCCCCTGCTTGCTGCACAATAAAAGAGAGGTGCGTAGTACTATCTGGGCTTCCTCTCACCAAAAGAAACCTTTGTGTCGCTGTCATCTTTGCCATCAAGAGGAGCCCGCCCGGACAGTCTGCCTGGGTGTAGGTCGTCAGCTGACTGATTCATCCCGGTACTGGGACCCGCAACGCATCACACATGAAGTTCACAGTTCCAAGCTCTCACTCGTCAGTTAATCTCAGGAAATCCCAAAGGTAGCCTGCCACTCTCCCCAGTGTTATTAACCATGAATAGGCCCAGCTGCCAACAAAGGCCTGAGAAGCTTGTCTCTTCTGTCAGTTCTGCCTCCATCAGATGACCCACACTATCAATTCAGATCTGCAGCTGCTGACTCTTGGGTTCTCAGACCAGGGTTTACCTTCAGTCAGGGGAGTCCAGGGTGAGATCAGGGAAGCCAGCCACACAATCGGAAAATTGTCCACCTCCTCTGCTCTGTCTGTCCGTCTCACCTTCCAACTCTCACTTTACGACCATTCGACTCTACCAGATCTTGGCCTATCAGTTTCTTCACCTCTGTTTCTTTAACAAATTCCAGCCTCACAGTTAGTTTATCAAGTTTGTCTCTTTCTTGCCTTTCCCTCTACACAGTCTTCCACTTCCATATACCAATCTCTACTATCCAAATTCTTCAAAAACCTCTCTGCCCAATACTTCGGAGCACCATCTACAAACACATGCAGCTGCTGTTGCCATCTTAAAAAATAAAAAAACATGCTCTTGCTTGTCGTTCTGGTCTCATTTAGCAGTGGAACTCTAAATTTAATTGCTTATTTGTTAAATTTATTTACTGCCTATATTCCTGCAGCGTTACTCTATATGGTTTATAGTAATAAATAGGAAGAAAAATGAAAAGGTGTGTAAATAGAAATAAAATAGAACAATTAAGTGAATGACAATGGAACATAGGAATGACAAATGACAAACGAATATCCATCAAGTGGCTGAATATATTGAATGAATAATTTTTGTTTGGAATAGGAATCTCTTCAGCACTTTTTAGGTTATAACCAACTTGCATGGCTTTGCAATATTATTTTGGTGAAAATTTCCCTAAGTATTACATTTCTAATTGTTAAAATGGATAGTAAAAGCTATATGCCTTGAATTAACTTTTAAGAAAATTGGTACTTACAAATTACACTTCAAGTTCAAATAAACTGCTTGTGTTAGTCCTCCATAGGAACTTCTCACAGTAAGTGTCTCCAGTCCAGGCATAAAATCTTTGTATGTTAACTGTAATCCAATTCTCAATTAAAGTGATATCTCGGTACCCAACTGTAATTGGTTCTGGGAGGCACAATGAGTACTAAGAATGATGAGTACTAAAGAATTTTTTCCCATAAGAAATAATGTAATGAATCACAAGGCAATTGATAAAAGTCCTGGCTTGTGCATTGAGTACCAAACAATAAGGACTGGGACAAAGTTTTCACATCAAAATGCACCAAGTGCACCAATGAATTTATACTAAGGTACCACTGTATTCGGTATTGATTTCCTCTCTATTGGCCTTTCAAGGAGATATACATACAGTAGATAGTTAAGTTCTGGGTGTCTACAAGCCCAGTTTATTAATATGATGAAATAGACCTTAGTAAAAATTAATTTCAGCAAGGCTTGATAAATGGATAAATTAGAAATGACAGTGTTGCAAGCTACTGAGCACCATATGTTCATCTGGGCTAACATTTCATTCTTGCTTACTGAACCATAGATGTAGAGCTTTGATTCAATGAACCTGTATGGTGAAGACCAGCAATTTAGCTTAAGGCCAACAGTATGTATGATAGCAGAATTTAAAAGATGCTGTGCAAGATGCTTGTATATGTGCAAGACAGTGGTGGGATTCAATTTTTTTTTACTATTGGTTCTGTAGCCGTGGCTTGGTGGGCATGGCATGGGAAGGATACTATAAAATCTCCATTCCCTCCCCAATCCAGGGGAAGGATACTGTAAATCCCCATTGTCTCCCCACCTCACTAACCTGCTTTCCATGCACGTTCTCTTGCTGTAGGGCAACAAAAGAAGACCCAGCCGATCAGCTGGGTCTTGGGAGGCAGAGAATAGATGGGGGAGAGACCAGTCAGAGGTGGTATTCCAAACTACTCAAAATTTCCACTATCGGTTCTCCAGAAGTGGTCAGAATCTGCTGAATACCACCTTTGGTACAAGAGCATATACAAAAATCGAACTTATGGAGTTGATCATAGATTTATTTAAAATGACACAACACTGAAAAAACATAATCGTTACAGATGTCTTTTTGATACACAATACATATTTTGGGGGATTGTTGAATATATGTGGATAAATGCATACTGTGCAAATATATTGTCTTAATTCATATTCACTTAATTCAGAAATGTATTTATTCATCCAGCCATTTTAAAAATACAAAATCTACCACTATAGTTTGCTTATCAGAATAGTTTAATCCTTATCTATAGTAGATAGATAATGCAGAGGTTAACGAGCCATGCCTTCACTTGTGTTTCAACTGTTTTGAAAATGTGTTTGGTAGCTTTTTTATAATGCTTGAAATGATAACTTTGCATTACAAATGCATATTTTTACTACTCAATATTTTGGTAATGGTGCAGCTAGTTTCCTTTTGTAACAGAATTTTCTACTGATAAGAGCAAATGTCTGAATGAACAATTCTACATGAAAGAATGACTATTAAGTACGTAAGATATTTGCTAATGCATAAAATCAGTTGATAGTCAACCTTCAAAGATGATAGTGATTCTAATGCATATTATCGTCCCTCTGTAATAACTCCCTATTAGTTTCCTAAGCTTAACAATTTACATATGTTCTCCATTTTCTCCTGGTTTCATGTCAAATGTTTGCTATATATGTCACCAATTACTTGTGCTGCAGGTTAGTTTCCTGGGATTTTTATGTGCTGTGTATGCATACAACACATAGTTATCTCTCTATATGTACATACATATGGAAGAAAATGGCATGGAAAAATTTTGTGGCAGATTTTTTCCCCCCAAAACACATTGAAAATAGAATACTTTTATTTCAGTACTACATGATTACTAATGAAGTCTTCTGCAGTGCAGCAATTCAATTCAATACAGTTAGTGCAGAAAAGTTAAGGTTTGGTATTGAGGAGCCTACTCATTTGCATGGGGAAAGGTCAAGTTACAGGATCACCATAGCTCTAACAAAGTACAAACAAACCTATTGCCATATATATGTGAACAAATAAGAACTTTTTTCCACATACTGTTTCAAAATATGCTAGCTTTTAATTTCTTGCAATCATGCTCACTTGAAATGCTTCAGCTGAATTTTGTCTGAAGTGATGACTCAACTGTGGACTCCTGTATGTTGGAGATGTTCAAACTATAAGAGGGTGTTGCTCTGGGGCTGGGAATTACTCGAAACGGCAGGTGAAGTTTTCAGGGAACAGTCCCTTGTATGTGGATGCATCTTTGTATTGAAGCCAATCGCGTTCCTTAATGCCTGTTAACCAACCTGCTTCCTGAAAGGAAAAGAAAACTTTAATTTTCTAATTATATTTTCATAAGAACTGGTCATATATACTATCTATGCATGTACAAATTATCTCTAGCAACCTTTTTAAAAAGAGCAAAGGTTAGCAATGCTCTTCCATCTATATTATGTGAAAAAAATAAGCTTTTACAATATGGCCTGTAGCAATTTTAACATATGATATTTCGCTTTTTCACTACAAAGCCCTTCTAAAATATTTTACTCCTATAAATAAAAAATATTCCAGTGAGCATTTAAGTTTTCAGTAAAAAGCAAATGTATTTAAAAACTTAATATAAGAAAAGCCCCTCTGCTGTTACCTGATCTGCTTCTGCTGCTGATGGGATTACTAATACAATATCGCCTCGTTGCAATGTCAGTTCATCACTGTTGGCTGCCTCAAAATCATGCAGAGCTTCAACCTAAGAACAGAAATAAGTGCCTATGGACTAATTATATATAGATATTTTATTTCATCTAATGTTACAAGACACAATATACTGTAGTAGCTTGGCTAAATAAAATATTTTTTTTGTTTTTCTTTTTTTGCTATTCAAACAAATAATGTTTTATAGATTGGAAACATTCTAAGCAACTAAGGCTGTTGATATGTCTCCATCTAGGTCCTTTTGGCAACATGATCTATACATCTTCATGTATGAGAAAACTTGAAAAACAAGGTTTATATCAACACGAGCCATGGTGGTGCAGTGGTTAGAGTACAATAGTGCAGGCTACTTCTGTTGAGTGCCTGCTGACTGCAATTTGGCAGTTCAAATCTCACCAGGCTCAAGATTGACTCAGCCTTCCATCCTTCCAAGGTGGGCAAAACGAGGACCCAGATTGTTGGGGGCAATATGCTGACTTTGTAAACTGCTTAGAGATGGCTGTAAAGCACTGTAAAGTGACATATAAGTCTAACTGCTATTGCTATTTTGTGGCCACATTTTAAGACTATGCAAGTGTTTCTCAACCTTGTCAAGTTCAAGGTGGGTGGCCTTTAACTCCTAGAATTCCTCAGCTCATGCTGGTTGGAGAGTTCTGAAAATTGAAATCCACCCATCTTAAAGTTGCTAAGTTTGAGAGATATTTGTTATACTACAATAATAAGCTAATTATAACTTAATGAACATGCTACTGAAAATTGCAAAATTTGAAGACAGAAAAAGTTTATTTATAATTGCACGTTGATCAACAACATTTTTATTGCTACACTTGAAAGCTGCATTATGCCATTTGTATACCTTCTTGGACTTCATCTATATTCTATGCTATAACACAACACATACACCCTCCCAAAATAAATCCTGAAATAAACCTTATAGAGGAATCCAGGAGGCATGTCATCTGTTGCTGCAGGCTGCTTCTCAGAAGATGCAGGCTTTCCTTCTACAATATTTGGTGGTTCACTTATATCATCTGAAGATTCAACAATGGGTACTTCAGTTTTCTGATTAGCAACTTCTTCCACAGAATCTTTAGATTCAGTAATTTGTATTTCATGGGCGTCTCCATCTTCATTATTTGAGGCAGGCTCTATAACTACTGAAGGGATGTTACTAAGGTTGTCCTTAGAATAAGAAGAAAGGAAGATGAAGGGAGGAGGAAAGCAATATTTTGAACAAAAATTACTGATGCTTAAAAATATTCTGAACTTTTAGAGCAACCACTCAAATCCAAATACCTAGAATTTTTTAAAAAGATGGATATAATGGGCTTTTCCTAGGTGATCCTACCCCTCACTTACCTTTCAAAAATCCCCAGAACATGGTTTAGAGAAGAAAGGAAGGCTGCTTCATTCCTGGGCCTCGTGGCATGGATCTCAGAAGCAGCCTGTTGAGCCCGAAATTGACATGTGTTGCCATTTTATTTAGCCCTATATTCTAATCATTTATTCCTTTTTTTCTTTTTCTTTGCTGTCAATGGAGGGAGGGTTTTGGGCTTACCACATTCCTAAGGTGGGAGTAGTTAGATAGTGAGGACTGATTTGGCTAGGTGACTTTCCTTCCCACGGGAACAGAAACTGTCCCTGCTGAGACCTGGAGGTGGAGATTGATGACACCAGGAAAGGTTGATTTATTGCTATTGGGGAATGTGACTTTTGGGGGTGTTTCTAATTTCCAACATTATGTGCTGTAATTCTGGTTTGTGTCAGATCCAGAATACAAGAAAATTTGCCAATTTGATGCTTGGTGGCACATTGGTTAGAGTGCAGTACTGCAAGCTACTTCTGTTGCAGCCAGCTGCCTGCAATTTGGCAGATCAAATGTCACCAGGCTCAAGGTTGACTCAGCCTTCCATCCTTCTGGTGTGGGTAAAATGAGGACCCAAATTGTTGGGGGCAATATGCTGACTCTGTAAAACCACTTAGAGTGGGCTGTAAAGCATTATAAAGTGTTATATAAGTCTAAATGCTATTGCTATTACCTAAATAAAAGATATTTATTTTGGAAAATGGACTTTGCTCATTTCTTTTTAAATGGATTTCATTACTTGGAAACCTGACATTATTCTGGATCCCCACAACCTAATCCCAAACAAGGATTGCTATTCAGAATCCTGAGCCCTGGCTGTTTACCCGGAGCATTGGGCAACAGCAAAGACTCAGGGAAGATGGCAGAAGGATGGAACCCAGGGGTACCGGAATGTGAATGCAAACTTGGGGGGGCTGTGTGAAGTTGCCAGCCAGCCCCCGCAATGGATCCCCAGGAGACAATCTGAGTGACTGCAATCATGGAGATATCACGCGCCAGATGGGAGCTCACCCGAAATCCGCAGTTGAATGGTCTGCAAGCGCTGGTATTCAATGGATGGAAAGGGACCTGATTGGCCAATCAACCCTTCCTGACCCACTCAACAATCACCTGTTAACTGTGGCCAGAGAGTCTTGAGCCATGATCTTGTGGAGAGCAGCAACTGGACCCATGGCAGATCACAATGAGACGGATGAATGGCAGTACCAAATGGCAATGTGTAACCAGACCTTTGAGGACCTACCTGACCAGATGGAGCAGCTTGTCTTCGGACATCAAGGCAGAAGCCCACAAGTGAGGCAAATGACCACCCGGAGAGATAGAGCAACATGTGCTTCCAGCCTGTCAACCTTCGGTCTAACCCAGTTGGGAGATTTATCTCCTCCCAAAAGAGGGCGATTTACTGCTGCTGGAGATCTACCACCATTGCATCATTCATTCCCGAGAGTGGAACAGAGAGGAGCGAGAAGAAGGGGGAGTCCACAAAGAATCCATTGAGGAATGAGTTCCCCCCCTCCTTGTCTGCCTCTGGCTGACCAGATCCCTCCAGGATGGGCATTTTACCCAGGCAGAGGATGGGTTCAAGACCAAGCTCAAATTATACCAGCCCTACTGCAATCTCACCTCTGCTGCCATAGCCAGCTCCACGCACAAACACCCCAACACCTTTAAAAACCATGTTTGATGGAACCTCAAGCAAACTTGTATTTTTCCTGAATAGTCTTACATCAACAGGCATAGAGATGAATTCCATGATGATACCCAACTCATCCAATTCCTAGGGGACAATCTGGAGGAGGAGGCATCCAAATGGTTCACCCAGATCAACGATGAAGGTGCTCTTGAATTAAACATTGTGGAAGACTTCCTGAGAGAGCTCCAGGTGCATTTGAGGATTTTTTCTCAAGAGGCTGAAGCAGAACTCAAAAGCATTAGGCAGAAGGAGAGACCCACCAAGGAACTTGTATTTGAGTTCAGACACCTGGCCACTAGTCTCAGACACTGGTAGGAGAGAATACTGGTGCACTATTTCCAAGAAAGCCTGGATGAGGAGTTATTAAAAATCTGCCTTTGCCATAGGTTGCCCAAGGACAGAATCTATGAGTGGTATTGAATTGCCATAGCAAAGGATAACATGCTCAGACAGTACAGAAGAAGCAACACTGAGAAACAATCCAGAAGACAATTCACACAATGCTCAGTACCAGCCACAGCAAAAGACATCAAACAGCAGCTGCCCTGATTTCTATAAAGTGCTTCTGTGTGGCCAGCAAGGGCACCACACTTCAGAGTGCTTAGCGCTGGCCCCATTACCGCAAGTGAGAGCACCTGCTCCCCCTAAAGGGAAAAAAGCACCAAGAAAACCATTGGACAAAAGCAAATTTGTGTGCCAAGCCATTGAGGTCCCTATCCCCAGCAACCCACAGGAGAGGGAACTCTGGCAGCAGCATTACCCATTATTCAGGATGCAGACAGCGAAGAAGAGGGCCCGATGGTAAGCCTTTCTGACCCTTTAAAATTGAAGGGACATTGACTGTTACTGCACAGGCATAGAAGAACCCATAGACATTATTATTGACACCAGCAGTTTGCGATGCCTTATTAGTCCTGAGTGTGTGCATAGCCTAAGCATAGAGACTCAAGCATTAACTAACCCCATTCGATTCCAATAACTGGATGGATATATGATAGGGGGAAGTCTGGCCATGCACATCACTGAAAAAGTAAAAGTAACTATAGGGAAGCTATAGGGAAGCTAACTATAGGTTCACAGTAGTGCCAAAAATGACTCAGTCAGTAATCCTGGGTCTCACCTGGCTAGACAAATGGCACCCAATTATAAGCTGGGAGGGCGAATGTAGGAGAATTAAATTAGCACTCGGTCCCAAGCTACCTCTTGAACAAGACAACAACCAAATTGACAACTCAGGATTACGGGAGAGCCATGAAGCGCCATGAAGCGGCATTGGCTGAGCAACCCCCAGGGATCCCTCAAATCTCAATCCAATACCGTGACCTAGCTGAGGTTTTCAGTGAGGAGGAATTCAATGTGCTACCACCACTCCATCGCTACACTGACTGCACCATAGAGTTTACAGAAGGGGTGAAATTACCAAAACCAAAGATGTACTCCAAGACACCTAAAGAAATGAGACTACATACACTCAAATATAGCCAGAGGTTCCATACAACTTGCAAAGTCTAGAATGGCAGCCCCCATGCTATTTAAAGAAAAAAAGATGGCGGGGTTATATTATGCATGGATTTTAAAGGAATTAACACTGTGTATATTCACAACACTTATCCCCTACTGCTCATGAAAGACATGTTAGGACACTTCGCAAAAGAGAAAGTGTTTACTAAATTATATCTCCATGAAGCGTATTACCAAATCCTCATCAGAGGAGGAGATGAATGGAGGACTGCTTTCAACTGCTCCTTAGGCAGCTTTGAATTCAGAGTAATGCCATTTGGATTGCAAGGAGCCCCAGGAGTTTTCATGAAGTTGATAAATGAAGTACTACATGAACATTTGTATAAAGGGGTCCTTGTTTAATTTGTGACATTCTTATTTACAACAAAACTTTAGAAGAACACATCAAGTTAGTGAGAAAAGTATTAAGAAAACTGTTGGAGGCAAAGCTGTATGTGATATTGTCTAAGTGCAAATTCCATAAAGAGTCACTAGGTTATCTTGGCTACTGCATTTCAAATCGGGATAGAAATGGATCCGGCAAAAGTGAAAGCAGTACTAGACTGGCACCACCCAAAACCCAGAAACAGCTGCAAAGCTTCCTGGAATTTGCAAACTTTTACCAGCAATTTATCCCCTCATTTGCTGAGAGCACACTACCAGTGACAGAGCTATTAAAAACGGGGGGGAGGGGGGGCAACCAAGCCAAAACCTGGCTAACTTCTGAAATGGACTCTAGAATGCCAAAAAGCCCAATTTGAATTGTTAAAAAGGCATTTTGCACAGGAACCCATTTTAAGACACCCTGAGCCAGAACTGCCTTTTGTAGTGCAAGCTGATGCTAGTGACATAGCAGTGGCAGCTGTACTCCTCCAATAAAAATGAGAAAGGAGACCTGCAACTATGTGCATATATGCCCAAAAAACTCACAAATACTGAAAGAAGGTGGGTTGTATGGGAGAAGTTAGGCTCTACTAACATAGAGACAGTTTTTAGAAGGAAGCAACAATCCTTTCAAGGTGTGGACAGACCACAAAAATTTAGAAGCTCTAAAAACACCAGGAAACTCTCTCCTAAACAAGTCAGATAGGCACAATATTTCAAAAGAGTCAATTTCCAATTGAAGTACCTTCCCCTGGGTGGGGGGGAATCTACTAGCAGATGTGCCATCTAGGAAACCCCAATTTGACAGCAAGTGGGAAGAAGTAATTCACACAATTATTCCACTTTTCCCCTAGGAGACAGTTCAAGTGATTACTCGGGCACAAGCCCAAAGCCAAAAGATGAAAGACAAATCAGAAATGACAGAAAGTTACAAAATGAATTAAGTGCAGATTCTTGGTATCAAGAAAATAAGGGTCTATTAATTATAAGGAATGGTGTAGCATGGAAGTGGTTGAAGTTACATGTCCCCAAAACTTTACACCTTCATGTACTTCAGAAAAGCCATAACTCAAAGCAAGCAAGACATTTTGGTTATTTAAAAACCCCACATTTGGCCAGATGTCAGTTTTGAAACATGACATTGAGGATTATGTAAAGAGTTGTGCCACTTGTGCTATGATAAAACCAGACCAGGAAAACCTCCAGGACTTTTGCAACCTGTCAGAACCATTCCGACCTTGGGAGGAGATAGGAATGGATTTTATAATAGATTTACCTGAAAGTGGGGGGAAATACAGTCACTTGGACTGTTGTGGATTTTCAAAACAAGCTCATTTTGTTGCATGTCCAGGATTACCATCAGCCAGGAAATTGTCCAAAATGTTTGTTAATCATATAAATAGATTACATGGAATACCTTGCAGGATAATTTCAGACAGAGGGATTTAGTTTACTTCAAAATTCTGGAGGGAGTTTATAAAACTATTGGATCCTCTAAAGGGTTAAACTCTGGATTTCATCCTAAAATGAATGGACTGTCTGAAAAAGTTAACCAGGTTATTGGTCAATATCTAAGATATTATGTAAATTACCAACAATCCAACTGGGCTGATTTACTGCCATTTGTGGAGGTTGCTTATAATAATGCTGTACATAGCAGTACTGGGCTAACCCCTTTCCAGATAAATACTGGGATGGAATTCATCCCCATGCCTGAATTGCCAAGGGATTTCCCCTTCTCCCCATCCATGTCAGTATATGAATGGAGTCCTGGGAAAATACTAAAAAGGCTTTGAATAAGGCAGCACAGATCCATAAGAAGCAAGCTGACAAACATCACCCACAACAACCAAAATTCAAAGTGGGAGATAAGGTTAATTTGTCAACTAAATATTTAAAGTTACAGTTATCTTCTAGAAAACTGAGTCCAAAATTTATAGGACTTTTTCAGATAATTAAAATAATAAACAGAGTGACTGTCAAATTTAAATTCTCTAACTTCCGGTTTTTCACATTATTTTTTAAAGCTGTTTGTTACTTCCTCAAATGGCCAGCAGACTGTGCGGCTCCAAAGGCTATGGTCATTGCAGGGCATGAACATTATGACATTAAAAAATATTGGACTCTAGGATTTTCAAGGGGAAATTACACTATTTAATTTATTGGATAATTTAGATGCTACTTGGGTAAATAGCTGGAAAATTAATGCTGATAGATTGGTGAAAAAAATTCCATGAAAAATATTCACACAAACCCAAAGCGAATCCTTTGGGTGACAGAGGTTAACCTAATTGCAATCTTTGTGTATTCTATATCATTGCAGGATTTTCTTTTCAATTGGGGGGGGGGGTAGCCAGTCGAGCCTGAAATTGACATTTGTGTAGCCATTTTATTTAGCCCTATATTCTAATCATTTATTCCTTTTCTTTCTTTCTCTTTGCTGTTAATGGTGGGGAGGGTTTCGGGCTCGTTACATTCTTAAGGTGGGAGGAGTGGTTAGATAGTGAGGATTGTTTTGGCTAGGTAACTTTCCTTCCTGTGGGAACAGAAGCTGTTCCTGCTGAAATCTGGAGTGGACATTGATGACTCCAGGCAAGGTTGATTTATTCCTGTTGGGGACTGTGACTTTTGGGGGCTCTTTCTAATTTCCAATATTATGTGGTGTAATTCTGGTTTATGTCAGATCCGGAAATCTGACATAGCCACCATTTTCTGGGTAGTTACATTGAACTGTGATCACTCTGAAGATGGTGGCTATTTCCAAGACCATGCCACATGGCCCAGGAATGAAGAAACCTGCTTTGTTTCTTTAATACAAGCTTTGGAGAGAACTAATCCAGAGCTTTCTGGAGTTACATTAGGGAAGCAGAGCAGGCCTTTATATTCCTGGGCCACATGGTGTGATGCTGTAAGCAGCCATTTTCTGGACAGCTGTATTAAACTGTGGACCCATTGGGTGGGAAACAAGCATGGGATGTCTTAGGGGGAGAGGAAGGCCCTGGGAAATGTACGGAAGGGCCTCCCTAGGCTTTTCAAGGCCCCCTCAAGGAAGGTTGGGTGGGAGGTTGTAAGCAAGATGATCACGTGGATACTTCACATAACAGCCATCATGACATCTGACCACAATGGACAGGGTCCATTATGGTTGTCTTGCTGGTTTTCCCCCAGTTATTGGATGGGGGACTTTTTCTCCTCTGAATTTAAGGAGGAAACCTGACTACTTTAAAGGAAATATTTGATTTATTGGCCAATGAAGTTCTTGAAATTTTGAACTCTTTATTGGAACTAGAACTTACTATTGATGACAAAGAAATCCCTCTGGAAACAATCGAGATGGATTCACTGAAATTATAAATGCAACTGAATAACCATTTAAAAATTGAAAAAGACATTGTGGATTCCCCTTTCAAATTGGAAGTATAGGAGATTTATTGGTGTTATTTCATAAAAACTACAACTGGACTTGAAAAATGATAAGAATTTTAAAAGATGCTGGAAGAAGATGAGTTAGAATTTTATTTATGGGACTTAAATATTTAATTTATTTATTTTTATTTGTCAATTGCTTACAAGATTATAGGTATAAGTAAAAACATAGTTATGAATACATGGATACATATAAGACAAATTTAAAAAAATATAAAAGAAACAATAGGACAGGGACGGTAGGCACCTTGGTGCGCTTATGCACGCCCCCTACAGACCTCTTAGGAAAGGGGTGAGGTCAATAGTAGACAGTCTAAGATTAAAGTTTTTGGGGTTTGGGGAAAAAAACCACAGAGTCAGGTAGAGTATTCCAGACATTGACCACTCTGTTGCTGAAGTCGTATTTCCTGCAATCAAGTTTGGTGCGATTAACCTTGAGTTTGTATCTATCGCTTGCTCTAGTGTTGTTATGGTTGAAGCTGAAGTATTCATTGACAGGTAGGACATTGCAATGCATGAGACTATACTTAGATCGGACTGAAGGCAGCGTAGTTCTAGGTTTTCTAGGTCTAGAATTTCGAGTCTGGTGGCATAAGATATTCTGCAACAAATAGAGGAGCAGAGAACTCTTCTTGTGAAATATTTATGGGCTTTCTCAACTGTGTTAATATCAGATACGTGATGTGGGTTCCAGACTGATGAGCTGTATTCGAGCATTGGTCTAGCAAATGTTTTGTATGCTCCAGTTATTAGTGTAATATTACCAGAGAAAAAGCTACGTAAGATTAGGTTAACAACTCTTAATGCCTTTTTGGCTATGTAGTTACAGTGGGCTCTAGCATTTAGGTCATTAGAGATGAGTACTCCAAGATCCTTGACAGAGTTTGAATCATGAACAAGGTCTTGACTATTCAGCCTGTATTTTATTTTCTGATTTTTTTTGCCAATATGTAGGACAGAGCATTTATTTGTTGAGATTTGAAGTTGCCATTTGTTTGACCATTCTGATACATAGTCAAGGTCTTTTTGAAGGGTAGCAGTATTGTCTGTGGTGTTGAATAGCTTTACATCATCAGCGAAGAGAACGCAGTTGCTCTTGATATAATCACAGAGGTCATTTATGTAGAGTATGAAAAGAGTTGGTCCCAGAACACTGCCTTGGGGGACACCACTGTTGACAGGTACAGAATTTGATAGGATGCTCCCAATTTTGACCATTTTTTGTCTGTTTGACAGGAATGCTTCTATCGAGTTATGCAGGTGTCCAGAGATACCGTAAGATTTTAGTTTTAGGAGTAGTTTGTTGTGTACCACCGAATCAAAGGTTTTACAGAAGTCTATGTAGATTGCGTCTATTGCTTTACCCTGATCAAGTTGTGTAGTCCATATGTTTTTGCAGTGTAAAAGTTGCTGATTACATGATAGTTTTTTCCTAAAACCAAATTTTTTATTAGAGAGTAGATTGTTTGTTTCTAAGTGGAGGATGATGGATTGGTTAATAATTGATTCCAGGACTTTAGCAGGTGGTGCAGCATAGAGAGATTGGTCTGTAATTTTCAACTAGGCTTGGGTCTCCCTTTTTGAAGATGGGGATGACCGTGGCTTGTGACCATAGTTTTGGCAAGGAGCTGGTCCTGAAAGATTTTTCAAAGGTTATGCTTAGAGGTTTGATTATGGCAGTGGATAGCTTTTTTAAGAAGTAGGCACATATTCCGTCCGGTCCAATAGATAGAGATGGTTTTAGATTGCGCAGTGCTTTTTCAACAATGTCTTCTGTAAAATCGATATGTATTAGATCATTGTAGTTTTCTGTGGTTTGACTAGGAAATACTGGGCATGATCCATTGCTGTTTACAAATACTGAGCCAAAGATTGTGTTAAAGAGGTTGGCTTTAATAGTGTCATCGTTGCAGTCTTTACCATTAGGTCCTTTCAGGGGTGGGATGGACCTTGAGTCTTTTAGTTTATTTATAAAATTGTAGAAAGCATGGGTGGAATTGGTGCGTAGAAGGTTTTCCTCTTGTTTAATGTGATAATTGGTGTATTCAGTTTTTATCTGGTGGGATAAATTTTTGTATTGGCTTTTGAAGTTGGCAACATGACCAGATTTGTTTTTCTGCCAAAGTGATTTCTTTTTGGATTGAAGCTTCCTTATTGTTTTGGGTAATTTGTTTTTTTCTGGTTTTGGGAGTTGTTAATGGTACATATAGTTTGATGACTCTTTTGACTTCAAGTAAAAATATATTGTAATGGTCTTCTACAGTATTGCATCCAGGGAATAGAAATTGCCAATCAAGGGATGAGAGATCATTGTTTATAAGATCATAGTTGCCTTTTTTGAAGTTATAATTGGGGATTCCGTCGTTGTGATGATTTTTGTGTGGACGTACGTTCAGACAAAAGTCAATCATGTTAAGATTAAGAAGAAGAAGGAAAATAAAATGATTCATCTGATTATGATTAAAGTACTAATTCTTATTTTCGGTGACAATGAATGGTTATCTGGCTTAGATAGTTTTCTTTTGGAAATGTCTGGTGGAGATAAATATTACTTTTTGATATCTCAAAAAGGTGATTATGTTTGGGGACTTCCAAGGAACATGGCTAACTGAATACATGCCCAGGGAAAGATCTCTGAAATATTTTTCCCTGGGGTATTACTCTTCTGCCTTCTAACTGAAGGGACTGATATCCCATCAGCTTTTATTACCCACCCAGCCAGGGTGTGTTGAAGAACTTCCTCTCAGAACCCTTCAATAGAGCTGTAATCTGGCAAACAGTTTCTGGAATTGAACTCCAGAGCTATATGCATGCCAAAAGCTGGAAGGGGAGGAGCTACAATCTGTTCGGAGGTTGAAGAAACTGTCATTTTGAAATTCACCTTTCAAACAGACAGTTATGCCTTCCTCTTCTTAATCACCTTCAACTATTGTAATTCTATCTTAAACCAAAGAGGCTCTTTCTAGTAATAGCCTGCTATACCTTTTTGAAGACTTGTACCATTTCAAGGGTCTCTTTTTGTCACAAAGAACAAGGAAGAAGACTGCTAAGGCAATCCAAACAAGGAAATGTGCTGAAAAAAAAGCTGATAGAGAAAAATGAAGATTGAAAGTGTGATTTTAGTCTATTATTGTATTGTGGGTGGCTAAAAATCTTCTGATTCTGACTAAAAGAGGAAGCCAATTTGAGAGATATTTGAAAGGTCTCTAAATAAAATATGCCAATTTGTTAACTAGTTGTTCTC
Organism: Pseudonaja textilis; assembly: GCF_900518735.1. The sequence goes on from NW_020769326.1 coordinate 5,229,874, forward strand.
TGATGACAAAAAAAATCCTCTCAAGGTACTTCTGAGATGCAAACATGGGAGAATGCTACAAACTATCAAGGCAACTTCACAAGTAGCTAAAAATGCAGAGGAGTTTATCGCAGTTTTGGAAGAACCGGATATTAACTTTCATTATTATCGTTCAAATGTAAACCTCTCAACACAACTGAAAGAAGAAAAAAGACAAATTTGGGACATTTTCTTAAAGGAAATTAACAGGATTGAGGGTCTCATAATAAAAAGAAAGGCCTACAAGTCTTTGATATTTCCAGAGAAGAAAAAGATTTTACTCCATGAAGATAAGCTGGAAGGAGTAACTTAAACTTAATGGGTTAACTGAAATCAGGATGAATTTTTCTCTGCTTGATATGTGCAACTGAAAAAAAGGTGTGACCCAAAATTTGAAAATGTTTTTTATAAATACACACACACACACACACACAATGCTTAAGTAACTCTTAAAGTAGGCAAAAGCTATTGAAAATGTATTTAAGAGTATCTATATTAAGAGAAAGTTAAAGAAAATTATGTGCCAGTTTAAAGAAAAACCCTGTATGTTAAAAAGGATGTTTATAAAAGGGGAAAATATGCAATAATTTGGAGGGAAGGATCTAAATGTAACACTGAAGTTCAAAGCTTGTACGTTAAAAAATCAAAGAAAAAGATGTATTAGAACATTTTGATTTTAAACAAGTATTTTTTAAAAAAAAGTTTAGTACTTTGAAGGAAAAATGTTTTCTTTCCTTTTTTTCAGTAAGGCCAAAGTATTTGAAATAATACAATAAATTTTGTAAATAAAAATGTTGACAGTTCACAAACATTACAAGCTGCAAATATAAATACATACTATTTTTATAGCAAAGAAGATAAAGCAGGAATGGTTAAATTGGTTATTTATTTAAAGAGGAAAATGTGCTATTATTAGTATAACACTTCTGGAATTTGGGCTTGTGAAGAAAAAAATGAAACTTTGATCTTGGTTTTGTTGATTAGAAAGATTTGATTTTATAAGAATGGCTAGTTAATTAATTAATGTGTAAAAGCAAAAAGTTGAGTTTGCAATGTGTTTATTTTGTATTGTGCCAGGAAGAATTGGAAGTTAATTCCCCTTTTCCTTTCTTTTGCTCTTCCCCCTTGTATCTCACACACTGTATAGGTCTGCCTCTCCTCTCCATTCAAGAAAGTAAAAGTTTGAAATTAACATTTCAAAAACAGCTTTTTATTGAAGGGAAGGGATTGCAGGACAAAAGAAGCAGGATCGAAAACTTCCCACATAATTGAATTAGGACAGGGGTCTGCAACCTTAAAACATTCAAAGAGCCATTTGGATTGGTTTCCCACAGAAAACACAGGGAGCCAACTTGATGTAACTCCCACCCAGTCACATGATCCCCCAGCCATGCCTACCCAGGTTTTGTGGCTCCCAGTTTTTTTTCTGTGGGAAACAGGCATCTCTCTGTGTGTGTATGTGTGTGTGTGTCTCCCTCTATCTTTCTCTGTCTCTCTCTGTCTCATCTATCTATCCCTCCCTCCTTCCCTCCATCTATTCATCTATCTATTTCTCCCTCCATCCCTGAATCCCTCCATCTATTCCTCCATCCCTCCATCGATTCCTTCATCCCTCTATCTTTCTATCCTTCTGACCCTCCATCTATCCCTGTATCCCGCCCTCCCTCCATTTATCTATCCCTCCCTCCCTCCATCTATCTATCCATCCATCTATCTCTGTTCTCCTGCCCAGCTTCACGTGTTGTGTGAATTCAACCACTTGGGCTGTAGAAGGGGAATGGCTGCAGGCAAAGCCAAGTGTTGGAGATCCATGCAAAATAAGGCAACTCTAACCTGGATCCCCCCCCCCCCCCCCCCCCCCCCCCCCCCCCCCCCGCAGAGGTGACCCGGGCAGCCTGAGCACAGCTCCCACCTCTGAGGTGGCCAGCAAGCAAACAAAGTTAGCTCTCCAGCTAGGAGGAGGCAGGGCTCCATGGCAACAGTGGAGCAGGCAGAGCATGCACCTTGTCCACTGCCATGATGGTGCTAGCTGGGAGGAATGCATGAGTGAATGGTTGCAGCTGTACTCGCCAGAGTTTGCAAGTGGGCTTGGCAGTGCTGTGGCAAGGCTGGGAGGGTACACACATGTGGGGAAATCTTCCTCAAGCAAGCAGCTGGGCTCGACCAAAGCACAGCAAAGGAACGCACGGGGTGGGTGGCTGTTTGCTTGAGGAAGGCCTTCCCGCACATGTGCACCTTCCCAGCCACAACACAGCTGGCCAGGGGGTCATGAGAGGAGGAGGGGGGAGGAGGACTATAACTAATCCCTGATTTGGAAATTGCTGTGGGAAAAACAAGATTGGATAGCTATAGGGAAGAATTGGATCTTTGTGAAATATAAATAGTTTTGGCAGATGGATGGAAAAGTGAAAAGATAAATACCTATTTTGCAGATGTCTGAAGAACATTTTTGTTTAGCTTGCTACTTTTTCCCTTTTTTCCCTTGTTTTTGGATTCACCCTGTAAACTATTGGAACAATAAAAAGCCAAGACTGAGGTTACAGTGGGCCTTATGGATTATAAATTGAATTGACTTTGATTTTAGCATTGTTATTTCTTTTTTTTTTCTTTTTTCCCTTCCTCTTTGTTGAATACTGAACTATCAAGGGCTGGGGATAAAGCAGGCACTGTGGAATATAAATATTATAAATATTAACTCACAGAATATAACAAACATTTTCAAGGACAAACAACTCTCCCCTTCCCTTCTCCATTTTTTGATTTTTTATTATTATTGCTTTTTTCTGTTCTCCTTTTTTGTTGTTTATTTTTTTGATCATGGACTGATCCTATAAACTATTGAAATAATAAAGAGTCAAGACTGGGGTTTCAGCCGGCCTTATGGATTACAAATTGAATTGATTTTGATTTTGGCATTGAAATATTGAGACATTGAGACACTGAGACATTGAAAATTGATTGCATCTGAATTGGAGGAAGCCAAACTTGTATATGGTTTCCTTCTTTTGATATGTAGGCTATCTCCAGAGGTGCGATTCAACCAGTGTAACAATTGGTTTGGTGAGTGTGCGCGTGCCAAACGTGTGCTTTGGGCATGGGCTCTGTTTTAAAAAGCCAATTTTAAACTGAATTACTTACCTTCTACTGCAGCCCCGGTGACTGAAACAGCTGAGGTACGGCAAACTGCTCTACCGTGCAAATCAGCTGTGCTAAAAAAAAAAAATGGAAATAAAGCACAGGAAAGAGCAGGGGTGGATGGGCGGGATATATTTTTGCATCAGCTTTTGAAGTTGAAAAACCAGATTTGCTTTTTCGCCAAAGTGATCTCTTTTTGGATTGAAGCTTCCTTATTGTTTTGGGTAATCTGTTTTTCCTGGTTTTGGGACTTGTTATTGGTACATATAGTTTGATGACTTTTTTGATTTCTAGTAAAAATATGTTGTAATGGTCTTCAACAGTATTGCATCCAGTGATTAGAAATTGCCAATTAAGGGATGAGAGATCGTTGTTTATAAGATCATAGTTGCCTTTTTTGAAGTTATAATTGGGGATTCCGTCATTGTAATGATTTTTGTGTGGACCTATGTTGAGACAAAAGTCAATCATGTTGTGGTCACTGTTGGAAAAGGGTTTTTTTAATTTGTATTCCATAAATTGAATTCAAACTATTGCAGAAGATGAGATCAAGGCAGTTGTTAAGTCTAGTATTTTTGGTTACTAGTTATTCCAGTCCCAGATTTGTTTTAGCATTGTAGAAGGTTACATGTATGGGTTCAGTTGTACATTTGTTTAGGGTCCAGTTAACATGAGGTAGATTGAAGTCACCAGGAAAGATAAAAGCATGTGGGCAGGGTGCTACCCATGTTAGTAGTGTATTTAGCTTCTTTGCATGTTTGATGTCATAATCAGGGGCTCTGTAACATAGTAAGAACTGATGTTAAGGATGTAGAGATTGATACAAAATAGTACATGAGAATATTGAATGATTAAGATTGATAATATATATTAATATCAAATTATATAAGAAAGTTAATAATACCACTGTGAAAATATTGCCATGTTTGGTTTAAAATGTAAGGCACCCTGGAACCACACTGTTCACACAATGATGTGTTTATAGAACCAAAAAAATAAAAAAAGGAAAAAAAAGATGAGAGTGAAAATAGAACAGGCAGAGTGAGAAGTAGCAACAGCAAAAGAACTCAGAGAAATAAGAGAAACCAGAAGTATAAGACCTATATATATATAAGAAAACAATGCAAGAAGAAACAAAGATGCTATCAGTCAATATAAATGGGCTGAACTCCCCTATGAAAAGAAAGAAAATATTTTTAAAATTACAAAGATTAAAATTGGACATAATATCACTTTACCACTAATATGAATCCAGCATGGTGCTCGCTGAAGTGCCTGAACTCCCACTGATGATCCCATCAGTGGTAATAAGTGGGGCCCTTCAAGAACCTAGCTGTTTCTGCAACCTTAAATACTCAAAGAGTCCTTTGGACACTTTTCCCACAGAAAACAAATCAGGATCTCTCTCTCTCTCCCCCCCTCTCTCTTTCCCTCCCTCCCTCCCTTTCCCTCCCTCCCTCCCTCTCTCTCTCTCTCTCCCTCTGTATATGTGTGTGCGTGTCTTCTCTTTCTGAAGACTGGATGGCTGGTAGGGAGGTGGGGCAATACTGCAGTCTCCCTAGCAAACCTGTATTGTGGCTGTTGCCTCCTGCCTCTGCACGTTGAGGAGGCTGAGCAACAGTGAAAAGAGTGCAGACCTCCTGAGCCGCAGGAAACGGCTGCCGGTGATGCCTTCAGGTGAAAATATTGCAAGGAGGAGGCTTGATCCCTTCCCTCAGGAGCCGCAAAGCGCTCACCACCCCTCTGGCTCCCGCCAAGCCTCCTCCTTCCCACTGGGCATGTGAGCACTTCTGGCAGGGAGAAAGAGAAGCATGGTGGGAGGAGGCTTGGTGGCTGCCAGACAGTGGCGAGTGCTTTGTGCTCCTGAGGGGAGGGGTGTGTCACCTTCATATCTTATAGTTGATTTCCTTTAAATATTCTACTCCTAAATTATCCTATTAAGCAATTATAATTTCCATCACCTAATATATTATAACATAAATCCCTTTTTAGACAGATTCTGCATGGTACTTCCCCTTTAAATTACTTCTAACCAATTTTAAGTTTAAAAGAAATAAAAAATAGATAAAATGGTAGAGATTAATTAATCATTTCAAACTCATCCTAAAGAAAAAACTGGTATTAATTCCCTTATAATCCTTCTCATAATTCATTTCAATCACATTTTATAAATCCTTAATATATATTAATATAATTCAATTTTATTTTACATATTTTTGTTTTTTATTTGATCTACCTGTTATCATACATTCCATTACGTAACAATCCCGTTTCATCTTCCATTTTAATTATATATATTTTCCTGTTTTCTAAAATATTTATAAAATCCCTTATCACCATGCAGAATCCTCTATTTTAGTTGTGATTTTAACCATTATCTCTGTGCCTATCAATTAAGCTATTCCCTTTAATTCTTGTTTCCCATATTTCTTATTTCCTGTTTCTGTTTTTTGTAACTTCTTTTCTCCTTTATTTTCCTCCTCTTTTTCTCACTCCAATTTTTGTCCCCTCCCTCTTTAATGCTTCCTTCTGTAATCCTCCCTTCTGCTCTTTCCTTATATTTTGTTTATTTCTCACACTGTTCCTTTTTCTGATTACTTCCTCTAATCTCCAGTTTTAAGTCCCTTTCCCCTTTTTTGAGTTTCAAACCTCGTTGTCTCGATTTTTTTTAATTAAAGATCACCTTCCCTTTATTCAAGTCTTCTTCCTCTGAAGCTTTTTGCTGATCCTCATAGTCCAAGACTGCCATTTCCAGGGATTTCAGAACAAAGCCAAATAATTCTCCTTTCACTTGCAATTATTCCTTCATATTTTTAGTTCCATTTTCAGTTCCAAATAAAGTTCTGCCATCTTTCAACATTTCCCAGTACTTTTAGACAACTAAATTCTATAAGATTGCTTCCCAGAATTAATTTCCAAAGTTTCCAAAATCATCAAACAATTCCAGAACAGTTTCTTCTTGCTTCTTTCTTTGTTACAAAGTTCCAAACTCCATCTTCACTTTCCAGGGGCTCTATTTGATTGTAGCAACATTTCATTTAATTTGTTTTTCTTTAAAAGTCTTTTAAAAGTTGACATTAATTTCTTTCAGCATCAGGTACTCTTTAGTATGTCCAAGTTCCACCCCCTTTTTTCAGATCTTCCCTCTCTTCCGTGCCAAAGCTTTAAAAATCTTTTCCTAAGAGTTCTTAAGTTTTTTAGCTCCAGGGTACCTTGTATTCAGATGTTAATCCTGCTTAGCCTGTTCACCCAAGCTGTCCTCTTCTCTCTACTCCTGCACAATCTTGTCTGGTCAGATCTTCCTCTTTGGGATGGCCATTTTGGCCATCAATGTATCCGCCTTCGGAGGGGAGTTTTATGCCTCACCAAGGAGGGGAAATGCGACTCCCCTCAACTCAGCTGGTGTTTTCTCCTTTCTCTGCCACCTCTACAGGGTGGCTTTGGCCCCAAATCAGGTAGATAGGGGCCCTCCAGTGGTAAGCACAAACTGAAACCACGGACGGTCGTGGATTCGGTCCATCAGTGTGGGAGTCTAACCAGAACTCAATAATCCAAAAGAGTTTTGATTGTGGGGAAATGAACAAACTTACATTAGAACTAAAACAGAAGAAGACTCAGATTATTATAGTTTGAAAAAATTGCTATCTTTGGATAAATAATAGAAACAAGCAATAAAATAAATAAGGAATGTATAGTTTAGAAAGATAGAGGTGTATATATATATATGTGTGTGTGTGTATGTGTGTGTGTGTGTTTATACATACATACATACATACATACATATATATGAACAATTAGGAGTATAAAATATGCACTGGAATAATATTTGAAATGTAAGTACTATCAAAATGGATTTTAATATACATAATATTTTCATTTTAAATATCTATATTGTATTTTGTATTTTAATGTTTTAAACTTTTAATAAAGGTTATTAAAAAAAGATAAGATCTAATAATATAGACACTCACAGGATTTTACTAGCATGTGGCTGAAACACCCACACATCTGCCTAATAGAAAAGTTTATTTAATGTTTTAATTTTTGCTGTCCACAGAGATTTTGACTGTTTGATATAAATTTATTAATTGACAGTTTTAAATAGTACATTATGTTTGCTGCTTTGAAAATCTTGTTAGAATGTGAATGGAAATATTGGAGATAGAATAGTAATATTAAAATTCTGGTTCTTAATGCAGGATTTTTAAAGTAATATTTCTGAAACTTACATTTATGTCACAATCATTATAGATAGAAGTTTATTATTGTAAATTAATCTGGAATATTTTACCTTAGAGGCTTATATTATTGATTTTTTTAAAATGACCATAAAGAATTTTTGTTACCTTGCTAGAAAGTGTGTCATGCTGGAGTTAAAAAAGATTGTGAAACCAAAGTAACACAATTTAAAATAATACAGGCTATAAACTTGATTTTTTTTCAAAAAATCTTCCATTTTAAAACATATTACACATCATGCATAAAGTCACGTTAGATTTTAACTTAAATCATAATTATACAATTATTCTAAAAACTATTGGAGTGATTAAAGAGGAATGTCAAAGAGAATTTTCAATACCTCAATTCTCAATAACTCACTCAATTATTCCTAGAATTCTTGGGACAAGCCATGACCAAACTGAAGATTTGTGGTAGAGTTAAGACCATGAATTTTCAAAAATACTGGAAGGGAAAAAGGGTAAAAAAAGATTTGTGCTTTAGTAGTACCTGGATGTTTTCTGCTTTTCCTTCTATGTAATCCATGTTGCTTTCAGTAACTGCTATTTCATCAGTAACAGCAACTTCACCACCTTCATTTGTAGAAGTGGCATCAACACACTCAGTTTCAGTAGGACTTTCAATTACTGAGTCCATCTGCAACTAATAAGAAAGGTAAAACTGTTATTCACATAGATCCTTTTTAATATCCAATCCTATAATAAATAAAAGAGTTTTTAAAAGAAAGTGCAGAGAAAATCATGGGATAAAGGTTTGCCTAATGACTTTCAATGAAGACATGTCTTTTGCCATCAATATACTATATAAAGAGGATGCCTCTCAGTGCCACTTGCTGGAAGGTATAGCATATATTTCTTCTTAGCATATGTAATTCTTCTCGTGGAGATTTATTTATTTATTCTTTTAAATAATAGTTTTTATTAAAATTAAGCTTTAAAAACATTGAACATGGTGGTCTTTTTTTAAAGTTTTTTTATTTTAACAACAAACAAAACAACATAAGACATACAACATAAAACATAAAAACATCATCCTTCTTCATAAATTTACAAACAATGTATCGGTTGATTTACCACTTTTTTTGTGTGCATCCATTTCCTAAACGCTAATATAATTATATTACATAATAACTCATATTATCAATCAATAATTGTATAACCCAATATCATCACTAAGAAATCATTTATCTATAATTTTATTAACTCATACTTTAATGAGATAACTATAATTTACTTAATTTATTTTGCAATGAATCGTAAGATCATACCAAATCTATCTTAATAAAGTTTTATAAAAGTAATATAAAAAAAAATTATATCCTAAGTCTAAATGTTTTATTATTATGTTTTATTATCTAACCATTGATAAAAAAGATCCCAAACTTCATAAAATTGTTTATCTTCTTGTTCTCTAATTTCAAATGTCAATTTACTCATTTCAGCACAATCCAATATTTTCTTAATAATTTCTTCCTCTGATGGAATTTTCTCACTCTTCCAGTTTTTAGCAAATACAATCCTAGCCGCTGTTAATACATTTACAATCAAATACTTCAAATTTTTATTATATGTATCAGGTAAGATTCCCAATAAAAAAATCTCTGGTTTCAAGTCTATATGTGTCTTTATCATTTTTTCCAACCATATGCGAATTTTAGTCCAATATTTTCTAGCATCCTCACAAGTCCACCACATATGGTAGTATGAGCCAGGTATCTGATGACATTTCCAGCACTTTTCAGATTTGTTCTTGGGCATGGTGGTCTTTTTGACATATATCTCAGTCTTTACATTGTTATATAAGCAAAATATCATCCAACAATAAAACATTTATATACATATATACAACTATATACATATTTACATTTGATCTTTATATTGATTTCTATCCTAGACATTATGTTGCGATACAATCTCTTCTTAAATTCTAGTTCACATTTTTAGACTTCCTTTCATATCCCTCCATACATAGAAATTTTCCCATTCCTTCAATTCTAACGCCATACTGTTGTGGCTCCGGGCTTGGATTCAGCTCCTGTGACTGATATGACTTCAAGTGAGGAGGTCATGGCAGAAAAATATGAGCCGGCCTGGCTCACTGATTGGACTGATAACCAGAATGAGGAGATGGACATGACAAAGGACGACAGACCTGATGTATTAGAATTGTCAGGACCTTTGACCTCCTCTGGTTCCTTATCTGATCAACAGCCGGGAATGGCTGACAGGGAAGTTTTGAGAGAGTCTTCTAGTTGAGATGAGAACTTGGAAAATTTGTGGTTAAATGTAAAAAATAGAAGACGGTTGAGAAGGCAAAATCAGCTGGAGTGAATGAGGAGAGCGAGTCAGTAAATTAGCACGTTGCCTCAATGAGTATAAAAGGACACAGCTGGGCTGGTACATTTTGCCAGGAACAAAGTGACTATTTGAGTGAGGACGTTACAGCAAGAAGCTCTGAGACTGGAGATTTATTGCCAGGACTGGTTTGCCAGACAGAGTAAAGATTTATGCTGTGGTTTCTGCCAGCCGTTATCTTGTAAGACTTCTTTCCGTTTGATTTAATTGTGAAACGGCTGCTTTCTGTTTTGTTCGTTTGAATTTTGAGGGGAAGTCATAACATTATTGTTCCTGGCCCAAACAAACCATCTTTAAAGCAAGATGGATTCAAATCAACTGCAGCGTTTGGTAGAGCAGCAACAACAACAAATTAATCAGCTACTGCAAAGCAATGTGACGCTTCAGAGCGCAACTACACCATCTGGGAAAAGGAGTTGTTGGCCATTAAGGCTGCTTTTGAGACCTGGAGACATCATTTAGAGGGGACTCGGCACAAGGTAGAGGTTCGGACAGATCACCGAAACTTGGAACATTTGACCACAGCTAAGAAATTGAACCAACGCCAGATTCGGTGGTCGTTGTTTTTTGCCAGGTTCAATTTCTCCGTTACTTATGTTCCGAGTGGACCGAATCGGAGGGCAGACGCATTGTCTCGGAAGCCCAAGTATATCGGGCCCGAGGATCCTCTTCCTCTACGAACGGTGTTACCACCGGAATCCTTGGCCATACTGCAAGATCCAGTAGACTTGCGGGCTCGCATACGAGAGGCGCAACGATTGGATGCGTGGACCCAGCAGAGACGGAGGGACGTCGGACCTGATTCTCCATGGTCCATTGAAGAGGACTTGCTCCGACATCGGGGTTTATTATACGTACCTACCAGGTCGTTGAGAGCTCTCATCATGACACAATGTCATGATAACCCCGCTGCTGGCCATTTTGGATTTTATAAAACCTTGCATTTGGTCACCCGGACTTTTTGGTGGCCTCGGGTTCGTCACGATGTGTTCTCTTACGTCGCTTCTTGCGTCCAGTGTAGGCAAGTGAAAGCGGCATCGGGTGCGCCCCCTGGACTCCTCCAACCATTGCCAACTCCGGGCAGACCATGCGAAGCGATCTCCATGGACTTTCTAACGCATTTACCATCCTCGTCGGGCTTCACGACGGTGCTCATGGTAGTTGATATGCTGACTAAAATGGCTCATTTCATTCCCTGTCGGAGATTACCTTCATCCCGCACTACGGCTCAGCTATTTTTACAGCATATCTTTCGTCTGCATGGACTGCCAGATAGAGTGGTTCCTGATCGTGGGGTTCAGTTTACTGCGCAGTTTTGGAAACAGTTAATGGCAGCGCTACAAGTTCAGGTGTGCTTAGCGTCAGCGCACCATCCGGAAACTGATGGTGGAACTGAGAAGGTGATTGGCATTCTTACCCAATATTTGAGGTGTTTTGTTAATCAGCGACAAAGTGATTGGGCGAAATACCTCCCATTGGCAGAATTCGCTTTTAATAACTCGCAGCACACCTCCACTCGAGTAACGCCATTTTTCACGAATGTAGGTTATCATCCGCGCTTCTTCCCATTAACTTGGATGGATTCACCGGTTCCTGAGACACAAGATTTTCTGGAGGAACTACAAGCGGTCCACCGTTTAGTAAGGCAACAACTTGAACGAGCGAAAGAGGACTATAAACGGTTTGCGGACTGGTCACATCGAGCACCGCCTCCGTTAGCTGTGGGTGACAAGGTGTGGTTGTCCACGAAACACCTTCGGATCGATCGCCCAATTAGGAAATTGGACCATCGTTTCATCGGTCCATTCCCGATTGAGGCGGTTATCAACCCTGTGGCATACTGGCTCACATTACTGCTCTCCATGCGTATTCACCCTGTATTCCATCGCTCTCTTTTGGTTCCTGACTCCCCGGACTGTCCTCTGCGTGCTCCAGCTGGTACGACTTCCCCATCAACACCCCGTGAGGAGGCGGAGGTTGATGACACAGTGGTCAGCGTTACTGATTCGTGTTGGCTCAAGGGTCGTTTCCAGTATTTAGTCGGGAGGAGAGTGGATGACTCGGAAATTGGCTCATGTATGGATGCGTCTGCAGTTCATGCTCCAGACATCATTCGGGACTTTCATGAACGTTTCCCTTCGAAACCGCATCTGGATCGTCAGACCCGGGGGAAGGGCCCTGCGGTGAGGGATAGTGTTGTGGCTCCGGGCTTGGATTCAGCTCCTGTGACTGATATGACTTCAAGTGAGGAGGTCATGGCAGAAAAATATGAGCCGGCCTGGCTTACTGATTGGACTGATAACCAGGATGAGGAGATGGACGTGACAAAGGACGACAGACCTGATGTATTAGAATTGTCAGGACCTTTGACCTCCTCTGGTTCCTTATCTGATCAACAGCCGGGAATGGCTGACAGGGAAGTTTTGAGAGAGTCTTCTAGTGGAGATGAGAACTTGGAAAATTTGTGGTTAAATGTAAAAAATAGAAGACGGTTGAGAAGGCAAAATCAGCTGGAGCAAATGAGGAGAGCGAGTCAGTAAATTAGCACGTTGCCTCAATGAGTATAAAAGGACACAGCTGGGCTGGTACATTTTGCCAGGAACAAAATGACTATTTGAGTGAGGACGTTACAGCAAGAAGCTCTGAGACTGGAGATTTATTGCCAGGACTGGTTTGCCGGACAGAGTAAAGATTTATGCTGTGGTTTCTGCCAGCCGTTATCTTGTAAGACTTCTTTCCGTTTGATTTAATTGTGAAACGGCTGCTTTCTGTTTTGTTCGTTTGAATTTTGAGGGGGAGTCATAACACCATACTATCTAATTCAGTGCATTGAAAAATCTTTTCTATTATTGCTTCATCATTCGGTATTCCTTTTAACTTCCATGTTTGGGCAAATAGTAATCTTGCAACTTTAATAACATGAATGATTAGGTAAATATCTTCTTTTTAAAAATTCTCATTTATTATTCCCAATAAAAACATTTCTGGTGTATAATTTATTTTTAAATCCAACATTTCTTCTACCCATTGTCATATTTTGTGCCAGAATTGTATTTTCTTGCACTCCCACCACATATAATAATATGTGCTATGTTATTTCAATCATTTCCAGCATGTAGGTGGTTGAAAGCTATATGTTTTGGCTAACCTAGCAGATGGAAGATGCCATCTGTAAAACATGTTAAACAGGTTTTCTCTGTAGGATGTGGCTAATGTAATCTTTTTATTCTGGTCCCAAATTTGCTGCCATTGATCCAAATTTATGTTATAGCCAAAATTTCTAGCCCAAGTTAACACTGGTTCTTTAACCTGCTCCTCATACATTTTATAATCTAGTAAATAGTTATATAATTTCTTTGTTTGTTTCTTCTCTGATCCTAATATTTTATCTAATATTGTATCTTGACAGTTAATTCCCCATTCTTTTTTACTCCTTTCATATCTAGATTGTACTTGGAGATATGCCCACCATTCCAATGTTAAACCCTTCTGGTTAAGTTCTATTCTTTGTTTTGCCTTTTTCTGGTTATAGAGATTCAGACATGATATGGCTTCTGAGGAGGAGAACCAATTTGGAGTTTCCATATATCTTTGTAATCTTATTTTATTCCAAATTAAGATTAGAGCTTGTCAGATTTTATGCCTCAAAAAATATTGGTGTGTCGTATGTCTACTGGGCCACAAATACACATGCCAGCCCTGTTGTAAATCATGCCCTTCTAAAAGTAAAAGTCTTTTATTATCCAAATTTATCCAATCCTTAATCCATGTTAAGGCTGCTGCTTGATAATACAGTTCCCAATCCAGAAAGCCTAATCTCCCCCTCTTTCTTTTGTGTCTTAATTTGATTCTTGGTCACTTACTCTGCCACACAAAATTTAATGTTATTTTATTCAGATCTTTTAAAGAAAATTTCCCCTAATTTAATTGGTATATTTTGGAATAGAAACAAAGGTAGTATGTTCATTTGATTGCTTAAATTCTGCCTATTAATGATAATTGAAGATTATTCCAATTTTCTAAATCTTTTTTAATATGTAATAATTTCTCATAATTATCCTCCTTTATTGTTGAGCAATGTACCGAGATATTGATTCATAAATATTTCATTTTTGTACTTTTTGAATATCTAATAACTTAATGAGGTTTTCTTTTTGTTTGCTGATCATGTTCTTAGTTATGATTTTTGTTTTTTCTTTCTTTATTTTCAAACCAGCCACCATATTTTTCAAGTTTTTTTAATAATTTTGGACCTGTTTGTTCAGGGACTTCCAAGAAAAATACTAAGTCATTAGCATATGCTTGCAATTTAAAAATTTCTTTTCAAATTTCCAATCCTTGGATCTGGAGCTCTTGCCTAATTATTCTCTTTAAGACATCTAATGTATATATGAATAGTAATGGGGACAAAGGGCAGCCTTGTTTCATGCCTTTTTGTATATGAAAGCTACTTGTCAATTCTTCATTTAGTATTATTTTTTTTCTTGTTGTGTGTATATTGCCATAATTATTTTTAAAAAACTTTTCACCAATATCCATGTGTTTTAATTGTTGTAATTTAAAAGGGCCAATTTATGTTGTCAAAAGCTTTCTGGGCATCTAGAAATAACAGGGCTGCCTATCAATCGCTATGTTCTTCATAAAATTCAAGAGCATCTAAAATTATTCTCACATTATATTTTGTTTGTCTATTTGGGAGAAAGCCGTTTTGATCACTATGTATGAATTCATTTAAATAATTTTTAAATCTCTCAGCAATAATCGTTGTAACTATTTTGTAATCTGTATTTGAGATATTGGCCTGTAATTTTGAATTCTTGTCTAACCTGTACCTTCTTTTTAAATCAACACTATATTGGCCTCTCTCCACGATTTTGGTATTTTCCCTACATAAAACACAGCGTTGAAGACCTCTAATAAATATTGATTCAGGGTATTCTGATGTTCTTTGTACAGCTCTATAGGAGTACCATCTGGGCCAGATGCTTTGTTATTTTTTTGTTTGTTGATTGCCTTAGCTACTTCTGTCATAGTAATTCCTTCATTAAACATTGATTTCATAGCTTCTGGAATCTTTGGTAGTTTAGCTTTCCTTAAATAAGTCCTAATCTTTTCTTCTGAGTAGCTTTCGTTTCTTGTATATAATTTTGGATAGAACCTCTGGGCAATATCTTTTTTGGAGTTCTCGTCATAATATATATTCCCTTCTTCATCTTGTAGTTTATTCATTGTTTTTCTCTGCAATTTCTTAATTTTTGTGTCACCCAACATCCAGATTTATTGGTGTTTTCAAAATAATTTTGTTTGGTTAGTTTGATTTGTTGTGCTAGTCTCTCTGTCTTCAAAATATGTAGTTTATGTTTAAGAAGATCTAATTCACTTTTCAGATTTTTGTTATTGGGTTTTTTCTGGTGTAGTACCTCAATTTGCCTATGTTCTTGTTTTAATTTTTCTTGATGTTCTTTTTTTGCCTTATTTCTTTTTGCTGTATAGGAAATTGTTACACCACGTACGTATGCTTTAGCAGTGTCCCAGAGCAGCGATCGCCAACCGGTGGGGCGCAGCCCACAGGTGGGCCGCGAGAAAATTTTGGTGGGCCTCAGAGAAATGTCACCCCCTGAGCACTGCCCAAAGAAATTAATCCAGGCTGTGCAGAAACACAAGGCTGTGCCGCCCACATGGCCTGTGGGAACCCTCCCCGCCCATTCACTCCCTACCTGGCAAACTTGCCTGCTAAATTGCTATTTTTCCTTTCTTTTCTTTCCAACTATCAGCTGTTCTGCTGTGCTGGGAGATTTAGATTAGATAGAAAGCAGGAAATGGTTGCATTTCTTGCTTTCTAGCTAGTCTTTAGATCTTCGGCTCTACTTTTAAGCACAGCCGAACCTCCCTTAGGATTGAAGCTTCTATTATTCAGTGCACTCATGGCAAGTAAATTTTATGTGTTAGACTCAGGCAGCCGAAGGCAGATAGATAGATCACTGAATAATTCTGTGAGCAACTCAATCTGCCTGCCTGCTTTGCCTGATTTTGGGTAAAAGTTGCTCTTTTTTAATAAAAAAATTCAATATTTACATACATGGTGTGTTGTGAGTTAATTTTGTGAGTTTACTGGCTAGCAAATTTTATGAGTTTGCTTGCAAGCAAATTTTATGTGACAGACTTAGGTAGCCGATCACAGATAAATAGATCTCTGAATGAATCTGTGATTCTGTGAGTAGCTCAATCTGCCTGCCTGCTTTGCCTGATTTTGGGTAAATGTTGCTCTTTTTAAATAACAAAATCAATATTTATATAAATATTTATATTTACATACAAGCTGTGCCCAACCAGTCATATGACCACCAAGCCACACCCACATATTAGGTCACACCCACAGAACCGGTTAGTGGTCCCTGGGATTTAAAATTATGAATTTGGTGGTCCCTGAGGTCCCAAAGATTGGCGACCCTGTCCCAGAGAGCATGTATTGAAATATTGTCTTGTTTATTAATTTTAAAAAGATATCCAATTCTTTTTCCATCATTATATTGAATGCCTTTTCTTTGAGAATTGCCCTTTGAAAAGTCCATCTTGGTATGGCCTTATGTCCCTTCCACTGTAAACTTATGGGGTTATAATCGGCCCAGGTATTAGTCTCTATAGTCACTTTTTGTATTTCGGAATCTAAGTCTGTTGATATCCAGACCATGTCAATCCTAGACCAGGCTTTATGGCAACTAGAATAAAATGTGTAATAATTTTCTTCATTGTTCCTTTCTCTCCAAAGATCTATCAAATTTAGATCTCTAATCATATCAAAAAATGTTTTGGGGAGTATTCTTTTCCCCTCCTTTCTTGTATCATTATGTTTGAGGTCTCTTTTCCTACCTACAATTGCATTGAAGTCCCCACTATACATAACCCATCATATTCTATATCTCTGATTATGTTATGAAGATTTTTATAGAAGAGTTCTTGGGCTCCATTTGGTGCATATATTGAGGCAATTATATTTTTGTTGTTTAGTTTAATCTCAACTATTAAAATTCTCTCTTCTTTATCTCTGTAAATCTATTTTGCCTTAATCTTATTTTTCACATAAAAGGCCAGACCTTTTTTTTTAACTGATCTATTGATACAAACAGGTTCCTTAACTTAGGTTGTTCTAGTAGATGTTTGATCATTTCTTATATGGACTTCTTGCAAAGCAATTATATCGGTTTTCAATTTTTGTAGTTTAGCTAATATTTTTTGTTGTTTTATTGGTGAATTGAGTCTGTTGATATTTATTGATCCCATATTCTTCATCTGTTTTCTTTTCTTTTAAATATGTTTTTTATTAAGTTTCTAATTTTCAACATAAAGCATCAGTTTCAACAACATTCTTGACATCTATACACGTTCTTATCATAAATACCTTAATACATTGTATTTATATTTATCTAATATTACTAATTTTAACTATAATTGTTATTCCTATATTCTTACATGATTTACAAATTTACAATTTTATATTCTTAAGGCTTCTCACAAGTAAGTTTCTTGTCTTATTTTTTATTTCTGTTCGCTAACCAGTCATATCATTTGTTCCAGATTAGGAAATATTCAGAATCATCTCTTTCTTTCAATTTCAACGTTAACATATTCATTTCGGTGGCTTTCTGTTACTTTTTGTAATATTGTAATTTGTAATATTGTAATATTGGGAGTTTTTCATACCTGTGCAAAGGCTATTCTGGCAGCTGTTGTGATGTGTAACAATAGATATTTTATTTCTTTTGGTATTCTATCTTTAATAATTCCTAAAAGGAAGGTTTCCGGTCTGAGCTCAATCTCATAACCAGTAATCTCTTGTAGCCAGTTTTTAATTTGAATCCAAAATTGTGAGGAATGATAGTCACCTAACAGTTGGGTTGGAAATATATAAAGCAGGATAGTAATTTAATACTGTATCTTTAAGAGAATGCTGTAAGTGTGATTGGCTGAGGTTCCTCCAACAGCCATAAGATGGAGCCAGAAAACTGGTTTCTTTCTCCTTGCATTTCCTGTATTGCCGTATTGCCTGATCGTTGTTCGACTTGGATTGTTGTGAGACTTGCAACTGTTAGCAAACTCCATTTATTGAACTTTGTTTATGATACTTGACTTCATTTTTGGATTATCCCTGGACTGATACTAACTGCTTTAACCGTGTATGATTTGGACTGTTTGTTGGACTTTGTTTACCCGTTTACTGGAAGTAAAACCTACATTTTACTATTCAGTGTATCTTTTGAAAAGCTTTTGAAAACAGGAAAGGAGAAAAAAAGAATAAAAGGGCAGGATCTGGAAGGGAGGAGACTGCCTGGAATTAAGAAAGAACTTACAGCAAAATCTCAACAAGACTTCCAAAAGATACATTCTAACTGAAATATCGCAACAAAAACCCCAGGAAGAGAAAGTCGAAAAAGAAATAAGAAGATATAACTTGGGACTATTGGGATTACTTGATGATTTCTGGATTCTTGGTTATTGTTTTGAATGACTAAAATCAATCGGGTGGTTGTTTAAAACTGTTTAAAATGGCTCCACTTTTAGAAGAACTGAAAATGGAACTTAAAAAGTACAAACAAGATGCACAAGAAGGGAGAGGTTTTTTTGGCTTCGTATTTCAGTTTTTAGAAATGGAGATTTGGAATTATGAGAAACAACAAGAAATGCCTGCAGAACAAGAAGATTGTGACAAAGAAGAAGCTATCTTTAATGAACAAGTAATCTTAGATGGGGGAAAAAAGGAAAGGGGGGAAAGAGAATGGAAAGTTTAAGATTGGGAAAAACAACTCCCCCCTCCAAAATAGAGTGAAAAATAAGTATAAAATCAGAAAGCAACAGAAGAGGGAAATGCAGAAGAGAGAATTAGAACTAGAGAGATAAGGGGGTAAAAAGGGGAGGGAGAAGATGAGAGGGAAGAAAAAAGGAAAAGAAGTTATAAAGGACAGAAGCAAAATATAGAGAAACAGGGCCTATTTAGAGATAATGGGCGAAAACTAAATGGAAAAAGGGATTCTGCAAAGCTACATAAGATAGTATGGTTATATTAGAAATAGAAATAGTTTTAGAAAATATGAAACAATGTATGATTAAAATGTCTGATAAAATAGCTATCGTAATTCAGTGGAATGTCAATAAATAAATGTAACAAAAGGTATATTTAATGATTTATAAAACATATGTGAAGAGAAATAAGGGAAAAATTAATTATGGAGATTATATGTGTTTTTAAGGAAGTATGATATTTAATTGAAAAGAAGTGTTAAAGATGTTAAGATTTTAATGATTATTAATGATAGAACTGAACTGGAATGGAATGAGGGTTTATAATTACATATATTTACAATCTTTCTTTTTTTAAAAAAGAATATAGTGTGTATTATAAGAATGTACCAAGCAGAATTCGATTGGAAGTTTTGTATTATGTATTATATTGAAGGTCATAAACTTAAGGTATATATTGAAGTTTAAATAAGACTTGAATGGATGTAATTAAAAGATATAAAGGTGTCATACTCCAATTGGTAACTACAGGAGAAAATTTATTTAATGAGAAAATATGAAATTGAAACAGAACAGACAAAAGTATAAATATAATGATTTGAATTGAGATGAGATAATCAAAATAAAATTGAGGAAATTAAAAGAGGGAGAGAAACTATATAGAAAATGTAAAATTGTATAATATAGAAAATGTAAAATTGTATAAGATACGGAATAGAATACAAAAAGGAGCATGAAATTGAGTTTTGTGTCTGTATAAAGAAGCTCAACCCGGGACCATGCTATTTTCAAAAAAGATGTTTTGCTTGTATTTTGTATGTGTGAAAACCCAAATAAAACTTTATTAAAAAAAAAATTTCCTAGTCTCGGGGCATAGCCACCACATATGATAAAATGTACCGTCAACTTTCTTACTTTTCCAGCATTTTGGACTTGTGTTGTTGCCAATCTTGTTGGTGCTAAATACCATCTATAAAACATTTTATACATATTTTCTTTGTATGCTGAGGATATAGTTAATTTATAATTTACGCTCCATATTTTCTCCTATTCCCCTAATTCTATATAGTATCCAAAATTCTGGGCTTATGCTATCATTGTACTTTTCACTGTTTCCTCTTCCATTTTAAAGTCTAGTAAGTATTTATATATTTTGGTTATAAATTTTTGTTCCAGTCCCATTAAAATTTTGTCTAGTTGGTTTTGCCCTTTATCAAATCCAACATCTCTCAAATCTTTTTTTATATTTATTTTGGATTTGCAAATATGGCCACCAGTGAATTATAATTCCATTTTCCTTTAGCTCTTGATTTGATTGTAAATTTCCTGGATTATCTAATAATTCCCCATAGTTCACCATTTTCCTTAAATCTAATCTATTTGGATGGATCCAGCCATCATGGTATTTCCATATAATGTTTACTTTTAACTTTATTCCATGTTGTAATCAGTGAATCCCTTATTAAATGGTGGTTAAAATAGATATGTACATTACTTTTGTTCTCCCACAGAAATGCATGCCAACCTATCAGGAGGTCATGTCCTTCTAATGTTCTCTTATCTCTTAATTTCACCAACTCCTTAACCCAATTCAACACTTCTGCTTGATAATAGAGTTCCTATTCTGGTATTCCAATACTGCCTCTGCTCCTGTTATCATGTAATAATTTCATTTTAATGCTTGGCTTCTTGCCAGACAAACTTAGTCGTCATTTTATTTAATTCTGTAAAAAAGGTTTTCCCTAATTTAATCAGGATCATTTGAAATAAGTATATTAATTTTGGTAGGGTATTCATTTTCAGTATGGCTATTCTTCCTATTTCCAATTCTTTTCTAATTTGCTTAATCAATTTAACATAATTATCCTCTTTTAGTAACAAACATCTGGGAGATAACCAAATTCTCAGATATTTCACTTTTTTTTGCTATTTGCAGTTTCATTATATTTTCCAGTTCTTTTTTCTGCTTTGGAGTAGTTTTTAACTATCCTCTTAGTTTTGTTTTTCTTTATTTTAAGTCCTGCCACTTTCCTAAATTTTTCTGTTTGTTGTAACAATATTTGTCCCATATTCATCGGGTCTTCCACTATAAATGCCAAATCGTTGGCAAATGCCTGAACCTTATATTCCTCATTTCTAATTTTAATCCTTGTATCTCTGAGTTCTGTATGGTTGCGGCTAATAACACTTCTAAGGACAAGATAAACAGCAGGGGCGATAGTGGACACCCTTGTCTCACTCCTTTCGCAATTTCAAAGTCTTCGTGTGGTCTCCATTTACCAGTACACTCGCTTTTTGATTTGAATATATTTCTTGTAATGTTTTTTCTATATTGGTACCAAAATTCAATTATTTAATTTGATATAACATAAATTGCCAATTGAGATTATCAAATGCCTTTTGCGCATCTAAGAAGATTAAGGCTGCCTGTTTTTCCGGGTGTGCTTCATAGTATTCAACTGAATTTAATATTGTTCTGATATTGATTTTAATTTGTCTGTTTGGCAGGAAACCATTCTGGTCTGGATATATAATTTTGCTCAAAACCTGTTTCATTCTTTCTGCTAATATTGTCATAAATATCTTATAATCCGTATTTAGCAACGAGACTGGCCTATAATTCAAAATTAATTGTTGATCGGTGCCATCTTTTGAGATTAAGGAGAAGTATGCCTCGGACCAGGACCTCGGGAGTCTGGCTTCCAATAATTTTCATTGTATAACTCTAGTAATATTGGTTGGAATATTTCATGCAAGTTTTTATATAGTTCACCAGGTAAACCATCTGGATCTGGTGTTTTATTGTTTTTGTATCGCCTTTTGTAATTCTACCAATATTATTTCTTTATTAAGTATTTCTCTTTTTTCTTCAGAGATTGGGTCAGACCATTTCCCTCCAAGTAGTGTCTAATATTTTCTTCCTTAACTTCTTGTTTATAGAGCTCGCCAAAATATCTTTGCACAATTTTTTTTCCTCCTCCATCTGATAACACACCTTCTCTTCCTTATCCTTAAGTTGATGGATTAGTCTTTTTTTCTTTCTCTATGTTTAATTTATGGGATAACCACCTGCCTAGCTTATTTGCTGATTCAAAGAAATTCTGTTTAACAAATTTTAAGTTACGTGCATTTTCCTCTGTGGCTGTCAAATTTAATTTATGTCTAATCATCCCTATTTCTTTCTTCGCTTCCGTATTTTTTGGGTCTTTTTGGAGTTCACATTCAAATTTTTTAATTCTTTCTTGTAATTCATTCTATTTCTTCCATTTTTCTTTGTTTTTCTTAGCAATATACGCTATTGATATACCCCTTACATAGGCCTTTGTGGTGTTCCATAAATTTTGTAAGTTAGTGTGTTGTTTTAAATTAATCCTAAAAATATGTCTAATTCATCCTTAATTCTCTGACTGTATTCTTTTTCTTTTATAATTTGTGAGTTTAATATCCATCTCCTTTTTCTTTTCTTTTGTCCTCTCCAAGTAATTTTCACCAGATTATGGTTGGCCCATTTATTGGGCATTATTTCTACTGCAGTGATATCTTTCTCAATTGCCCCATTCAACGACACCATATCGATTCTGGATCACAATTTTTGTGGACTGGAGTAAAATGTGTAATTCTTCTCATTTAGGTTCCTCTTCTGCCAAATATCTTCCAGATTAATTTCTTTCTTTAAATCAAAGAAAGTTTTTGGTAGTATTCTCTTTTTTTTCTTCCTAATTTCTTCCATACTAACACAATCCTTTTCTACTTCTTCAATGGCATTAAAATCCCCTATTAAACAAATATTTTCTTCACCTACACTAATTATTTTATCATGTAATCTCTTGTAGAACTTTTGGTTATCATTGGGGGCATAAATCCCCACCAGTAGTAATTGTTTTGATATATGTTTATTTGTATCATTAAAATTCTGCCTTGTTCGTCTGCATATGCTTGTTTTGCATTTATCTCCTTTTTAACATAAATTGCTACCCCCCTTTTCTTTTGATCTGCCAATCCTGTAAAAAGTATGTCTAATTTGGGATATTCTAGACATTTTCTGTGTTTGGATTTGTACCTCCTGTAGGCATATTATGTTGACATTTTGTTTTGTTAATTTGGTCAATATTTGTTTTCTTTTAATCTGGGAGTTCAATCCGTTGATGTTTATCAAAAGTATTTTGATTTCTTCATCCATTGTCAATTATAGGATTACCTAAATCTTCTGTTGGTTCTTGTTTCTCTTAGTGGTCTTGCTCTTAGTCCCTCTCTTCTTGGATGTTCTCTCTCTTCTCTACCTTTTTCTTCTTGGTCCATCTCCAATATTCCTTGTTGACGATCTTCCTGTTGGTTCTCCTGACTCTTACTTTCCGACTCTTCTTTGTTGCTCCCTTCCTCTTCCATTTCTACTAGCTGGTTGTAGAATTCTTGTGCCTTTTCAATGTTATCAATTTTTACTTTTCTTTCTTGCCACATCACCAGCATTCCTTCTGGCACCAGCCATCGGAACCAGATATTTTGTTTGTTCAGAAGTATTGCCAGAGATCTATAATCCTTCCTTAACTCTCTCACCCGCCTCGAGATCTGTTTTAGGGTTGTAATCTCTTTTTCTTTGTACACCATCAGCTCATCCTTTGTAATTCTATAAACAATGTCTCTTACGTTTTTTTCTGGCGAACCTAATATGGACCTCCCTTGGCAACTTATTTTGTCTTGCATAATTTGTGTGGATTCGAAAGACCTTGTCTAGTTCTTTTACGATCTCTTGTTGATCCCTCTGCAATGCTTCTGCTATTAATTGCAACATTATGTTTCCTAGATCTTCATCCTTAGATTCAGGTACGTTCTAGAACCACAGATAAAATGCTGCATGTTCCATTTCAAGGTGAATTATCGAATCTTCCAAGTCTCTATTCATCTCTGTTACTTTTCTGTCCATCCCTTCCAATCTCTTATCTGTTTGTTCGGCTTTGATTTCTATATTCTTTATTTTTTGTTCATTCTTCTCCATCATCTGTTGAATCGTTTCTATCTTCTCATCCAGTTTTTGGATATTACCCTTCATCTCTCCCATTTCTGTCTTTAACTCTGTATGATTATTTACCACTGTCTCCTGCTTTTTAAGCATAGTTTCTTGGATGGCTGACAATGTTGCTTGCATCGTTTGCATATTAGCGGTGTTGCTTGCTTTTTCTATATTCAACATTCCTTCTATTGTTTTTTGGCCTGCTGGAGAAGCGATGGACACTGATGAGCCTGAAATCAGTTTTCTCCCTTTCAAAGTCATTGTCGTAATGCTGGTCATATTCTTAACTTTATTATAAATTTCTTCCCACTTTACCATTCACTATTTAGTCTTATCTTCGTTATCAATTCTATTCAATAACCCTAACCCTAACCCTTAATATATATCTTTCCACAGATCTAGCCTGTTATGTTATGTATCTATATTATTAGGACTAATTCTATCTTATATTAAAGTTAATATAGGTAGCTCACCAATAAAAGAAGATAAGAGGAAAAGGAAAATATTATAAGTAAAAAGAAGAAAAGAAAAACAGAGGATAAAATAGAACAGGGCAAAGAATAGATACAATAGGTTATCCTTATTTAGCTGTACGGTATTATTGTATTATATTGTATCAACTATATTATTTATCCTTAACATTAGAATTTAATTTATGTTAAGCAAGTGATAAATATAAATATAAAGATATAGAGTTAATCAGATAGTGATAATCAATCAATAATCATCCATATGACAATTCATTAATCTTCTCACAATTTCATATCATTTAAATTTTTAAATGCCTAATAAATTCAAACCTTAATCAAGATATTATTTCATTAATTGTTTTTAGGTATTGTTATTGTTATTGTTACAGTTATTGTTCAATTATTTTCCATTCACATTCTGTTTAGTCACAGTTTATTGCATCAGTTTCTCTTCTCTCTATGCAGTCTCAAATGGTCACTTATGTTCCTAAGTCCAGTCCTGTCTCTTCCTTTCACTGTTCTTCATTTTCAAATCACAAATCCATCAAGTTAAATTCCAAATTTCTGAACCCTCTGTTTTAATCAGCTCCAAGTTAATCAGAACAAATCTAAAGCATCAGTCAATCTTCTGTCCTCAAATAGATCGGCTCCAGTTCTCTATCTTAAAAGTTCCTTGCTTCCACCACTGGATCGTCATTTTCTGATTGGACTTTCATCCGCTATTTTAAGACTCACAGTTCTGTCATCTCTCCTCTGCTGTTTCCTCTCCTCGACTTTCACTTTCTGCCTTCTCCACTATCTGCCCAATCTGCTGTTGATGTCAAAAATGCTGCTCACACTCTGGTATCTTCCTCATTGTGTGAGAGTACCATGGCTTCGGACTGCCATTGAGATGGCCGATCTCTCACATGCAGGAGTAAATGAGGTCTCCCTCAAAGCTGCCGACTGTCACCACCGTCAAACTTCTTCTTGGGCTTCCCCACACCTTCGTCTTCCCCTCTGGGGTCTACGCGCCCTTCGCTGGGGCCTCCAAGCATGCAGATTGGGGATGAGAGAGCAGAACTTGCTCTTCTCTCCCCACACTGCTGCGGCGCCGCAACTGGAAGTCTCTTCATCTGTTTTCTTAATTGTATCTTGTTCTCGTACTTCTCGTAATTCTAGATTCCTTTGGCTCTTCATATTTCCTTCCATAGTATTCTACCTTATCTCCTTCTCCTCTTCTCTTGAGTCTTTCCGTTTCTTGTGGTCTTTCTTTTTCTTCTATTGCTTGTTCTGAGTCTCTGCTTTCTGTTATATCGCTTTCTTCTCCTTGGTCTCCTGAGTCTTCTTTAATATCACAGTGTTGCTTGTAAAAATCTTCAGCCTTTTCAATGGTGTTGAGCTTATATCTTTTGTCCTTCCAAGTTCCATTATCCCTTCTGCTGTTAGCCATTTAAAATTGATGTTATTTTTGTTTAATCTCATCATTAAAAACTGGTAATTTCTCCATAAATCCCTCATTTTTTTTGAAACCTGTTTTAAAACTATTATTTGTTTTCCTTTGTATTCAAGTTGCTTATTGCGTGTTCAATGTAAGATTTCGTCCCTGATCAATCTTTTAGTAAATTTTACGTGAACTTCTTTGGGGAGATGGTGTCTTCTTCCGTAACTTGTTTGGACTCTATATATCTCGTCCATTTCTGAGACTATTTCTCAGTCTCTAAAGCTCCCGCCAATAATTCGTTCATCTTTTCTGGTAAATCTTCTTCTTTTTCTTCTGTTATATTTTGGAGCCGAAGATATTGGGCAGCTCTCTCTGCTTCTAAGATCACTGATGTTTCTAATTCCTTGTTAACCAGGGCTAGTTTCTCATTCATCTCCACGAGTTTCTTTTCTTCTTTGGAGAGTCTTTCTTCTCCTTCTACTAGTTTCTGCTCATTTTTTAGTAATTTGTACCTGGAAGGCTTCAAACTTCCCATCTATCAATTGCATCTTTTCTTTTAATTCGCTTGTGTCATTTCTTATAACACTAATCTTTTTAAAGTCTTCATGATTTTTTAACATGGCTTCTTGATTTTTTACATAACTCCTTGCATGTTCTGCATCATTATTTGGTGATCCTTATAGGGTTAGATCGTTCCCTCTGGATCATATCTTCGATGAATTTTTGTGTCGAAGGGCTAGAAGACATAATGGAGCCCATTCCTATTTTGTCAAGTTTGGGTTGCTTGCCATATTAAACAGATTTTTCAAAAATTATTGTTTAACAAAATATCCCACTTATGACTTCCACCTCTTTGTTCCTCCACTGTTAATTTATATTTTTTATCTTTATGTGGGCATTAACCAATCATCTATTGATAGTATTCTTTAACTATTTTTCTTTTGCTCCTTTGTTCCCTTTATTCAGTGGAGGGGAGGAGAGATTTAGGCCCAGGTAGGGAATCAACAATCAAAGAACAACAATAAGAATATCCCAATATCAATGTTGCTAAATAATTCCTTAATTTTATTTTTATCCTTATAAAAATATTAATTATAGTAATTATAATATTCTCAGCAATATCACCACAATATAATTAGGCTATCTTATTCTAATATCCTATATAGCAATTTTAACAGTAGATATAACTTATATTGATATTTGATAGTAACTATATTCAACAGTCAATAAGGATTTTTTTTGACACTACCAATTACTGTCCAACAGATGTTCAACAGATGACTCTCTCTTCTAATTGTCACACTCTATATTGAAAAATCATTGTTTTTATAGACTCCATTCATCTTAGCTATTAACCATAGTTTTAAAATTTCCAAGTCTCTATTTTTATTTTATTTTCTATTCATAGACTATGTAACACCAAAAAGTTAATGCTCTACAAAGTTTCTCTTATGTATCTCTTCTTTTTTGCCCCTTCCAGCTTTATTCAGATCTTATTATTTCCTGGTTTCTTTTTCACAAATTCTTTAGCTGTCCAGCACCTTCGCTGCTGCTGTCAAAATTTTTGCAGCTCTCACCTCACCAGGCTCCACAGCTCCCTGGAGATTCATTGATTCATTTATTACACTTATACATACACATTCCAATTTATCTTACAATCCTGGTATTTCCTAGTGATTAAAGTACTAACCTCAACCAACTACAACCATGACATGCAAATAAGGAGATACGTTATGCAGTTGTCATAATTGCAACATGCTGTGGATTAAAAACAAAAGAATGGTGAGCAATGTAGGAAGTAAAGAGGATTTTATATTGTGAAATGATTTTGATGTTTTATGTTAATGTAAGAAAAATCATTTCTTTTAATTTTTTAATTCTCAGGGAATGTTAATATAATCCCTTGCAAATAATATTAATGTTTCCATTTGTCTTTCAGTGCAGCTATAAATCCTAGCAATTGTGAAGCATAAAAAAAAAGTAAAAGCAAATTTTACACATGTTTATATGTGGCTTTGATTATGTGTTTTGCCCACCATCCTGACTTTTTTATCCTATCCCAGTGCCCCTGATGCTTAGTATGAGATTTGAATATTGGTCTTGGTGGGACAGGTTCAATCCTCTCATCAAACAGCAAAGACCCAAATGAAGATTTTCTCTACTGACTATCTATAATAATTGGGTGATAATCAATTCTAAAATCACTTTACCAATTACTCACCACAGTTTCAGCTGTGGACTTATCAATCTCCAAAGCCTGTGCTTCTGGCTTGGTATCAGAGGCAGCAATATTGATGTCTTCCTCTGCCTGGATTTCCAAAGATGGAGCTGCTTCTTCAGCCTTCAATTGGGAAAAGCAGACAAATAAAGCTCAATGTTTGGGTTCACACAATTTCCTAAATGCTAAATCTGGTTTGATTTCTCTTCAATGCTTCATCCCATCACACATATTTCTTCACGGCTTTAATTAGCGTCTTTTGTAGATCCAATAACAAAATATTTTCTAGATTATTTTCTTAGTTTATCATTTATGGTTGTCTTTTAAATTTTAAAATTTTACAAAGTTTCTTTTGAATATTCTTTTCCAAAATGATTCTTTTGCATGTCATTTATAGTTTCAACATTGTTTTGTCAGATAAAATTTGTTCCATATCTTTGATTCCTTCACTGATATCTTTTAAAAATAGTCTATCCATAAAAGCAGGCATCATTACTGAATTACTGTATCATAGTTACTGATGTCTGGCTCTACTCTTCAAATATTTTCTTTAATATTACTGATGTTATAATGTTGTGTCATTTTGTCATATGTGTCATTAAGTCCCAACATTAACTGACATGACGCACAGGCTTATATATTTTTTCTTCTGCTTAGAATCTTTAGTCTCAAGTTTCTATAATCATCATTTCTCTTTGCTATGACCTAGAATAGAGAAAAATTTACAATAAAGGTAAATATTCAAAATGTGTCTAAACTTTAGTCCATTTATAACTTTTTTACAGCAAAGTTTTATGTAACTTTGTACTAAATTCTTTAAGCTATTAGGCTTAAAATTAATTTTCTTTGTTGAACACATCCTCTATCAATATTTTCCAAACTTATT
Source organism: Pseudonaja textilis (assembly GCF_900518735.1). The sequence goes on from NW_020769326.1 coordinate 5,258,640, forward strand.
GTTCTGGAAGTCTCTAATAGATTTAAAATGGCAATTTCCAAAAGCAATTAGAAAGTGAGGTTAATATAAGTTGATACAAAAAGCAACAACTTACCTTACTATCTATAATGTCCTGACTTGGCTGCAATGAAAACAGGGAGGTATCCTGGGAATGTACACATAGAAAGAATACATCTAGAGAATCATTTAAGCATCAGCATTTAAAAACCTTCTAAAAATTATGTACAATATAAAAAACTATTCCCCAATACATACAACTCAAATTTTGTCTTCTCATTTAATTGAATATTTTCCCAGCATTTGATAATTGACATTTTTTTCATAGTTCTTAGTGAGTTAAGCAAGCTTCTAATATGGAATCTGGGGATTGAGATTTGCAAAAACATTCCTTTTAGAAACAAACTGACTTTGTAATCAAATGAGGCATTCTGAATTATTATCATAAAGGTTGGACATTAAAACTTTTCTATTCTATTTTCTTATTAAACAGCAAATTTCATTCAATGTCATTCATTATTACAGCATTCTTACATTAACATTTTTTGAATTGCTTTTTCATTTATAAGGGATCCATGGAGCATGAAGGCAGACCATTGTTGCTTCTCTACTGTTTCTTAATCCAGATGATTTTTTTTGACACTGTTATACAAGTACAAGAAAAGGCATGGCCTTAATGAGCTCCTCACAGGTGCAGTAAGGGAGCTTACTTTAGATCCAAAGTCTGTATACCTCTATACCTAATAAACTACTGACATCTAGATGTGGATTGAATTTGCCATTACATTGTGGATCTGATAACCCACTGCCTTCTGGTGAAGTTGGCCTACAACGCCATCATCTATAGATCCCACTTGCTGGAGTTAGGTAGGCAGTGTTTTGCAGTGTTCTCCTTTCTCCACAGCTGGTTCTGGTCAGTGTTATGGAGGAGAGACCAAACCCTTAGACCCTGTCTCTCACCTGTCCTCTTTAACATTTACATGAAATTATTCAGTGAAGTCACTTGATGGCACAGGATACATATCTCCATTCCTGGTAGGGCAAAGGATTCTACTACAGTGCTGACCAAGTGCCTGGAATCTGTGTGGGTCTGGATAGGGAGAAACTAACATCAACTCAACCCTGACAAGATAGAATGTCTTTTGGATCATCCGTCCCCCCACAGTTTGGTGATATTCATGTTTTACTCGGATGAGGTAGCACTTTCTTGGACTGACCTTGTGTACAATTTGAGGGTCCTCTTGCATTCATGGGTCCTGATCAATAAGTAGTTGGCAGCCATGACTGGAAAAGGCTTTGCATAGATTCAACTTGAGTGCAAATTTTATCCTTTCATGGATTGAGAAGCCTTACTTACTGTTACTCATGTCTTAAGTTATTTCCATCTTTGTATTACTCCAATACTTTTACATTAGGCTGCCCTTGACGACTACCCAGTAGCTGCAACTAGTCCAGAACATGGGCACACATAGTGCTGGGTGCTTCAAGATTTGCCCATGTGTTGCTCAAGCAGCACTGGCTGCCAGTTTCCTTCCAAGTAAAATTAAAGATCCTGGTATCATGTTTACAGCCCTACAGGGCACAGGAATGGACTGATTGCAAAATGGTTTGTCTTTGACAGTATCCACGGGATAAAATACAATAAGCATGTTCCAAATCTGTTCCCTGAAATATTGCTATCTAGAGGACTTCAGAAAGGTGCTTTTCCATGGCTTTCCCCTACTTTATAGTGTACCCTCTTTCCAGTGATACAGCAGGCCTCAACTCTTTTAGTCTTCTGGGAGGTCATCAAGACCTGACCTTTTACTCTGGGATAGAGTAAGGAGACCTTGGGTGGGTTACTGAAGTGGGGTTTTTTAAATGTAATCTAGGGTTTTATTGTTGTTGTGAGCTCCCAGAGTTGTGTTTTAAGAAGGATGGCTATAAAATATTTTAGATAAATAGATATATAAATAAAATAAAGTTACTCCTTACCTGTGCAAATCCATTAAAAGTGTTGCTTGATGCCTAGGCCAAATTAAAAATTAGAAGACAGATTTTAATATCAAAGTCTTAATTGTGCATGGCCCAAACATATACATCTTTTAAAGTGAAGGGAAAGAATGACAATAAAATTTAAAAAAATAATAAAAAGAAAGCACAGTGATACATTTTGATAACTGGAAGAGATGCCAGCAACATAAACTATCTAAACGCAAAATTCCAAAACAAGATGTGGTACAAAGTAAGATGGCTTATTCAACAGTCAACCTTTTTGTGGTCAACCTAGCATAATTATATGGTTGAATTGTGCCATGAATGCATGACTACATAGCAAAAGAAAGATAAGGACAGCTGTTCATAAAATTCATATTTTATACAAAGGTAAATATCACTTAGGGAATCTCTCTTTTCTAAACTATGCTATATAATAGGGTAGGTACCTCTTCTTTATCAGCCTCAGTTTGTTGGTATAACAATCCATATCTCCGGTTAGCAATTTCATCTTCAGATAAATCTGAGTTGTTGGTCTCATTTTCTTTGGGGCTAGTGAAGTTTTCGGTGCTAGCATTTCCAGAGTTTCCCATTTGCAGCAGAATCAGTGGCCTACTTATCTTGTTTGATCCACAGGTGCTAATGTTTGTCTCTTCCCCAGATGATCCTTGCTGTAAAGCCACTTCCTGATTCTGCTGACTGGTCATTACACATGCAGTTCCCCAGCTATTATTTAATTCTCCTAAATCTTGTATGAAACTTGGCCATAGATTATCCAAGTTTCCTTCGAGAGATTCTTGTGTGGGAGGAAAGTGACAGGAATCATAACTACTTGACTGGCTAAAAAAACCCCAGGCATCAGAATTAAATGTAGGATCCCAGCTGTCATCCCAGGGTTCTGTCTCTAGCACTTTGTGTAAACTAATGTTAGGTTCTTCAGGCAAACAAAACATTCCCCTATCCTCCAATTTACCTTCCATATTCTCTAACCCAGAAATACTGAAATATGCATTAGTTGGATTCTCAAGCCTGTGCTGCAGAGTCATATCCTTGTCAAAGGATATACAGGTAGCTTTACATTCAATATCTTTTTTCTCTTGAGAGATATTGAGGCCACAGTCTTCATGTTTTTTACAAAGCTCTTCTGCCTCTTTTGCTTCAAAATAATACCCAAGTTTTCCTTTGACTTGAATGTTAGCAGTTTCTATAATACTTGCCATATCACTTTCCTGTATGCATTTTATGGCCCCCTTATCCTCACATGTTTCTTCAGGATCCCGACACAGGGAACAAAGCATTTTGCATTTCAAGTCTATTATGTTCTAGAGCTGTAGAGCTGCTCATATTCTTGAAATCTCTTCCAACTGTCTCATTAACCATATCAGCTCTATTAAATTCTACATCAAATTTCTGGGGACAACTATCAGTAATTGTTTCTTGTTGCCCATTTGTACATTCTAAATCTTGTCTAATTTCTATCTCAGTCTTTTTTACAGCTTCATTATCAGGTTGTCCTAATGGCTTAAGACATTCAATTTAATTGAAGGACTCCTTGAGGTTAGGACCTCTGGTGTCTACCTTTTCACGTGGATCTGTATTTGTCCAGAAAGTGTCTTCTAAGCCTGGATTCACCTCTTTTGTCATTTCCACACTAAATGGCTTGCCACCCGAAAAGCTGTCGGTTTTCACTGAAGACGTCTCAGCCAAAGTTTTACTCACTAAAAGTTGGTTATTCTCCACCAGGTCAATGCCATCGTCTTCACTATGACTAATGTCCAGGCAGGGTTTTAGGAAAGTAGTTTCATGTTTATTCGCATAAGCTGTCCATGATGCACCATCCTCATGCTCGCCTACAGCAGGCAAAGTAGGAGTAGCTAGCATATCAGATAATTCTGCTGAATTTTCCTCTGCCTGAAGAAAAGGCATAGGATCACCAGCAGTTCTTTCCTGGCCCTCAATGGCTGCCTCCTTGAGGGAATCTGGATCTAGGCCCACATTGAGTGAACCTAAATCAGTTTGGGGCTTGTTAAGATCTTCTGTTGACCCACTGTCTGGATTTTCCTCCATGATGAGGTTACACAGGGAATGACTTTTTGGAGAATCAGGCTTTAAATAAGTAGGAAAGTAAAGAAAAAAAAACAAGATGAGCATGATAAAGGTTAGGGAGAAAAAAATACAGAACTCAAAATTAACTGACTAAATTAAGGAATTAATACAATTTGTAACACCTGTAAGGAAATCTACATTTGAAGAAAGAAATTACTTACCGGCTGCACCACCTCATTATTGGTCTGTGAGGAAAGAAAATATTAAAAATAAAAGATCAGAGAAAATGGAGACGATATTGCATCATGTTACTGAAAAGAAACATATTAAATAAATTGAAAGATCTAAAGTGCATTTATAAACACCAACTAATAGTCAGAAGACACAATGAAAATGCCTTAATTTTGCAACACATGAACAGGCTTAACCACAGTCCCAAATAGGAAACTGTGAACATCCTAGATCAATCCAAATCCAAATCAGAAATTCCTAGAAGCTTGGCAACTCAAAGAAATCAGCCATCAATAGGCATATAGAAATAAACATTTACACACTATTCAAGAGACAAAAAGCTACAAAGGAAACAAAAAGACCAGAACACCTCTTACCAGCAACCAATCACCCAATAAGAGGATTAACCCTGGATTAACACCAGACAAACAATCAAGCAGTAAAAAAATACCTCAATTAAGAAACTATGAAGTCAGTCAAACAATCAAGCAGAAAACAGACTAAACAAGGAATTACCAAGCAGAAATCAACACTCCTACCATCATTGACAGAGCAATATACAGTATATAAACAGAGCAAACCCTATTCCCTTTTTACACTGAAGATGCTACTTAGCTGGAAAACAAAAGGTCTGCAAGGAAGCAAGGAAGCTCAAACACCAAGAAGGTATTTACAGATTGAGGCGATGGAGCATCCAAGCCAGGGCACAGTCCATGTTAGAGGGAGGGATAATGAGCATCAGCTTTGCTCTGTTCAACCACTAAAATTACTTTAAAATAATTTCTAGATCTGAAGATGGGGTGGTGGGGTGGGGTGATGATTTAACTGAGCAAAATCAAAATGTTTCAAGCTTTTGTTTCATGGTCAGTCTGAAATGCAGATAAAGATTATTTCCACTGGATAGAGTCTACTCAGTGAACTAAAACCAATAAAACCGATTAATCCAAAAACATGATGTGCTTTTGAATTATGTTTGTTTAAAGTTCATTTACAAATTTATGGTACAGAGTATCAGTATCAGTAATTTGTGACTATTAATGTAACCAAAGAGTCTACATAATCTTTTCATCAGTGTAGGATTCTTTAAATTGTTTTCTGTAATTCCCAATAAAGAGAGGAAAACAAGAAATAATTGAGTATTTTTTTCCATATTAGCATAATTTCTGTCAGTATTAAAATTGGTATCTACAAAGAAATTACATTACTTAGAGCTCTTTAACATAAACGCAGTTTATATTCTTAAATTTTGTCACCACATATTAGTGGAATAATTTATAGTTTAAGAGGGTGATGTAAATATTATTTACAGGTATAATCAACACATACTATTTGCCTCCTGAAAAGCATATTTAATTTTTTCTTAAAGCAAGACAATTTCAAAATTTTGGGGCTACTATAAAAATACAGATACAGAAGGTGTCCTCAGAGATTTCTCAAACTAAATTAAAATCTCAGTACAGAAATCAACATTTAACTGTTATTCTCTTACTTATTTCTTTCACTAACTGGCCTCTCAAAATTTAGACAACTTTTTTGTGATTGATATATTTTGCACATTAAAATATAAAACAAAACTTGAAATATAAAACAAAAAAAAAAGAAATAAAAGCCATCCATACCGTCCACAGATCCCAAGGTAGCGTCTGAGAAGGGAAAGAAGGACAAGGTTCAAAACCTCATATGTACATCTTTTTATGTACTGTAAAGCATCATTAGATAACAATGTGATTATACATGTGCATAACCAGGCAACAATTAGTTAAAAAAAAGGAAATGCCTTATCAAACCCTGTACCAGTTAACAGTGGTGTCCCCCAAGGGAGTGTTCTAGGACTCACACTCTTTACACTCTATATAAATGAACTTTGTGATCATCTTATAAGTAACTGAGTCCTCTTCGCTGATGATGTAAAACTATTCAACACCACTGATAATGCTAGTTTCCCTCAAAGCAACCTTAATTATGTGTCTGAATGGTCAAACAGATGGCAACTTCAAATCTCAACCAACATATTGTCCTACATATTGGTAAAAAAAATCAATACACCAAATACAAGCTAGATGGATATGACCTCATTGACGACCCTCACTCTGTCAAAGACCTTGGAGTTCTCATATAGAATGACCTAAGTGCCAGAGCTCACAGCAACAACATCACAAAAAAGGCTTTAACAGTTGTCAATCTGATCTTACGCAGCTTCTCCTCTGGTAACACTGATTTGCAAACTAGGGCATTCAAAACCTTTGCTACTCCAATACTTAAATACAGCTCCACTGTCTGGAATCTGCACTGTATATCAGACATCAATACAATTGAGTGAGTCCAGAAGTATTTAACAAGAAGAATACTACATTCCTCTGTTCGCAACAGAATATCCTACACCACTAAACTTGAGATTCAAGGCTTAGACAACCTTGAACTATGCCGGCTAAGATCGGGCTTTAGCATAGTACATAAAATCATATGTTACAACGTTTTACCAGTTAATGAATATTTCAGCTTTAACCGCAACAACACAAGAGCACACAACAGATATAAACTAAATGTAAACTACTCCAAACTCAATTGCAGGAAGTACGATTTCAGAAACAAAGTGGTCAATGTCTGGAACTCACTACCTGATTCTGTTATCACATGCTCAAACCCCCATTCTTTTACCCTCAAACTAACCTCTATTGACCTCATCCCATTCCTAAGAGATCTGTAAGGGGCATGCATAAGCGCACAACCATGTCTACCGTCCCTGTCCTATTGTCCCCAATTATTAGTTCCTATTTCATGTATTTAAACTTATGTTTATTCTTATTATAATTATATTGTAAGCATTTGACAAAATAAATAAATAAACTGAAATTGGCAAAGGAGTTAGTTATAGATTAGAGAATTGGATCTGGGTGCATCCTAGCCTCTCTCCTACCATATTCTCAAAAAATTATATTAGTTTTATCCAATGAAAAGGAATTCTAATTTTATCTCTTAAAGTGTAATTCTCCAGGAGGTTTGCTGCTAAACCCCCCACTTGTGGTAAACTGGTAGCTCTCAAGAGCATTGTTGATAGCATGACTGAATTATCACATCCCTTATTTTTAATTATTTTTTAAAATTAAGAAAATAAAATAATAGCAAAAACAAAAAGGGAAAAGAATACACAGGCATCCATAAAATGAACTTTACATTACAGATAGTCCTCAACTTATAACAACAACTGAGCTCCAAATTTCTGTTCCTGAACAAGTCAGTTAAGTGAGTTTTGCTTATTTTATGATTTTTTTTGCCAGAGTTAAGCAAATCACCAGAGTTGTTAAATGAATTATGTGGTCATTAAGAAAAACTGCCTTCCCCCAATGATTTTACTTGTTGGAAGCATCTGGGAAGGTTACTACTCAGTGGTGGGATTCAAATTTTTTTTACTACCAGTTCTGTGGGCATGGCTTGGTGGCCATGGTAGGAGAAGGATACTGTAAAATTTCCAGTCAGAGTGGTATTTTCCGGTTCTCCGAACTACTCAAAATGTCTGCTACCAGTTCTCCAGAACTGGTCAGAACCTCCTGAATACCACCTCTGTTACTGTTAGATATTCAATGGGGAAAAGTCAGTGATGTCAGACTTCCCCCATTGGTTCATTTTCTAGGTGGGAAAATAAACAGCCATCAGTGGCTGAAATTGTGGACAGCAGCCTGTAAAAAGAACAGCAGGCACACCTGGTGGCAATCTTTGTTCAGAGCTAAATAAAGAAATCCTTTCCTTCTATCGTTGTCCTGCCTCTTTAATCTAGCTCACATCTAACAGTTACAACTGGTGATCATGTGACCCTGGAACAGTGCAACTGTCAGAAATACATGCCAGTTGCCAAGCAACCCTATATCAATCATGTGACAATGGGGATGCCACAACAGTCATAAGTGTGAAAAGTGGTCGTAAGACAGTTTTATCAGTGCTGATGTAACTTTAAACAGACGCTAAATGAATGATTTTAAGGCGAGAATTGCCTGTATAGCAAACTTTGAAATCTGATGGTAAAAATAGATTTTAAAAAAGTTTAAAAAAAGATAAGAAAAAAAATATTGTAAGAAAAATCATTCTAATCTCCTCCTTTCCTTTCTCCCTTCTTTTCCCCCTTAACTCTAATTGCTACTTTAAAAAAAAAATATTTATTTATTTATTTAGTTAAATGCTTACATTATAAAATAAGAATAAACATAAGTTTAAATATAAGAAATAGGAACTAATAATTGGGGACAATAGGACAGGGATGGTAGGTATGATTGTGCGCTTATGCACGCCCCTTACAGACCTCTTAGGAATGGGGTAAGGTCGATAGAGGTTAGTTTGAGGGTAAAGGAGTGGGGGGTTTGGGCAGGTGAGAACAGAATCAGGTAGTGCGTTCAGGACATTGACTACTCCATTGCTGAAATCATACTTCCTACAATTAAGTTTATATCTGTTGTGGTTAAAGCTGAACTATTCATTAACTGGTAAAACATTGTAACATATGATTTTATGTACTATACTTAAGTCCAATCTTAGCCGGCATAGTTCAAGGTTGTCTAAGCCTAGAATCTCAAGTCTGGTGGTGTAGGGTATTCTGTTGCGAACAGAGGAACGTAGTATTCTTCTTGTAAAATACTTCTGGACTCGCTCAATTGTATTTATGTCAGATATACAGTGCGGATTCCAGACAGTAGAGCTGTATTCAAGTATTGGTCAAACAAAGGTTTTGAATGCCCTAGTTTGCAAATCAGTATTACCAGAGGAGAAGCTGTGTAAAATTAGATTAACAACTCTTAAAGCCTTTTTGGCAATACTGTTGCAGTAAGTTTTGGCACTTAGGTCATTCACTATGAGAACACCAAGGTCCTTGACAGAGTGAGGCTCACCAACAAGATCATATTCGCCTAGCTTGTACTTGGTGTATTTATTTTTTTTACCAATGTGTAGGACAGAGCATTTGTTGGTCGAGATTTAGAGTTGCCAACTATTAGACCATTCAGATACATAATCAAGATTGTTTTGAAGGACGGTAGCATTGTCGGTGGTGTTGAATAGTTTTACATCATCAGCGAAGAGGACGCAGTTGCTTATAAGGTGATCACAAAGGTCATTTATATAGTGTCCCTTGGGGGACACTGCTAATAACTGGTGCAGGGTGTGATAGGGCGTTTCCTATTTTTACTATTTGTTGCCTTTTTGACAGGAAGGCAGTAATCTACTTGTGAAGGGATCCAGAAATGCTGTAAGAATTTAATTTGAATAATAGTTTGTCATGTATCACTGAGTCAAAGGCTTTGCAGAAGTCTATGTCAATTACATCTATTGCCTTGCCCTGGTCAAGTAATATAGTCCATATGTTTTTTCAGTGTAGAAGTTGCAAATTGCAGGACAATTTTTTTCTGAAGCCAAATTGTTTATTGGAGAGTAAGTTGTTTGACTCTAGGTGGAAGGTAATGCATTGATTAATAATTGATTCCATAACTTTGCATGTGACACAACACAATGAGATTGGTCTGTAGTTTTCAACCAGGCAGGGGGTCACCTTTTTTGAAGATAGGAATGACCGTTGCTAAAGACCATAGGCTTGGTAAGGAGCTGGTTCTGAATGATATCTCATATATTATGCTTAGGGATTCTGCTATGGTAGTGGAGAGCTTTTTTAAGAAATATGCACATAAGCCATTAGGGCCAATAGATAAGGATGGTTTTAGGTGATGTAGTGCATTTTCTATGTTATCTTCAGTAAAGTCAATTTGTAGATCATTGCATTGTATGATTAGGAAATGTGGGGCATGAGCCATTACTGTTTACAAAGACTGAACTGAAGAATGTGTTGAAGAGGTTTGCCTTAATGGCTTCATCGCTATAGTCTTTCCCATTTGGTCCTTTTAGGGGTAGGATGGTTTTTGAGTCTTTAAGTTTGGTGTTTAAAAGTTATAGAAGGCACTGGTGGATTTTGTGTGTAGAAGATTTTCCTCTTGCTTGCAGTGGTAATTAATGCATTCTGCCTTTATCTGTCGGCATAAGGTGTTGTATCAGTTTTTAAAGTTAGTTACATATTTAGTTTTGTTTTTATGCCATAAGGATTTTTTTTTAATTGAAATTTTCTTATTATTTTGGGTAAATTGTTTTTTTTTGTTTTGTTTTGGGGGTTACTAATGGAACATATAGTTTAATGACTCTTTCGAGTTCAAGCAAGAAAGCATTATGTTCTTGTTCTGTAGTATTACAGCCAGAGAACAGAATGTACCAATTAAGAGATGAAAAGTTGGCAGCTATGAGTTCATAATTGGCTTTTATAAAATTGTATTTTGGAGATCCATCATTATGATCCTCTTTGAGAGGGTGTAAATTTAGACAAAAGTCAATCATGCTATGGTCACTGTTTGAAAATGGTTCCTGTATTTGTAGGCCATAAATTGAGTTTGAGCTGTTGCAGAAGATGAGGTCAAGGCAGTTGTTTAGCCTGGTGTTGTTATATACTAACTGATCCAGTTCCAGTGTGGTAACGGCATTGTACAGGGTTGTATGAATGAGTTCAGATGTACATTCATTTAGTGTCCAATTTATAAGAGGTAAGTAGAGGTCACAGGAAAAATAAGAGGGTGTGGGCAAGAGGCAGCCCATGTCAGTAGTGAAGCTAGTTGTTTGCATGAATTATGTCACAGTCAGAGGCTCAATAGCATAGTAAGAAGTGGATTGAGGTATTTAAGGACAGTTCACAGACAATGATCTCAGGAAGAGCAAGCTCTTGTATAATTCGAATCTTTTTTAGATTTTTATAGAATATAGTAACTCCACCTCCTCTACAGATTTTGCAATCAGATCGATAAACGTGATATTCTCTTACAGTGGTAATGGAATCTGGGAAAGATGCATTCAACCACGTTTCATAGACAAATATAATGTCGAATACGGCTGTGCTTAGTAAGATGAGGAATTCATGCATTTTATTTGCGAGGCTTCTTGCATTGAGTAGTTTGCATTTAAGATATGAAGTAGTGGGTCTGGAGAAAGTAAGGGGCATGCAGCCCCAACATTGAATGTTTGGGTGATGGTTATTGTGATGTGGGTTGTGGCTCTTGCTTTTGATACAATCTGCACGGTAGTCAATGTATATAAATTAGTATTACCTAATTCATGTAGCTTTTTAAGTTCAGAGCGTAGTTCACGAAATCGTACATGTTGCTGTAAGGTTAGATCAGGATGAAAATGAAGGTTCTTGTGGTAGTTGTTGCTCTTTGCGAGTGAATTTATTGAGAAGATGAATTTGCGTTTGTTTGATTCATTTTTGCAAACAACCCTGCAGAGGCGTGGGGCCATCAAGCTGTCTTTGTTTTTGAGCTCAGGACCGAAAAAAAATACTTCATCATCTGTGATCATTGGTCATTTCTATTTTGGCCATTTAGATTAAAAAAAAACAATTTCTCTTTTTTCTTCAAAAACAATGTTCTAAGTGTCCTTGTTATTTAACTAAATTATTTCTGCTTGGATTTATTAGATTTCTGCTGTGAATGTATAGTCAGTTTTTCTGTTGCCACTCATTCTTCAATTTTAGTTTCTGAATCATATCACAATTTCATTTCTAAGTATATTTCAACAAACATCTTTAACAGTATAAGATAATCATAGTGCATGTAATCAAGAACTTCTATCATAAAACAACCTTTTAAGAAGTAGATTTAACAGCTCTTCCTATTTAGTATCATATCAGGTAAAGTATTCTTTTTCTCGATAATACAATAATACAAAAAAAATTCATTTACTAAAAATCAATGATATTGATGACTTCTTTGTGGTCTGTTTTAACTCTGCCATGGTGCCTTTAAACTTCTCAGATACTTCTTTAATGGCCTCAAGTATAAGGGGAGGTTTTACAATATCAAACCACTTACTATAAGAAACTTCAGCTTATTTATAGTGCCAGCTCAAATTGCATTTTAAGGTTTCTTCTCCCTGTCCCATATATCAAGCCTGAAAGCCTTTGCTAATTGACTTGAGCTTTGCACACCTCATTCTACCTATGGCCTACTTGGTCCTCAAGGTCTTCAGTATATGGTATACAGATGCACAGAAATAGAAAAACAGGTTGTTTTAAAAGGGAAGAGATTTTATTGCACTACATCCATTTTTAATTTGATTGCCTGTTAGGTCTATGCTTGCTTTTTAATTATTTGTAATGTTATTTAATTTGGAAACCAATTTTGTAGTTTTCAACATGCTGTAAGCTATTTTCTGCTTTCATTTTTACCAAAATTTAGAGTATAACCTCTCAAATCAATAAACTAGTAAAATAAAAAATAAAATAAAATAGTTACTAGTCAGGTGGGAAATTGTAATTCAATATAAACTTGTATATGCAGAGGTGACTTTAAAAAAACATATTTTGAAATGGAAATCTATTATTGTTCATGTGTATGAACAGTATATTTTGTTTCAGTTGTCTAGAAACTTTTCTATTACAAAAATTGTATAAGCAAAGATGGTGTTATAGAGAACAAGACTGGTATAGCACCTAAGGAATCAGGCTAGAAACATATAAGTTCTAATTCTGTATTAGACATAAAGTCCTTGGATGACCTTGGGCCAATCACTCTCTCAGCCTTAAGAAGGAAACAATGGCAAACCACTTCTAAAATTTTGTCAAGAAAACTGCAGAAATTTGTGTCAGGTAATCACCAGGAGTGAAAAACTGATTTGAAAGTGTGCATGCATATGCACAAGGCCACACCCACATACACACAACATATATAATATAAGCAGCAAAATTTGCAATCATTTTTTGAAATATCAGTAACAGACATAAGTAGACAATCAGATCTTTGGTCTGATTGACAGAAGTCTAATTTCTTACATAATTTGTGACACAATGTACAGTAATGCATTTTTAAATGGCTAATGTCAGTGGCTCCAGGTCCCAGGAACAAATGTTTAATTTAAATCTATTGTTAAGGACAGGTGTTCTGTTAAAAAGAAATAACATTTGTAGGATTGAATATCATTTATTAGTAAAGTCTGAAATAATAAAATCTAAAAGTGGTGCTTTGGGAAAAACCTGCAGCTTGGATTGATTAAATAGTTAATCTGCTATGTTTCCAAATAAGACATGCAGCCCAGAGCTGGAAATTAGACAGTACTCCCACAGACAATATGATTATAAAGAAAATTAGGGACTGCACAGAAATGGTAAAACTTATGTTAGAATTGCAAGAGAGGGAGGAAGGAATATATTATAGTCTGGAAAAAATGGTATAACTGGTTGGATAGTAGGACAATAGGAATAAAAAATAATATAAATGAAAAAATGTGTGTGTGTGTGTAGTTAGTAGAAACTGGGAAACTCGATGATAGAACACTGCAAAGTTTGTATTTGTGTTGTTTTGTTGTTGTGTTGTTTTTAACTGTGTAAAATTCAATCAAAATTTAATTAAAAAAAAAAGATATGCAACCCTACGTGGCATCAAAGCTACATGTTCATTCTGGCTCTCATCAAGCCTAACTTCACATTATTCAGTACTTTCTGTTACTCACTTCATTTCTAATATATGTTACTAAACACTAAGAAAAATTCTAAATTCTGTAATCAGCATACATTTTGTAAACTGGCCAAAATTGTGCACATTTTTCATTATTGATTTTAGGCTATTTTGTATAATTGTATCTGCTTCTGCAAGACATCACCTAAGCCATTTAGCCATTTCCAATCACTGCAACTTATATTAGCCAGCCATATCAAACATTTATTTTTAATTATTACACTTCTTTATAACATTTAATATAAGAATCAGCAACTTGCTTTTAACAAATTAAAGCTACATTTCTAGGTTTCCACAGGATTGTGGTATAAAACAACCCTCATTATGGGACACATAGTAACACAGACATACAAATACCTGAGACACTGGAGAATGGGTTACCACAGTAGATGCATTATCAGGCTTGAAAGGATCAAAGTCCAAATCTAACAAAGATTCTTCTTTTTTATCATCAGGAGCTTCATTCTGTTAGAATTACAAAATTTTTAAACATAATCTTTAATTGGAATGTAGAAATTATTTTCCTCATAAAATATTCATCAGGGCAAACAATAAGAGATTAGAATTCAGTGGCGTTAGTCCAGAATAAAGGAAGATGTCATGGGATATAATAGAAAATGGGTAAGACAGCAGACTTTTCTGAATTAGCTTTCAATTGTTTTATGCAAACCATTTTGTGAGGAATTAATGAATGATTTCATTAGCCTCAAGCTCAGATTCAGTTAATATTTCATCATGTGTGTATTTTTCTTTAAATAAATACAATCTGTTAGGACTAAGGATCATAGTCATTTACATAGTCAGTACTCATCTTGGACAAATTTTAGTCATGCTCATCCAAGCACAGAGAGTTTGTGGGATTCACTTATCAAATGCCACCAAGTTTTTGTGAACTAGAGGTTTCATCCCTAAACGTATAAAACAGTTTCAAATTAATGGAAATATTTTGTCAGTGACAAGAACAACTTATTCTATATTTCATAGCTTGAATGTGAGTCATTCCTATCATCTCCATTCAAAAAGATGTGCCAAGGTCTTTTGGTTTGGGATGAACAAGTTGTAGTACTATCCATTTGAATACATGATGCTGGAGAAGATTGATATATTCAATCTGGACTCACCTGTGAAGGGGTTGTTACATTTATTTCTGGGACAAAATTATCATCAAATAAACTGATGATATTTTCTTGTTGCATGTCTACCACTGGTGTGAGTTTAGGCAATGGTGGGACAGGAGGTCCTTTCCTCAGCTGAAAGAAAAATAAGTATGTTTGAAAGATTAAATAATATATCAAAAGTATATACCATAGTAATAATTATTTTTTTCAGTGTTTCAGAACTAGAACTGGCAATTTCTATATCATTTAGGTGTAAAACATTACTTTCAAGCTTTCTTCAAGTGACATTGTTTCTTAGTTCATAGAAAGTCACAGCAAGAAAAATGCATATTTTTTTATATTAATCATAGATGGGAACTTTAATATGCAATTTTTACCTTCCTTTTATTTCCCACTCTGGGAAGGGTTATTTTGCAATTATTCAATTACTTATCTAAGGATTGATGTATATTCCCATACATTTTGTTTTATTTACTTGGTTTTTGTTATTCTACCATGTCTAATAGAATCTTTGTTTATATAGGTAGTCCTTAATTTTTGACCACAAAATTTCATTGTCAAGTAAGGCAATTGTTAAGTGTGTTTTGACCAATTTTATGACCTTTTTGTCATAATTGTTAAAAAAATCAGTGCAGTTGTTTAGTAAACCATGCAGTTGTTAGGTGGCTTCTCCCATTGGCTTTGCTTCTCAGAAGTCAGTTGGGAAGGTTACAAATGATGGTCACATGACCTTGGGACAGTACAACTGTCATGAATACATGCTACCAAGCACCCAATCATGTGATCATGGAGATGCTGCAACACTCATAAGTGTGAAAATTGGTCATAAGTCACTTTTTTCAGTGCTGTTGTAACTTCAAATGGTTGCTATACAAATGTTTGTAAGTCAAGGAGTATCTCTAAAGCATAAAAGATAGTATTAAATTACAAAACAAATATTTTAAAATACCAAAATTGTATTCATGTAGTTATCTCTCAATCATTAGAAGCTCTGCTGAGAAGCTCCAATTTCACTATACACCTGAAAATTGGCAGAATTAGTTTGTACTACTAGCTGGGAAATTTCACATCATAAAGTTCCCAAATTTGAAAAACACTGCAGTGCTTTTTCACAGGATGAAATCTGGGTGACAGCACAGGAAAGGGGAATGAAAAAGATCTCTCAGCAATATTCTCAGAGTCTCTTGTTTGTTATAGTACAAAGCTGGTCCATTTACTGTTTGCCAAGGAACATACCAGTGGTGGGATTCAATTTTTTTTTTACTACTGGTTCTGTGGGTGTGGCTTGGTGGGCATGGCAGGGAAAGAATATTGTAAAATCTCAGTAAGAGGTGGCATTTGCCGATTCTCCGAACTACTCAAAATTTCTGCTACCGGTTCTCCTGAACTGGTCAGAATCTGCTGAACACCACCTCTGGAACATATCCTCACAAATGAATTCCATCTTACAGACATTCCACCAATGAGGCAGGCAGAAATTGAGCTTTAGTTAAGGATAATGTTTTCCATTTTATAGCAATAGCACTTAGAGTTATATGCTGCTTTACAGTCCTCTCTACGCAATTTACTGAGTTATCATATTGCCTCCAACAATTTGAGTCCCCATTTTCCCAACCTCAGAAAGATGGAAGGCTGCATCAATCTTGAAACTCAAGATTTGAGTTTGAGCCAGATCAAACTCCTTATGCCATCAATGGACTTCCCATCTGGACAATTCATGGCATATGAAAGAGTTAGCAACCTGTGGAATTCTGGTGTGTTGAAAGACTACCCACTTCTGTCTGGCTGCAGTGAACTATATTTTGAAAGCAGCGCTGGCTTTAGGGAACAGCCAAGCAGGCACTGAACTAAAGACCACACATGATGCCCCTCCTTTTGAATCATTCTAAAAATGAAAATCTTTGTTATAGCAGAAGGAAGTACCACTATTGAGTGTGGGCAGCATATAACCTTGAGTCAACTATTTTGTGTGTAGGGGTATTTTCATCTCTTTTTTGCAGGTGTGATTTGCTCAAGAGGATAGAAATCTCCTGGAAACCAAATGTAAGTCTTTGATGAAGTTAGTATTATAATTAGTAAGGAGAAAGAAGAACCTTACCCAACAGTGTGGAATGGGGATGAGCAGCTTCAGAGTATTTTTCCCCATGAATACCATACCATTAATACTTTATCCATCTTGGAATGGCAAAATCCTTAGCAGGACAATTTTTACACATTTTCTATATAGTTTTTGGATCATGAAATCCTTGAAACTAGTTAAATTTTATTTTAAGTATTTGTTCAGTCGGTTACTCTGTTTAGATAAATACATAATGAGCCTAAGAGAGATATACTGGCTCTCATAATGTTAGAGGTGGTATTTCCTATAGGTAAAAATGGCCTCTTCTGGGCTGGCAAGGAAGAAGAAATAGAAAGACGTAAAAGAAAAATTACTCTGAGAAGAATGGAGAAAAATAATGGCTGGCAAGCAAAGGTGAATGTATATAGGATTGTCTATTAAAATTTGTTCATCCCAGGAGAACCTGTGTCAAGTTTTTGAAATAATCGTGAGTGAAGTGGAGTCCACAAATCCATTGAAAGAAGAGTATTTGCCGTGGAACATTTCTATCTTACATAAATAAGGCATGTGCCAATAAATCAAAAGCTGTTGTGGACTATAGCTGTCTTCTGTACTTAGAATCTGAAAAGCAATTTGGATGTTCTAATCTGTGAAAGGTAGTTTAATTGGTCATCAGCAGACCTAGCCAGAATTTCTTCAACAGCCACTAGCATGTAATGCTAACACAGATCAGTAAACCATCAATGACAAAAGAAATAAAATCACATTCAGCCTATAGGAAAATAAATTATATCCTTTTTATATCAGGAGGATAAAAATAGACACGCTAGGTTTACTGCTTGGATCGATATCAGAGACAACTGAAAGCTTTTAGCTCAAAATTGATTTTACCATAGCAACCTTAAATTGTGATTATGAGTGCCAAAAATATTATCTGCATTATGTTACCTGTGAAGGAGATTTAGGACGTGCAGGTGCTGGAGAACTTGGGGTTGTCAATGTATGATTTGCATCAGCTTCAGGACTAAGTGGTGGGGAAGCCTCTTCTGGTGGTGATGGAGTTTTTGCAATGCGGAGTGGACCAGAATCACTAGGGGAACACAAAATATTAATATATGTAAAATATACTCGTTCTCAAGGAACATCTAGGGACACAAAAGAAAATTTAAAACATTTAAATTATTTATGATATCTATAAAATGCAATACATCCTAGAAACCAATCTTATATTTGCTTAGATTTTGATTTTATAAGCTCCTTGTTTCCTGAATTCTGAAAATCCTTATTATCTATGACAACTGATATAATAACTGTTTAAACAGCTTTCCTACATTATACAAAATGAAGTGAATCTGAGCCCTTAGTATAGTGCTGGCTTAATTTTATGAACATCTACAAAGATATACCTACTTTCTTATTTTTCATGTACTGACATGTGAACAATTAACATTCAGATTACATCTCTTAGCATAATCTTTGATTATATAGCATTGCTAACGTTCACTTCTGAATATCAATGCTCACCAGATTTTACTAGAATATATCACTTCTCTATATCTCTCTATATTACCATTTATATTTCATGTCCTATTTTTAACATACATTTCATTATAAAGGCCCTTGGTTTTTAAGCTATAACAAGAAATATATTTGGAAATGAAAACCATTGAGCTAGTCACTTAATTAGTAAAGTTTTACTGTACTAGAGTTTCAGTGTTAAAAGAGCCAAACATTTAAATATAATTTTGCTGTCTAAACCCCACTTAAGATTTATAATACATAAAAATACTAATATTATATTTTGAAGGTACATGCAGCTATTACACTCTAAAAGCCTCACAAGAAGAAGAAATTTGGTTTTCAACATTTTTGTGAAGCACTAAAGTAATACATGATTGTTCAAATTTCAATCATGTTTTCTATACTAAAGCAAAGCAATATCATTTTTAAAATTCAAAAAACTTTGCTGTTCACTCACCACCTCTTTCTATGGAAAGAGAAGAAATATAAAAGAGCAAGTTTTAATAAAAGAAAGAAGGAAATGTTATTTTTTTCTTATTCAATTTGTCTCTAATTTTCAACAAAGGTACAGCTACAAGAGACTTCATAGGATTTATAAATATTTTGTGTGCAAACATGCCTGGTGCAAAAAAAAAAAGTGCTTTCAGAAAGTGCAATTTATTTTTTGAACTCATTCATCTTCTGACCTTTCAATGATTTACTTAGGTGCTGCTTTAATGTTGTTTACTTGTTAAAAATATTTGAATGGTTAATCAAGATTTATATGACCCATTCTTTACTTAGCCTTCAGATAAAATAGACCTTATGTCCCATAATCAGAACCAGTCTGAACAATCCCCGTAGTCATGCTGGTAGGCATCAAAGTAGATGAAGATCAATCCATTTTGGTTGAGGAGACATGATGCAGCCAATTAAACAGTAACAATACACTGATATTCAACACACCAGTCATGACATAAAACAAATCCATAATGAAGGTATGCTGAATGGCTATGGAAAGATAAGTACAGTCCTGGTATGCCTAATAAAACTAATGAAAACGCTTTTCTCCAGGGGAAACTTACAAGGTATTTCCCATTTTGATCCCCCTTAATTTTTTTTTAAGAATTCTATTGCTGTTTGTGTATATCATTTAATAATAGCATACTTAGACAAAGAAATAGAAAACTGAATGATTAAGGAAACATTTCCCTTTTTAATTTCCTTTGTGTTTTTCGAAGACATTCACCTCTTCTCCCCACCCCTTACAAATTTGGAGAAGGAGGGAGAAGGATTAACTATTTACTAATATTTTTCTTTTTAAATGAATCATAAAATAGTTATGTTTTCAATGAAACTGGTCCAACTTTAGAAATGCTCACAGCATACCAATAAATAAAATAACATGTGAAAAGATAAATGGTTTCAGATTGTTTCAGTATTGGAAAAAGTTCAATGAGGAAATAAAAGCTTGCATCTAGCTGGCACCTACAATAACTACATTTTGCCTTTAGCAGGTGGACACATTCTGTTATTTTTGAACCCTGTCTAATGTAGACCAGTAACAACAAGTTTCTTCTGACTCAGCTTTGATTCCTGGTGATTTCATGAATACATTCATCCAGTTTTCTTTACCAAAGTATCATTTTTCCAGATGATTTCTGGCCTCCCAATCTATAGCAGTCATTGATCAGAGACTAGATATCTCCTGCAATCATATAACCAACCACAGTTCTTACCAAGATTCTTCAGTTCTTAAGACTAATTGAGCAAACTGAGGGAACCATGAAATTACTATCTCAATTAGAAGGCTAAATTGTATGAATTAACCAATGATCACCTCAAGAATTGCAGTTACATGTAAGAGGTTAATTCTTTTTTTATCACGAATGAGCTCTATACCAAAGGAGTTTCTGGTTGCAATCAAATGACCAAAGAAAGGAGAATCCTTCTAGGAGCAGTATCTCTCTGAGAAATCCAAATTATACTACTGGATTAGGGTGGAAGATTGAATCTCATTGCCAAAATAACTTAGACAGAAGAACATCTTAAAGGAAGTTTGCTGAAATTACTTTGATAAGAGCCCTGCCTAGTATTGGTGGAAGGGGTTATTCCCACCAAACTCTAGAAGCTTTTCTGTCCAGGCACAAAACCCACATTTGGAAATTAGAGATCACAATTCTCTCCCTGTAGGCTGCACTCATTTCTCAGCTGAATGCATTCTATCCATTTTGCATTCATTTATATTTGTTACAAAAAGGAATATGAAAATTGCATTTGAATATTGCCTATGCATATTACGATTATTTTTTTTCAGAAAACAATACATTATCTTCAAATACAGCACATATATATAGCTTTATATTTATTTTAGTTCCTTTGAACTGTCAAAATTTGGGGAACTGAGAAATCCAGATAATAACTCCACACTGAACTGCACATGAATTAGAAATTACCAGTGGAGTCAGTTTGCATTGGAACTGGTAAATAATGGGTTCCTTAATCATCTCTCGTAAATATCCATCCTTTTTCCAGTGCAACATATAATTTACTTTTACAAAATTATATTGAATTTCAAACAACTAAAGTGTCCTTTTAATGCACTGATAGAAAAGATGACAACACATATTCAATAAACATTTTTTTACTATCAACTTATTTATTTTACTCTAATAACCAGATCATATTATTTGTACATTTAGCTGCAGTTAGATAAAAGATTTTTACCTGGGTGCCCCAAGGATTGTGAAGGCCTTGTCAGCATGCTGTTCTCCCAATTTAGTTATCACCTCATAAAGTTTGTGGCAGAGCTGAGGAGAAAAATCACCACAACAAAACTGTCATTTTAACAAAGCTACTATGGTAACGGTGGAGGGAAATAACACTGTTAATTTTTGTTTCCAGACAATGGAACTAAGGTTAAACACAATTTCAAATATGGGACATTATCACCGTCACACATATTACACAAATACAAAATTTCACACTTAATACTTATAATATACCAAATAAGAATTTGTTTGCTGGGATGAATCAGTGAAAAAAAATGAAGGAGAAAAGGGGTTTATAAATGCTTGATGTCATTTATAGAAATCAGGATAAAGACAAGATGCTTTTCAGATTTAGCACCTTTGGGTTATGAAGCTCAGGTTATGGTTAGATAGGGTGCTTTAATCAACTCTAAAATCTAACAAAATCTGTTACAATTATATTATCTACAGTAGAAAAGGCTAGGGAAGCAGCTGTCTGAGAGTTCATGAGTGCAGGGAGTGGGCTCCCTCTTACTGTCTAGTTCCTCCACCACAGCTTCAACAAATTTGATTGCATGAAGTAGGGCTATGAACTTCCACATCTCTTTGTTGCTCCATCTCATGGTTGTTAAGATATTTGTATTGCAGACACATTAGCCTAAGCATGAACTTGGAACTATCTTGGAACAGCAACAGCACAGACAAATGGAGGGAATGAGGGTGTGCTGGCACTATTACTTCTCTTTCTTACAGTATTAAATTTATTGTTGCAATAATAACCTGAATATGCACTAGAAGTGGAAGCCTTGGAGGTGTGGATACTTTTCTAGGAAACTGCTACCAGTCTTGCACTCATTTTCCTCTTCCTTTCTTGTGAAGTAATAAAGAAAATTAGCCTAACAAATTTGAGCAACAACTCCAAATGACCAGTGGCAGCAAATTAGATCATGAAATTACCATTGCCATGTAGTGTTCATCCAAATGTGTACAGCCAACATAACCTGTATGCCTAGGCCCTAGAAGATTTCACACATCTAAAATTTGAGGATAGCTTGTGCTGTGCTCATTAATGGATCTGTTCTATTGAGAAGAGAAGACGAAGATTAAATAGTTGGGGGTGACTGAAGAGGAGAGGAGATACTTTTATTGAGTTAATTCTTCTGATGCAGCATAGAAGGAACAACTATATTGCACTCCAGTTACCTTTCTCCTGCCCATCCTGAAGTACCTTAACACAGAGGGACCTTAATTCACGAGCTTTTTCATCATTGGGGAGCCTGTTGGAGAGATATGCTGTTGGGGGTCCAAGCCCCAAAAGCCCTACTTACACCTTTGGGCATATGACAAATTCAACCTTCTGTACAACTGATTTGAAGAAAAATTAAGGCCAACACAACAAATGGAATTTATTGCACTGGAATATATTTAGAAAGATCTTCATTGCATCAGATCTAAATATCCTTTCTTCTCCAGGGTTCAAATATGAAAATACAAAATTTAAATAGCTAGCACAAATCAACTATGATTCCTTATAGAATTGTTTATGTGATATTTATAAAGCTGCTTTTACAGCTATTAATAGTTTGCAATAAATGTGGCAACTGCAGCTGAGAATGACTCCAATTTAATATTTAATGCAATTAACATTCAATCTACTAAGACAGAAAATAGATACATTGATAAAATAGATACCATAATTTAGTTAATCTGGTATTCAGTGAAGGACAAATTTAATCATGAGTCAGTGCTGCTATTAAAGCCTACTTTGTGGCAATAAAGGCAGTAAAGTATCAGTGCTTGTTTATTCTTATTGCATCTGCAGATTGCTCTCCTGCAGCCCTACTTTGTATGACACATGCTCTGTTGGGCATAGAGAAACTCTAACATGAATGTGGAGGAATTTTGTAGCTTCTGTTGGATAAAATTGATTGGATTAATTCCTTGAGTGCTGGCCTTGTTCCAGGTCCAGGAAAGATGCCTGGAGAAAAGTCTTGCCAAGTTATCTGGAAACAGTTTGAACCAGAGAAAGTGGACAGCAGTGGATAGCAGTATTCCATTGTTTGAAGTGCTGCTACAAAGAAGTCAACTTATTTTCCAAAGCACCAGAAGGCAAGACAAGAAACAATGGATGGAAACTAATCAAGGAAAGAAGCAATCTAAAACCAAGGAGAATTCTAGAGAAACTTTCTAACAGTAAGAACAATTAACCACGGAACAGCTTATTTTCAGAAGATGTGGATACTTTATTACAGAAGGTTTTTATGAAAAAACTGGACAACCATTTGTCTCAAACTGTATAGGATCTCCTGCTTGAGCAGGAGGTAGGATTAGAAAACCGCCAAGGTCCCTTCCAGCTCTATTCTGATTGATAGACAGCTATACCAATTTGATGCAACAAAACAATATCTTTAAAGCTATCAAATAATATCTGTATATCTCCGGTCAAAATCTAACTAATCTGCGAATTTAGATTACCCTAAATTGGAAT
Organism: Pseudonaja textilis; assembly: GCF_900518735.1. The sequence goes on from NW_020769326.1 coordinate 5,282,330, forward strand.
TCCCCAACATTGCTACCTTTGTGGACCAGTGGAGGAGGGAGAGGGGATGATCCTGCACAAGTGGCGGACAAGTGCACACATGCATGTGAAACTCTATTGCATGAACAATGGAGACACGCACCGACTGCTTGCGCAAAGGGAGTGTGTGCTTGCCTGCTGCTTGTGCAAGAGAGAATGCATGTGTGCACACACATTGCCACAGTCTGGTTGCAATTGGCTCTGGGCTCAGTAATTGGCTGTGGCCCAGGAGTTGGGAATTACTGACACATATTGTATATATGTGTATTTTCCAAACAAAAAATTCTCTGTGCCTATTAGATATGGAACTTCATTTTACTAACTGCATTAATCAGAAATTAGTTTATAAAATGATTGATTTATTGATTACGTGCCATCAAAATTGTGTCAACTCTTAACAAGCACACAGATCATCTCTGTGATGATCTGTCTCCAAACCTGTCCTTTAGGCCTTCTAATAATGCACCAATTCCCCCTGTAACTGAATCCAGACATTTTTTCCTCTTTCTGGAAAAGAGAAGAGAATGACCAAGAGAATGTTGGTCATTCTCTTTTCTTTTCCAAGGCCTTCACAGATTCTTTACTGCAGTGCTTTTCAACCTTTTCACAGATTGTACCACTTTTAGGATATGGCAATATTTGAGTACCATCAGTCACCTAGCAAAGTGTCAAAAACTTGACCAAAAAAAAGAAAGGAAAAAAGTGATAAAGTACAGGTAGTGCTCGACTTACAACAGTTCACTTAGTTAAAGTGAAACAGTTCAAGTACAACAGTTCAAGGTTACAACGGCACTGGAAAAAAATGACATGATCATTTTTCATACTTATAGCTGTTGCAGCATCTCCAGGGTCATGTAATTTATATTCAGATGCTTGGCAACTGATTCATATTTATGATGGTCGCAGAGTTTCTGGGTCATAAATTTGGTCATAGGCTGAGGACTATCTGTACATCCACTTATCACACTTTTAATGGGAATATTGTTCCTGTTTCTCTGACATTAATCCTTGCTCCTTCTCTCCCTCTGCTTGTCTCAAAAAAGCCTGTCCTCTTCTCTGTCTGTCTTTCTTTGTCTCTTCCTGCCATCTTTTTTTCCCTCTCCCTTTCCCATTAAAACCTCCTCCTTTTATACAATCTACACTCTCAACCTTCCTCCTTTTTTTTTGGTGTAACCCTAGCTGACGCCTCCCCCCAAGGCTGCATGCTGCTATCGGAAGCACCAATCAGTTGGAGCTGCATGCACAGATCTTAGATGCTCAGCAGAGACCTGGCAACACTGCAGCTCCAGCTGACTCTCCCACAGACCTGTGTGGCACTACTGCCACTTTAGCTCACCCTCCGCTATACTTTTTACAACATTTTTACAGTGCTTTTCAACCGTCCATATGCATACCACCTGCCAGATGCCAAAGTACCACCTGTGGTACGTGTACCATAGGTTGAAAAGCACTGCTCTGCTGAATGCGTATGGCTTATTTATTGACAGTTTCATATTTTTGTATAAGATTGATTACCAAATTGATACAAAAAGCAAAATCAATCTAAATATCTTAATTGTCAGTTCTAAAAGCTGTTTGTTACCTTGGTATTCTTTATATTTAACTGTAATTAAATATTTTTTTCATTATGTCCCTGGACTTTCATCACTATAGCTTTGTATTTTCGGCTATCAAAAAAGCATTATTAGCATAAGTCAGTGATGGCGAACCTTTTAGTTGTGGTGTGCTGAAAGTGCGCATGTGATAGCGCACACGCGTGCTGGCATCCACAATGCAATGTGCCTCCCGTGCACGCACACGCAGCACTCCCACCCCCTTACCCCTTGTGTTTGCACATGCCTCCCAGCTGATTTTTGGCCTAAAAAATTTGAGGTTGTTTTCACCCTTCCAAGGCTCGAGGGAAGCCTCTTCAGCTTCAGAGGCTGAAAAAAATGGGTCTTCTGGAAATACCAGAAGTGCCCATTTTCAGCCTCCGGAGGGTCTCTCTCGCGGGGGAGGCTGTTTTCATTCACCCAGAGGCTCAAGGGATGCCTCGGAAGGCTAAAAACGGGTCTGTTTCAGCACTTCCGGTATTTCTGGAAGGCCCATTTTTCAACCTCCTGAGGCTGAAGAGGCTTCCCTTGAACCTTGGGAGGGTGGAAAATAGCCTCCCCCAAGCACCAGAGGCCACCTGGACACTGAAAATGGGCACTTCTGGTATTTCTGGAGGGCCCATTTTTCAGCTTCCCAAGGCTGTAGAAGCTTCCCTTGAGCCTCAGGAGAGGGAAAATGGCCTCAAATGGGCCTAAAATCAGCTGGGAGGTGCATGCATGCACAGTGCAGGTAAGTTTGGCTGGGGCTCGCATGCCTGCACACATGGATCTGCGTGCCACCTGTGGCATGCGTGCCATCTGTGGCACGCGTGCCATAGATTCACCCTCACAGGCATAGATTATTCATGTTTTTTTTCCTTTAGTTTTAAAAGCATGCCCATTTCTTTTCAATCTAACCTCTCTCCCAAATATATCATATTGATTGAATAAATAAAGTGAGAGTATATGTCACCATGTCTTACTTTTTTGCTGACCAGGAGCCAGTCTTCTTTACTATGTTGTTCCCAATTATCTGTGTATAGCTTTTGCATGAGGACAATCAAATGTTCTGGGATTTCCCATTTCCTTACCAACTGCCCAATTTGACATTTTCAACAAGATCAAAGTAAACAATGTTCTAAGTTCCTTTTATGTTTTATCTCCATCATCATAGCTATTGCAATGTGTATATGTAAGTAGAAATAGTTTGGTACAGATATACCTTTCACACAGACCTGGTATCTGCGTATAAATTATCATTCATGACAGATTTATTTTTAGGTACAAGGGTACAGAACGGATAGGAGTGGTGTAGTGGTCTAGTGCTTAAGATGCTTGCCTCCCATTTGGAAGATGGGAGTTCAATTCTAAGTAGTGGCAGGCATTTCTTTCCTAGGGAAGAACACCCCCCACCCCCGGAAGGGCATCCAGCCTGTAAACATTCAGCTCAACTCTACCCTGAATTAAATGATTACATGATTATAAAAGGGGGTGGGTTTTTTAATATATAGAATGGATTAAATATTAAAGCCATGCATAAAACTCAAACTACTGCATTTTCTACTATGGAAAGAAACATTATAATGGCCTCTATAGTTTCACAGCAGGAATGTATTTCAGTATTTTATATAAGATTTCATGATGTGGTATTATTGATACTTGTATTAAGTCTAAAATTCTATTTGAGAAAAGAGCTACAGGTAGTTCTCGACTTATGATCAGCCGTTTACGAACCATTTGAAGTTTTGATAATGCCTCAAAAGCTACTTATTATCCAGTTCCCTCTCCCCATCAGGTTTCCATAAACCTTGGGCCTGCTTCCCACTTTACTGGATCCCATACCTTCTCTCCACCCTCTCAATCACCCAATGTATACTTACCTTTGGAAGATCTCTGGAGCTCCCCAACTTGCATTAATGTGGCACAACCCCAGAAATGGGCACCATTTTCACAGCATCTGCAATTAATTGTGCCAGTTGTCTCCATAATCATATCATGTAGCCTGCAGGGATCCCAAGGAGGGTGGAGGGGCCTGTTCTCTCTCCTCAACATAAGATCTATCCCTTATGCTCCTGAGGCTGCATGGTGCAGTCCCAGAAAATGGTGTTTCTGAGACTATGCCATATAGTCTAGGGAGAATGAAAGATGGAGTGGCCTGCTCCCCTTCTCCAACATGAACTCCAAAGCTTTGGAGATTTACAAAATCAGTAGTCCCTGCACACAGTCATTCAAGCCCTAATCATCTCATGGCTGGACTACTATAACACACTCTATATGGGGCTACCCTTGAACAGCATTTGGAAGCTACAGCTGGTACAGAGTGCAGTGGCACAGGCAATGCTGGGGTCCCAAGGGTGACCAATGTAACATCACTGCTCCGCGAGCTGCACTGGCTGATGGTTTACTTCTGGGTGCAATTTAAGGTGTTCGTAATAACCTTTAAAGCCTTTCATTTAAAGCCAGGTTACTTGAGGACCTGTCTCATTGGGATTGGCCCACACCACCCATGCCAGCAAGAGGCATATTGCAGACCCCATTGACTAGGGTATTCTGGCTGGTAGAGTCCAGGAGAAGAGCCTTTTTTGCTATTGCCCCTCTACTTTGGAACATCCTGCCTCCTGGAGTGAGGTCTGCTCCAACTCTCCTGATCTTGTGCATGAGCTCTGCCAGTTGAGTTGGAGCTCCAGAAAAGGAGCTTCATTGTTGAAGGTGGTTGACAGATTAATATTGGATCATACCTGCTAATCCTATTCACCCCTCCCCATTTTTACCTACTGTATTTTATATTTTTATATTTTGGAATATTTTATTCATGTAATTTTATCTTTTAATATTGTAAACTTCCCAGAGTTACCCTGTAGTAAGATAGGCAGACAAATAATTATTAAGTAAATAAATGGTAAGTGACAGATTGGAGGTTGGGAGTGTGGTCCACTTACTTTCTGCAGATATTCAAATCTTTGGAGAGCCACATATGATAAGTGCATGATGGGTGATGGGGGTGAAAAGGAAGGCATAGGATTTGATGGAATGGGAAAGCAGGCCCAAGGCAGGAAGATTCTGAGGGCAGGAAATACAACACAAGGTACCTCAGCAGGCAGAAGAGTCTTAGGAGACTTTGGGTAGGTAGGTTGGGCCTCTCCCATATCTGAGGCACCCCATGCTCCATTTAGCAATTTACATAGCATTCATTTAGCGTTCACATTATTGCATCAGGGAAAGCAGAGAGATTTGTTAAGTGAGGTGATTGTGACTTGCAGGCTCCATTACAGTCATAAGCCGAGGGCTACCTGTAATCTAGGTAGACTGTGATCATCCTAAAAACTCACCTTGCTCTATTATACTAAGTTCAGAATCATTCACAGGTTTTTTTTTAGCTTGAGAAGCTTAAGTCTTCTCTTAAATTTCAGTTGATAAAAGCTTACTCGTTTTATTATTATATCACCCATTCATTCATCCCATTCATTCATCCCATTCATTCATTAATTCATTAACTCATTAATTAATTAATTCATTCATTCATTCTACATGAGTGTCAATCTCAAGCATATCTCAAGCATATCACTCTAGTGGCTAATAGAAAAAAAAACCAAGATTAAAAAAACAACAAAGATAAGAAATTGATATAAAAAAAGAACCAGCATAGGCAAGATACAACCCAGGCAACAACAAAGTCAAGGAATCAACTTAACAAATGATGATTATTGCTATAATAATTTTAGCATTAGTCTAGTCTACAATAATTATAATTAGAGCAATAAGTTTAATCACAAAAAGATATTGCTGCAGTTAGCAATACCAATAGCCATTAGACTTTACATGCTTTATAGCCCTCTCTGAGCAGTTTTACAGTCAGCATATTGCCCCCAAAAATCTGGGTCCTCATTTTACCAATCTTGGAAGGATGGAAAGCTGAATCAACCTTTACAGATTAAATATGTATTTATTGACAGCTTTATATTTTATACCTTCCTTACTTTTACACTGCATTTATCTATATCTATATCTATATCTCTCTATGTATTTACTCACCAAAGCTATTTCTTTATGAAATTTGGCTTCAAGACTGGAGATATTTTTAAACGTGTTCACATAGAAGCCCACACGCCTAAGTAGAAATGACAGGTAAAGATGAAAAGTTTGTAAAGAAAGAAAGAAAAAAAATGAAAAACTGCTTATTGTATATGGACATAGCATATTTTATTCTTATTCAAAGAATCCTGAAAATATAAAACTTATATAATTTACATGTATAACTTGAATGGGCAAACAACCTCTTTTTTTGCAAATTTATAGCATGATATTAAACTTAAGCTTTCTTTAGATACATTTATCTCCATAGTGTAGATCCCTATTGCTTGGGCTTGCTCTACACACAATGGACAGTGAAGCATATTTGGAAGCACAAAGTTTGCCCTTTTGTTTTCATTATTTTTGTTTGTTCCCTCATTGAGTTAGATGTCTCCAACACTTAATGAAAATAAAATTAAGATTTAGTTTCTCAACAAGCTCCACTTTTGAATCATAGTTACTTAGTTCACTGTGCTAATAAGAAAATGACTGTTAGAACAGCCAATGAATTTTTCTAAGGGTTCAAAGATGCCATTAAAAGATCATAGAGAAACAACAATTTATTTTTTTAAAAGCTTTGGGGAAATAAAAAGATGAAGCACATAACTTTCCAAACAATATACCTTGACCATAAAGATGGTAGTTCTTCTTGCAAATCAGTGTTAAATTCTTCAAATACCTTCTGTGCTTTCTGAAACTCTTCTTCTGCCTACAACAAAGTGAAATACCTAGCAAACTTTTTTGGGGAAAAAAGAAACAAAACAGTTCTGAAAAATGCAACATATTATTCCTGGTGGGATTTATTTGGGTTTGTACTCCTTTTAAGGACAAAAGCAGTCAGTCTCAGAGCTTAATCCAGAGGTTGACTGTTTTTTCAGATGCCTGGTACCAAACAAAAAGAAAATAAGAAAATTAAAGAATCTTAAATTTGATGAGATTTTTTTGTTAAAATACCCTGAAGATCTAATGAGATTCCAGCTTCCTTGCTTTAATCTGAATGAATTTAAGACTTATTTATTATTGTATAAGGTTAATAATTTTTTAATTTTTCTTAAATTGCTGATAATTTTTTTTATACTAGGGTATATTGGTAATGTGACTCAGAATATGAATAGCTTATTACTGCCTTCATTGCACTTAGCTGAAGTTGTTGAGTTTAAAGCTAAACCTAAATTTTAGGGACACCATACAACCAAGCCTTTAAAAAGAAAAAGCTACTGTTTTAAATGTCCTGATTCAATATCATAACAAATGTGCAATTGTGCATGTGTTAGTCACTTATCCCTTCTTTCTCCATTCCTAATCCCTTAAAATAAGTGGATGGCAATAAAGCTTTAATGAGAAAATGCCATTTAATGCCTATGGGAACTTTTTAAAAGAAAGCTTACAGTCCTATCAAATGGGATTTTCTTTCTTTCTTTTTTGCAGCAGAAATCATAGCTGTAAAGGAAAACATTAAGCCTTCTCTTCCAGTATACTACCATTCTTATAAAAGTTATTCGTTCTCTTCACAACTGTAACTATTTAAAACAGGTCAGATCAAAATACTATGCATCCTAAGGCTGCACAGCAAATGATGCTTTTACTTCCATTATCAAAGTAAAGAGCATCCCCAGCCAATCATTTTGAAGTCTGATACAAAAATCTTGAAACACATATCTATCCCTCTCAAGCACTAAATACAAGTTTAATTAATTAATCACTTAGTAGGAAAGTAGAGCAAAAATAAAGTGACAATCTTCAAATTTCCTCTTTGCTGTAAGAGAGAACCAGTCTTCTGTAATCTTATTTGAAAACTAAAAAAAAAAAAATCCCGCAGATATCTATTTCACATCTATGCTAAATTTTTCTGACATTAATCTGTACAGGTTTTATGAAGTCATCAGTTACATTTGATTTAATATGTGATGATACTTTGATATAACTCCAAGAGCTTTATCAGCTTTTGCTAACATATTGTCATTTGTAAGCATTGGATTATAACTGTCATACTTTCCCAAAATTAAACAGAGTCCTATCAGCACTAGGACAGAAATCACAAAGGGATTTCAGCAGTATAGGCTGGGCTGAAAAATTGAAAAACAATGAGAAGTTTGTTAAGACTGAAGACAGTAACTTTTGTACTATGGCCAAGGAAATGGGTGTACCAGGAGTAAAGCTCCTTTAAGGAAAAGACAATCTAATACATCCAGGAAGGACCTCCCACAAAATTATATCTGAATCTGTTTAAACTCAATAACACAGGGATGTGTCATCCACATACTGAATTAATTTCCAGTGCAATATTGAAGAGAAAATGTTATTTTATTTGGAAATGCTAATCCCAGAGGCATGATCTACATGTCATTTATGGACATTTTAATTATTGGCTATCTGTGATATACTATCAATGTACTACAACTAGTGATATTTAACATGATTGGCTCATGCTAATATTGAAATATTGATAGCCCAAGCGAATGATAAAACACAATTTAACAGCACTAAACAGAGATTAATCTCATTCACTCCCTGCATGTCTTATAAAGATTATTAATATTGTTGTATCTCTTTCTCTCTCTCACCTTAGAAATTCTCCCTTCATCTTTTCTTTTTGAACTTTGCAAAGCTTCCAGATGATGTCTTGCACTATCGTAGTCTACTAGTTTCCTGCTCCGCTTTGCAATGCGATTCTGTAAATAATGATATCCAAATAAAAAAATCACAATAAAAGGTAACTTTCCTGTTTTAAAAATATTATGAGTTTCTTCCATCACTTAAAAACTAAGCCAGTGTGGTATATGTGAACTAGAACCAAGGTGACCCAGATTCAAGTCTCCTTTTTTTCATTCAGATGCCTGAATTATCACTTTCTCTCTCCCTAATATTCCTGGAAAAGTTGTTGTTATAAAACTAAAATGATAAGAGGCCCATAAATTTTGTTTTTATTTTTTAAAAAAATCCAGGCATGGAGATTATATTTTTTAAAGTGAAAACTCTTGACTAAAGAAAACACATCATTTCAAAAGCCACAGACTTTGAACTTTTAAAATTCCATATTTCTATTCAACATACAACTTAAAATTTGCTGCTCCAGACTTTATTGAAAACATATGAAATCTTCTCCAAAGATTTTTTTTAAAAAGCCTAAAAATTTAAAATAATGTTTTTATTGCATTTACTCATTTGTGATAAGGATTAAAATAGCACCACAATAAACTATGCAAAAGAAGGGAAACAATAGAATAGTTATAATATTAAAAATTATACATTTAATTCTGAAATTAAATTCAAACAGAGCAGCAGAATGTTTTAGTAATGAAAGGTTTAGGTGTAATAATATATGGGACTGACCCTGGCAGATAGGAGAAAGAGCCACAGACTAGGCAATGGTCAGAGAAGAGGCAGTGGAGCCCACAGAAGGAATAGAAGCACAGCAAACATTTCAAAACAGGTCCTATCTAGTTTGGACTGTAAAGATTAGGGAGGAAAAGTGTATTTTCAGACTTGCAACAATTTGCTCATGTAGCCTTGCAATACAGATAGAGCTAGAGTACGCTTCTTGTTTTGCTCTACCTCAAAGTGCTGATACAAGAAAACAACTTTGTACTTACGATAAAAAAAACAACCAAAGATGTTAAACACAAAACTCACTGACCATTCTTTGTGATTGAATCAGGTTGGTCAGTAAGGCAAATATAGTAATTGAAAGAAAAGGTAAAAACAATGTACTATTTCAAATGTCAGGAGAACATGCATGCCTGGACAAAGATATTTAGTTAATACAGTAAAGATTTAGCAATCCTAGCACAAAACATATAGCAAATCCTATTATCAGTTTTGTTCCATGAATGTTCATGACAATCTAGAATGCTTCTATGAAAAATATTATTGGATAAACCAGATATATAGCCAAACCACAAATAATTTATTTAGACTTAAAACAAGTCATGTTCCATTCACAGACTGTCCCCGCTCCAAAGAAATAAATGCTATATAAATCAGATTCTCATAGAGATGGTTTCAACTTCAAGTATTTCACGTATTTCATGAGAAGAGTGCTACACTCCTCTGCTTGCAACAGAATACCCTATATCACCAGGCTTGAAATTTTGGGCTTGGACAACCTTGAACTACACTGCCTACGGTTGGACTTAAGTGTAGTACACAAAATTATCTGCTACAATGTCCTACCAGTCAATGACTATTTCAGCTTCAACTGCAACAATAAAAGAGCACACAACAGACACAAACTCAATGTTAACCGCTCCAAACTTCATTACAGAAAATATGATTTCAGCAACAGAGTGGTCAATGCCTGGAATGCACTACCTGATTCTGTTGTTACATCCTCTAACCCCCACTCCTTTAACCTTAAACTATCCACTATTGACTTCACCCCATTCCTAAGAGGTCTGTAACGGGTGTGCATAAGTACACAATTGTGCCTATCGTCCCTGTCCTATTGTCCCCAATTATTTGTACCTATTTCCTGTATTCTTACTCATGTTTATACTTAAGCGATTGACAAATCAAATAAATAAATAAATAAACAAACTTTGATTTGGTTCAAGAGATAAATGTGATACACCTGGGACCGATACAAGGGGTCGGGAAATATTAGACTGCTATGTGAGTGGGGCAGAATCTCTGCTCTAATTTTCTACTCTCTGGAGTCCTGAAAAGTGAGTGGATAACAGGCGCATTGCCATTCTTATTTAAGTATTTAAAAATTTAGTCACATCTTGTGCAAAGGCAAATCAAAACAATAAAACCATTTGTCTTCATCCCACCTAGAATCCCCAGTCTTATCAACATTTAAGGTTGAGGGTAAATTTCTAAGGAAGTGCCTTTTAGCCAGAGGGGTCAATATCCTTGTCTGTTTTCTGGTAATTATATATAAGCAGCTGGAAGAAAGCTTTTATAGAGTATTATGATGCACGAACAGAGGCTGGCAAGTCTAAGGTTCAAATTATCTGCCTTCCAAATAGAATATTTTTGCTTCTTTTGCTAAGCATTTGACATAAGACACATAGTGGCATGATATACCTTAATATCAGGAAACTGTCCCAAATATGTATCCAAAGTTAGTAATGACCCATCTACGAGCTTTTGGTGAAAATCTTCCCAAAGCACATCACATTTCTGTAGAGAAAGATGAAATACAATGAAAATACAGATTAAAAACAAAACAAAAAAATATTAACACCTACAAACCCAAGCAGGCATTTTATCAACTCAAATGCCCAAAATTGAAAGAAAAACTCTGGTTTTTTGAATTTTAATAATATTTACCTTCACATTAATGTACCTAATATCATCAAAACAGTGGTGTTTTTCACTGTTTAGGACTGACCATATGTTTTTCAACATTAGTTCAAGAGATTGGAAAGTAGGAAAAGTATTTGGATATTGCTTATAAATTTCCACACTCATTTTTGCTATGTGCAAAATCAAAAATTCATTGTGGCCTAGAATATATTATGTATAATTGAAAAAACTCTGGTCTCATTTTCCTAAGGAGATCAAAGTTTATATCCAAGGTCATTTGTTCAAGCATCAAGAGGCACATTGGAAAATGTTAAAAGCTAGAAAGTTTCATTAATTATTGTTGCATCAATTCTTTTTTCAGTAAAAATAAGTCAAATTGTCACCTAAGAAGTTTAAAATTAGAAATACATTGAGAATGGATACTGAAAATCAATGACATTTTACATTTCTCTGAACATTAGAACATACTACCTCTAGAATAATTGTGCATTAAATTGTTCTCAACAACTAGTCAATGAAAAAGACATTTTGTCACTACCAATCCTTGGTAGCAAAATGATAAGTTGATGGCCTGTGAAAACCTGTTAGAAATTGGGCGTTGGTAAAAGTTACTGTGAACGCCCTTTCTGCAAGAGAGCCCAGGATGGGTTGACTCCTTCCTATGATATCATTTAGCTGAGTCTGTACTAAGATATAAAAACCAGCCCCCAGGAGAGACCCCAGCTTTGGCGAAGATACTTGACAGACTGAAAGGTGTATCTGAAAGCACAAATGAATACAGAAATATGTCTTACCCTCTCTGGACGAATCAAGGGAGAGGCTGGGCTCTCTTGCAGCATAGATAGAAAGGGCGTTCACGGTAACTTTTACCAATGCCCATTCTCCTCCATGCGGCATTGAGAGCCCAGGATGAGACATATCAAAGCTTGCATGTCCACGGGCGGGTCCTCGTCTGGCTCATCACACCGACTGTGGAACCACTTGTTGAAGCACCCCGTTTGCTGAAGGCTGCAGTCACCGAGGCAAAGGCATCCAGACGGTAGTGTCTGATGAAAGAAGACAGGGATGTCCACGTGGCCACACGACAAATCTCCTCCAAGGATGCTTGGGTCACTCAGGCAGCAGAAGTATGGTCACGGAAGGGCCGCAGCTTTGTAGGCCTGCTCAATGCAAGACCTGAGCCACCTGCTAATAGTAGAAGAGGCCTTGTGCCCCAAGTGAGAGGGGGAAAAGGAAACAAACATGGCTTCCAACTTCCTGAGGGAGGAAGTGCGCTTAATATATATTCTAAGAGCCCTTCTTACATCTAGCGGGTGCCACTGCTGCTCTAAGTCATGGTGCGGGAGAGGACAGAAGTCAGGCAACACAATGTCCTGGGACCTGTGAAACCAGGTGTTAACCTTCAGAATAAATGAGGGGTCCAGATGGGGAACAACCCTATCATTGTGAAAGGAACAAAGGTACTGTCTGATGGAAACAACAGCAAGCTCGGAAACCCTCCTGGTAGAAGTGATGGAAATGAGGAACACTAACTTCAGAGTCAGGAAACGGAGAGACACTGTTCTAAGGGATTCAAAGGGGGGGCTTTGTAAGGGCATTAAGGACCCTATGAGGGCCCCAGGAACAATACCCGTGAATCACCGGTGGGTGCAGGTTGGAAGCCCCTTTCAAAAACCTCCTGACTGAAGGGTGATGGGATAAGGAAGGAAGAGAATCCCATGAAAGGACCGAGGAGAGGGCCGCAACCTGCCTGTGTAAGGTACTGGGGGCCAAGCCTTTCTCCAGACCATACTGAAGGAAGCTAAGAACTTCTTCCAACTGGGCTGAAGCAGGAGAGAGACCCTCCCTAAGGCACCATCAGGAAAAAGCCTTCCAAGTGGCATCATAGATGCGCCTTGTAGAAGGTTTGCGAGACACCAGGATAGTGAGGATGACCCTTTCTGGAAGATCAGATCAGCCTCCTCTAACCGCTGCCACTCAAGTGCCACACGGTCAGCTTGAACCACTGGGGCTCTGGGTGGAGCAGGGCCCCCTGGTGAAGGGAGATTAGATGGGCTAGGATCCTCCAAGGAGAAGCCACAGATAGGTTGACCAGGTTCACAAACCAGGGCCTCCTTGGCCAATAGGGTGCCAGGAGGAGGAACTCCGCTCGTTCCTCCAACATCTTCCAAATTACTGCTGGAATGATGGGAAGCAGGGGGAAATGCGTAGATGAGCCCCTTGGGCCATCTGCACCAAAGAGCATTGGTCCCCTCCACTCCCTGGCAAGGGAACCTGGTGAAGAATCTGGTGACTTGGGCATTTTGAGGAGTGGACAAGAGATCTACTTCCAGTGTTCCGAATCTGAGGGAAAGGTCCCTGAATAGAGATGGAGGAATGGACCATTCTGCCTCGTCGACTAGGCTCCTGCTGAGCCAGTTGGCCTGGGAGTTATCGACCCCGGAGATGTGGTCCACCAATATCGACAACAGGTGTTTCTCTGCCCATAACCCCAACCGTAGATCCTCTCTCATGAGGGCTTTGGACTCATCCCCCCTTGCTGGTCGACATGAGCCTTTGCTGCCATGTTGCCCATAAGGACTAGAACATGAGAACTGGTCATTGATTGCCTGAAATGCTTGAGAGCCAGAAAAATGGCTCTGAGCTCTAGTCAATTTATGGGAAGGGTCTGCTCTGACCTGGACCAAACACCCTGAGCTATCTGGCCCTGCATATGGGAACCCCAACCCAGGAGGCTGGCATCGGTGGTTATCACTAGCCTGTCTGGGTCCCTGAACAGGAGTCCCTTCCAGATTGACGGGGAACACCACCAATTGAGAGATCTCTGGATTTGTAGTGGGAGGGGACCTTGATGGATGAGTGGCTGGTTCCTGCTCATTGGTAGGGAAGCAGGAACCACTAGAGAGGTCGGGAGTGGAGCCGAGCCCATGGGAGGATGCCAATACAGGAGACCATCTTCCCCAGAAGTTTGGACAGCAGCGACAGGGGGACAGTTTGATGTTGCTGGATCTGGCTGATGATCTCTGCAAGGCTCTTTCCATGAGCTGGGGACAGGAAAACCTGGCATGATGTGGTATCGATGACTGCTCCCAAGTGTTGCAATTTGGTTGTGGGAGAGAGCTTGCTCTTTTTGTTGTTGATGGAAAATCCATGGCTCTGGAGACATGACAGGGTAATTTGCAGATCCTGATGGGCCGCATGGATGGAAGAGGACAGCATCAAAATGTCATCCAAGTAGCATTGGATCCTCACTGGAACAGAACGCAGAGATGCCATCAATGTTGCCAGAACCTTTGTGAAGACACTTGGAGCTGATGAGAGGCCGAAGGGAAGTGCTCGATACTGGCAATGGGTATTCTGATAACAGAAATGGAGAAACTGGCAATCACAAGGCCAAATTGGGATGTGGAGGTAAGCCTCCGTGAGACCAGTGGAAGAGAGGAGGTCGCCCTCCCGAACGCTCTCTAAAATAGAATGCAGAGTCTGCATTTTAAATCGCCTGTATTTTACAAATTGTTTGAGAAATTTGAGATCAAGGATGGCTTGCCACCCCTCCTCCTGAGGCTTTGGGAATGATGAAAAGGCAAGAGTAAAGCCCACATTCCCATTGAGAGGGGGAACAGGTTGAATAGTCCTGATTTCAAGAAGGTGTTGAATGGCCTGATTCATCAGGGCTTGCCTTGAAATGTCCGAAGAGACAGGACAGATCAAAAAATTTTCTGGGGGTGGTGTTAGGAAGTCCAACTGTAACCCTGACCTAATAGTGCTGAGCACCCAGGCGTCCGTCGTTGACTCCTCCCATTTGGAGGCAAAGAAGACTAGGCGACCTCCGATGGGGGGGAGAACGAGGGATTACTTAGAGCGATGGAAGGAACGACCCCCTTCCCTCCGAAAAGGCCATTTACCAGTAGAAGATTGCTGCCTGCCAGATGCTTTTGCACATTGGTCTTGGCGTACAGCCTCTTGAGAGCAGGGGAAGCAGAATGAGGTCTCCACTTGAAAGGCAGGAGGGTGATAAGGAACTGGGCGATAATGGGCTTTCTTCCCAGAGGAAGAGAGAATTTTATGTTTATCTCTGGTTTCGATGAGATAAGGTTCCAGAGCATCGCCAAAAAGCTTATCGTCTGCAAATGGAACTGAAGCCAGCTTCCATTTTTGGCGTGACTCCATCTGCCAATTTCAGAACCATAAAAGTCTTCTTGCTGCTACTGAAGATGACATGGCCCTGGATGCAAATTTGGCAGAATTGAGAGTAGCATCCGCAGTGAATTCCGCAGCTGTGATAATCTTATTAAGGAGGTGAGACCAAAAGTGAGAAGCAGGCAATCTATTCTGGAGTTGGCATAGCCACCGTATGGATGCCCTTGTGAAAAAGAATGCTACCGTTGAAGCCCGAACAGCCCATGCAGCAGCCTGGTGATTGCGCTTGAGGGTCTGTTCAGAATGTTTATCATCCAGGATATCTTCTGGCTCCATTTCAGGATATATTCTGGCTCTATGGGAGTGCCAGAAGATGAGAACAAGGCCAGAACCAGAATGTCAACAGAAGGCACTGCCAGGGCATTGTCCAGAGCTGCGCTGACGTTGTAGAAATGCTTATCCAGAGAAGATGGGCGAGGACCTGTCGAAGGGGAAGCACACTGTTCTTTGACCATGTCCAGGAACAAAATGGGAGAAGGCAAAACCCTGCATGCACTACAGGCTTGGAGAAGAGCGAGTCTCCTTGGCTAGAGGGATTTCCTTGTGTCTCAGGAGCCACTTCCTCCGGCAACAACTTGGCAGTGACCAAAGCCTTGCTGAGTAATGGCCTGAAGAGAGTAGGTTTGAAGACCAATGCAGAGGATGTCTGCTCTGGGCGAGAATCCTCTTCCTCTGAAAGATTTGGGTCAAAAATCTCATCCTCTTCACACTCTGAACAAGAGGAGTAACTGTGTTCAGATGGTGAAGCCCTTCCTTCCTCATCAACCTCCTCCCATTCTGGTAGAGAAGAATGGACCCTGAGGTCCTGGGGCCTGTGTAAATCTGGGTGATGAGGCAAGGAACTTATAGATTGAGAAGGGAGAAGGGCCTGAACCCTTTCCAGAGGTTGAAGAATTTGCTTGAAGCCTTCAGCCAATCCCTGCCTAATGGCCAATGAGACAACATCTTGGATATCCCCTAGTCTATGCTCAAAGGTAGAGGCAGAAGGCAGAAGGCCCACTGCTGTGGAAGTGAAGGTGGCTTCAGGCCTAGACTGAGAAGAGGTTCGAGGCCTGGAGGGACGGGGAGGAGCATAGGGCCCAGAAGCCTGTTGGAAATAAGGCCCAGATCTGCTGAGATCCTGAGGATCTGATTGTTCTGCAAAAACCTCAGGAGACCAGGATGGAGGATGGAAAGGCTGATAGATAACTTCTCCTCCCCTGGGGGGGCTTGGCTGGGGCCCATGGGTATCACCTGAAACATGCTGTAGTTGCACTCCCTTCTGTTGAACTGCCTCTCTAGGGCCGCATGTCTGCACTTCTCTGCCCTCAACTCAGCCGGAGTTGCCTTCTTAGGGGCTAGAGCCTTAGCTCTGATTTTAGCAGCCACCTTCCTCTGGACTGATTGGATGCATTGCCTATGTCTTTTTCTCTTATTGGGCTTAAGAGACTGTTCCACTGAGGGGGAAAACTCTGCCTGAGCCTTATCTTGCTCCATTTGTAGAATAAAGGCTCTTGCATTGGAAAGAAACTGTTTAGAAATTTTTATTAAGTCCTTTAGGGTATAAAATGGCCCCGGGGCTTATAAAATGGCCACTCACCTCGTGGTGGAAGGCTTTAATCCAAGATGGCTGCTGACTAGGGGAAACAGGTTCCAAGATCGAAGAATTGCTCCTTAGGCTATAAAGAGCCCCGAGCAAAGTCAGCAAAGGAAAACGCAGCCACCGGCCATACAATCAACTGGCTTGTGCTCTTATTGGTTTGCCGATCGTTTTTACGATCGCTCAAAACCGCAGGCGTGGGGGAGGTCTACAGATGCTGCCCAGCTCGCCTGCACAGAGCTCTGGTAACACTGCTCCTAATGTTGCAGGAGAGAGAGCCCTGCTCTCCTGGAAGAGCAGCTGCCCAGATCTCTGGGAGCTGCTTGAAGTGAGGAAAAAGTACTGAGGATCGCTGGTGAGTGCTAACTAACAGAACTCTTTCAGAGACACAGTTTCTGACTGAAAGGCGCTGAGTCAAAAGCTGGGGTCTCTCCCGGGGGCTGACTTTTATATCTTAATGCAGACTCAGCTAAATGACATCATAGGAAGGAGTCAACCCATCCTGGGCTCTCGATGCAGCATGGAGAACTGATACAAACCACATAGCAACTCAGTAACTCTATAAAGACATTCTTGGTGTAGAACTCAGCCCCAATTGAAATACAGGAGGAGAATTATGTTGCTGATCTCTTCTTTCTATATCTCAACTCTGATCTATAAACAAATTCTTAAAGTCTCCTTGTTTCAATCCTGATCATCAAAAGTTTCAGTCCTGATTATCAAAAGTTAAGGATTATCAGATATAACAACATATCTATTTTAACCTTAATCAAATAAACCAATTTTATATATCTCCCTTTTACTTTTAACAATCTTGATCTTTAGTACCTTTGCATAGAGTCCTAAAACTTATTTTCTTTTCATTTCTTTTGTCTCTTCTCACAAAATTCTTCAAATCATTAATATTTTTTGGAAACACACTATAGGAAAATAATATCTCATTTGTTATTTATAAAATGAATAAATCTTTGAGAAAGATCAGCAGTTCAAAAATATGAAAATTAGGATATTCAGGTTACATCAAAAAGGATTATTTGTATCCACCACCACCCTTCTTCCATTGAAGAATGTCATATGCATGGATCTGACATATTGTCCCCTTCCCCCCACCCCCCAAAATGAGAAATTCACCTGGAAGACATAAAACATATGTTACATTTACAATTTAGGATGGTTTGTGAGGTTATTTCTGGTGGAACTTCCATAGTAATGTGGAAGTTTTTACATGCAGTTTGGCTAACCACTCATTTTGTGAGGAGGGAAGGTGTGGATCCACAGTGGGTGCATGAGTAAAGGATATCTTTAATTTCAAAATGTTGTTCCCCGTGTACCTTAATGGGAGTTGGAGGTGTGGGAAGGGGATGTCTAATTTTTGAAGTGATCTCTGGTTTGTGTAGGCTGCAATGAAATACTAGATGAGTCTGTATAAGTGTCTTGGGGAGTAGAAGCTCTACAGTAACAGGGTTGATGATTCTGGAGATGGAAAATGGGCCAATCAATTTAGGTCCCAATTTCTTAGAGGGTTGTAATGATTTTAGGAACTTTGTAGATAGATATACGTGGTCCCCAACTTTGAACAGTTTAGGTTCACAGTGTTTTTTTTCAGTTTGAGCTGTAAATGCTGCTCTAGCCTCTTGTAAGGCTACTCTTGTAAGGCCAAGTGGTTTGTAAATTATTTATCCCCTCCTTAAGGGAGAGGATTTCTGGTTCCTTGGTAGGTAGCTCCGGCATTGGGTTGAATTCTTGTCTGGCTACCTGGAATGGGGTGAAACCAGTGCTACTGTGTACCGAGTTATTGTACAATACCTCTGCAAAAGATAGAAGGTCAGTCCAATTGTCCTGCTGATAATTAATAAAGCACCTTAAATATTGTTCTAATACACCATTGGCTTTCTCTATCCCACCATTGGTTGGAGGGTGATTCGAAGAGGACAACCCCTGGGTGAATCCTAATAGGTTTAAAAATGCCCGCCAAAATGTGGAAGTGAATTGTACATCCCTATCTGAGATAATCATGGGGAGCTCCATGGAGGTGATAAATGTATACTAAAACATATTTGCTAATGCCTTGGCTGTTGGGATCTTTTGGCAGGGTATAAAATGAACCTGTTTTGAAAAAAGGTCCATTACAACCCAAATAACAGTATTTCCTGCACTTTCTGTGAGCTCCATTATAAACTCCATAGAGATCTCTCCAGGGTGCTGAAGGTTCTGCTACTGTTTGTAGAAGTCCAAGGGATCTCCCTTGTCTTCTTTTTGAAGTCACGCAGATAGAGCAACTAACAACATAGCTTTCAATGTCTTTTTGGAGAGACAGACACCAGCATTGTCTTTTGATGAGGTGCAAGATTTTTACAAATCCAGCTATTTTGGAATTGTGGCATTGTTTCATGAGGTCCAGTCTCTGGCTGGCAGGGATGTAAAATTTGTTTTCTACCCAGGCTAGATTGTCTTTGAGTAAGCAAATGTTTTTATTAGCCTGGAGCCAGTTGTCCTTAACTAGTGCCTTTTAAAATTTGGAAGTTGTTGCGTTGTCAGCAAGTGGTTATTTCTTCCCTTCTGCTCAGGTGATTACTTTGGCAGCCAGTTGGGTTGGATGGATCATGGGTTTTACAATTTTAATCTTTTTGCTGTTTATTGGGGTTTCTTGCAGAGAGCTTCTGCCAAGAAGGGAGATATTTGAGAGTAAAATTAAAATGTTTAAAATATTGTGCCCAACATACTTGTTTGGGGGAGAGTTTCCATGAATTTTTCAGGGCTTCTAGATTTTTATGATCAGTCCAGACTTCGAAGGGGATTTTGTTTCCTTCTAGGAAGTGTCTCCATGAAACGAGTGCCCATCACGCACTGTATGCCTCTTTCTCCCATATGGCCCATCTTTGTTCGATTTCTGTCAATTTCTTGGAAGTATAAGCACATGGTTGCAACTGTCCACATTCATTCTTTTGGAGCTCCTACTGCTATGTTGCTAGTGTCCACTTGGATGACAAATGGCTGCTCTGGATCTAGGTGGTTCAAGATTGGTTCTGCTGTTTAAGTTTATCGAATGCTCCTTGGCATTCCATTGTCCAGTTAAGGGGTTGCATGGCTTTGGTCCCCCCCCCCCCCAATTTCATTTTCAACAAGCTCGTGATGGGGAGGGTGATATATGTAAAAGCCAGAATGAACTGATGGTAAAAGTTTGCAAAAACCAGGAAGCTTTGCAGTTGTTTGTGAGTATGGGGTGGCTCCCAATTGATGAGAACATTTACTTTTTGTGGGTCCATCTCTGTTCCCTCATGGGATATTCTGTATCCCAGGTAGTCAATTTTTTCTTGATGAACTCACATTTAGAGAGTTTTGCATGTAGTTTGGCATTTCGGAGTTTCATGAGAATTGCTCAGAGTAACTTTATGTGTTCTTCTTTTGTTTTTGTATAAGTTAAAATGTAATCAAGATAAACTAGGGCCCTTTTATACAAAAAAATCATGGAGCACCTCATTAATTAGTTGCATAAATATGGCAGGGGCTCCTTGTAGTCTGAAAGGGAGTACTTTAAACTGGTAGCACCCCAGTGGGGTATTAAAAGCAGTCTTCCACTCATCCCCTTCCCTTATTCTGATGCAGTAGTATGGCTCTTGTAGATCTAACTTTGAAAACATTGTTCCTTTTGAGAGGTGAGCTAGCATGTCCTTCATGAGGGGAAGTGGGAACATATTTTTCATGCTGATGGTGTTCAGGTTACGGAAATCCACACAAAGGCATAGTGTGCCATCTTTTTGTGGAATACTGGGGCTGCTAGTTTCGCTCGAGTAGGTTCAATGAAACCATGTTTTAGATTTTTATCAATAAATGCTCTGAGTTCATTTAGTTCTCTGGAGGACATGCAATATATTTTCAGTTTTAGAAGTTTAGCCCTTGGCAGGATCTCAATGGCACAGTCTGTGGTGTGATGAGGCAGGAGTTCATCAGAAGCCTCCTCACTAAATACTTCAGCCAAATCCTGGTATTCATTGGGGATATTAATGGGGTTGGGAGGCTTTTCTTTCCCCCCCCCCCCCCCCCGGGATGTTTGCAAGTGTCACATGTTTCTGGCAATGTACAGTTCCTTTCTTCCAGCGTGATTTTGGTTTCCATTTCCATAGCCATGTGAGTCCTAGAACTAGAGGCCTTTCCATTCCCGGAGCTACAAATAGAAAATGAATGTGAGCATCTTGCTACGTTCCCCAGTTCTATTTGCAATGGTTCTGTGATGAAATTGGCTGGCTCCCCCCACCGCTATGGTTCCATCTAATTGACAAAAAGCAATGGGGTTTTCCATTCTCCTTAGCTGGATTCCCAATTTCCCTACTAAGGTGGGGCTGATTAGGCACTGGGTACATTCCAAATCCAATAATGCTGCTACTTCCTCCCCCTTCCCTTGGCTGGGGATAAACAGTCTTAGGGGTAAAGAGAGTGGTTCGATTGGGTTGCTTACTAGAGGATCATCTTCCGGATCACTTTTGGACTGGCTCAGATCTTCTCAGGGCATTGGAGAGTCTTCCTCTGGGTTTGGGAGGGACCCAAACACCATGGCTTCTCAGCTTCTCAGGGCGGTTTCTTTTCCTCAGAGGTTGGATTTTCCAGGTTCCCCTTCTGATGGGTGGTCTGGTTTTCTGGCAGGGTTTTTTGAATGGCACTCCACTGTGTTGTGCCTCTCTTTCCACACCTGAAACAGCCAGATGAACTTGGAGTCATGGTAGTTTGGGGTTTGAAAAACTTCCACTTCCCCTGGGATGGAGATCTTCTCCAAACCCTGCCGGTGTGATATTGGTTATGGGCCATGTCGATCTCCGCCCCCTCTGCCATCAGGTACCATTTATGCAGAAGGTTAGGGGCCCCACAGGCCAAGCAGGCAGTATACAGGTCATCATAGAGTCCATCTTTGAACAAGCAGAGTGGAATATCTTCTGGCCAGTCGACTCAGCTGGCCAGGTCACGAAAATCCTCAGTGTATTCAGCTACATGATGATGGCCTTGCTTTATGACCCTAATGCAGTTGCAGGCTTTTCTATCAGCGAGGTCTTTGAAGTGGTGGGGTAGGGCTGTCATGAATTGATCAAAGTTCCTCAACTCTGGGGCATTGACATTGTGGAGGATTACTATCCATCTGGCAGCTGCCCCTTCTAGGGCTAGGGTGATGACTCGCACTTGGGCCCCTTGGTTGGGAAGTTCCACCCGTATTCTTGCATGTAGGTGAGGACTTGTGCCAGGAAAAACCCCAATTTCTGGAGATCCCTGTCGAATTTCACCCCCAAGGGCAGGATCTTTCTCTGCAGTTGTAGGTCCCTGGGTTGGTTGGGGTTAATCCCCTGCTCTGGAATGGCAAGGGGTTGGATACCTGGTGTGGTTGCTGGTCCTCAGCTTGATCAATTGCTCAATCAGTCAAAGCTGGATCAGGGGTGACGGCTCGGGTTCTCTCGATTATTGGTTCACTTGCTCTCCTTCATTGGCGACCTGATTCCTGCACACTGAAGTCCTCCAGGGCTTCCCTCATGAGGCAATTTATGTACCATTTCATCTGCCAGTGGTTCCTCAATCCATTCTTCCCAATCGGAAAGGGCTTCTGGCTCCATTTTTCACCCGGGTTTATGGTTACCATGGGTGAGGGTTACTCCCTTAGCTCTTCCATCCCACTGTCTCTCTTTCCCAGGGGTGGGATGCTAGGATGCTGCCCAGCTCTATAGAACTGGTCACTCTGAAGAACAGCAGACATCGAACCGGTTCTGTGTTTGCTGCTGTTTGGCCCACCTGCCCACCTGGGCTCTTACCTGTCCTTTATTTCCTGGTTTTTCAACCTCAGCTGGCTTTTCATATGCTATGCACCTGCACACTGTACTTTTCAGCTGTCCGGGTGGCACAGCTTAAAGTTTTTTACACACATGCGCAGCAAAACATTGTCACTGAACTGATAGTAACACTGGTTGAATCCCATCTTTCCTACGCCTCTAGATTATTGGGGCTTCATGGAACTTTCGCAGACAGCTTCGATGTCTTTGATGGGGCGCATGAATCCAGTGTCTGGTTGGGTAGTTGTTGAGGTTTCTCCCCAGCATTTGGCTTCCCTTTTCTCATTGCTATTTCAGACATTTTTTCTTTTCCTTTTCCTTTCTTTTTGCAGGGTTCCCTTGGTGGAGTAAAATTTTGGAAGGGAAAAATTGTTTTTCTCTCGAGATCCTGCTTTATGTAAGGACCAGATTCTCTTCCCCATAGAGGATAAGAATGAAGTTTTGAAAACTGGGTATTTCAAAAGGAATTCTTTATTGAAAAGGAAGACAGCAAGTCCACATTCATAGCAGGATCTGATATTCTTCCAGGCATGCAGCTTAGATAAAGGGAGTTGGAACTATCTCTCCAAGAGGTGACAAGTATTCAGGCATCGGGGATTTCCAGCCCACAGTTATAAATCATGTGAAGGCCATACAAATTCAGTACAAGAATTAGGATATTCAGGTTACATAAAAAATGATTATTTGTATCCACCACCACCACCCCTTTCTTCTTCCATTGAAGAATGGCAGAACCATTGATCTGAAAATAATTATGTAAGTCACCAGGAGATGAGCTGTATGGGGCAACGAGTCATATAATTCCTCACTTCAGAATCTCAAGTTAAAAAGGATTCCATTATAACGTGAGATTAAGGAAACAAATGCAAATTAATACTTATCCATGAAGCTCATGTTGCACATTTGAAACTACTCTCTGAGCTGAGTTTGTTCACCATATTTCCTTAGCTACAGTTTTTCTATTCAATCCAATTGCTTGAGTTCACACAATAGATTGAACTATGATCTAGGAAATTATATTTTAACTAATGTAACTTATTACAGTTAGAATAAAATAGACTAAAATATGGAACTAATAAATGAAAGTGAAATGAAAATGAAACTATAATGCTATCTTGAACTCCTTGGAATTAAGGCTGGATAAAAATGTATTTGATTGTACTAAATAAGGCATGGAAAGAATAATTCCAAATTTATCTTCTAATAAACTGGGGTGTCAAACTCATGTTGTCATGGTGGCAGCACGTGACATATTGGGACTTGTCCCCCCTTCGTTAAACTGAGCATGACATGATGCATCCGGCCCATGGGCCAGGAGTTTGACAGCTCTGTTCTATGATATGCTCTGCAAGTCCTTGGCAGACAAGAAATACAGAAATACTGACTTCCTTGTCCCCAT
Organism: Pseudonaja textilis; assembly: GCF_900518735.1. Next base: position 5,306,225 of record NW_020769326.1, read on the forward strand.
GCAAACAGTACTTGGAAGTACTTGGCATTGTGAAAATAAATTTTGCTTGTAGTAGCATCATGTTTAAAAATAGTTTTCAGAGTGAAAAGGGTTACCAAAGCAGCACATACCTTGTTATTAGTTTGAAGATTACTTGTAAATAAATCAAAATCTTGGATTTTCCTATAAATTATCAAGGCTGAATGTCTTTTCCTAAATACATGAGAAGCATTACCTGAGCTAAACAACACTTGACTCAAGCCATATAATATCAAGTGTCTACATAATGCTTAACTTCCTGTTGTTATTACTCTTCCTTTTTAAAACAGTATTTTTTAAAGAAAACCTATTCAACCCTTTCACCTTCATCTCCAAATTTAACTAGTCATAACTTCCACAATTAGTTACTAGACTTTCAACTAGTGATATTGCCTTCAGAAAAAAAATGCATTTGTTTTCTGAATTTTGGGGCAAAATAGTAGTTTTACTAAATTATTTCTTTACTCAGCCACTGCATTTTCTTATCTTTTGCTTGGTATTATCTCATTTCAGTCCCTTTTCTGTTCATTAGCTGTCAAAATAAGTGTCTTCTTGCTTTGCTTATATAATGCTCCTCTTTGTATTGTATCACTATGTTTATTTGTGTTCTTGAATCCAGCACAACCTTCAGAGTCCTCATAGCTTTGGAAAAAATGTTATATGAACTCTAATACAAACAGGGTACTATCTTCAATGGTACCAGGCTGATCTCCAAACCTTCAATCAACTCAGGCTCATTTTCAACCAAAACCACAAAAAAAGGTGAACTTATGCTCTTCAGGAATAATATTCACAGTTGCTTAAGGGATTTTAAAGTACAGGTAGTCCTCGACTTATGACCACAATTGAGCCCAAAATTATGTTATTAAGTGAGAAATTTGTTGAGAGTTTTGCCCCATTTTATGACTTTTTGGGCCCAGTTGTTAAGTAAATTACTACACTTGTTAAGTTAGTAACACAGTGAATCTAGCTTTTCCATTGACTTTGCTTGTCAGAAGGTCACTAAAGGGGATCACATGACACTTCAAGGTCATTGTGAGTCAGTTGTCAAGCATCCAAATGTAGGTAAGTCATATGATGATGGGGATACTGCAACAATCATAAATGTCAGAAATAGTCATAAGTCACCTTTTTCAGTGCCATTGTAACTTCGAATGGTCACCAAATGAACTATTGTAAGTCAAGGAATACCTGTACTGAATTATGTCTACTCATTCAAAATTAGTTGCGGTACAATAAAAAAAATAGGCTTTTGCAATAGCAGTTTCTTGGAACTTCTATCCTGCAGGAAATCAAAAGCTCAGTTTTAGACACTGGTTAAAACTCTTCTTTTGAAAGATCAAGAATAGAATTACTGGAAAGTAAATATGGCTTTATTATTTAAAAATTTGTTGTCTTCTGCTTTATCATTTAGTTTATATTTTTTTTCTTAACTATCTTGCATTCCTTGTTACACAAATAAATATTTAGTCAGAATAGTCACTGAAGTTAACGATATTTAAGATAGTCATTGTTTACTTATCACATGAATTTTATTGTGTCTATTCTAAGCACAATTTAATCTAAATCTGCAATTTCTTAAAAAAAAAAATTATTCTTACCTCACCAACCATTTTCACATCATCCCGGCCATACCAATCAGGTTCATATACTTCATGAAGAGACTCTGTAAGCTTTTTGGAAGCATCTTGCATGCCTAAAATTTTGAGCAGAAAGACTATGTTGTTCACACCTGTAATCTCAAGGTTGGATTCCATTTGATCTGCCTTTAGCAGTGTCATCTCTGAAGTTCATAAACATTCAATAAGGCTATGAAACATGATTTTGTGAGAATTTATTATTTTGAATAAATAATATTTCATTAGAGAGATTATTGTAATTGATTAATTGGTGTGATATTGGCTATATTGATTACCCAAAACTGTTTTATTAAGCAATTTAATCAACGTACGATCTCAACAAACCCACCATGCCAGTAAAAAAATCCAATACCAAACAACAACCTAAAGAAAAACAATCCTCACCAATGAACCACAAGACTCCTGCACATGCTTTATATGCTCTGTAACTCTAAAGGTTAATGAAAATTCCATCAAATGTTCCCTATGTGAAAAATATGCTCATCATGACTGCCTGGAATTACCCAAGCAATTGATTCAATTCCTAGAAACATCCAATGTTGCATTTCCATTTTTCTGCCCACCATGCAAACCCAAACTGGACAAACATAGAGCCCTGTTTGAAAGAGTTGACTCTATAGAAACGCAAATATCATCCCTTGACACCATAGTAGCACCCCTGGACACTTTAAATGAAAGATTAACTAACCTTGAAAAAAAAAAAGAAGACACAATAAAAAACCTGAACATCCAATAGCTACAAACCAACAACTGCAACCTAATCCAATAGCTACAAACCAACAACTGCAACCTAATCCACAAAAAAACATAAATCCAACAAATAATGATATCCCAATCCTCATCAAAGAAGCTGTCGAGCGCGAACGAAAGCGTTCTAACACCATCTTATTTGGTCTAGAGGATATCAATAACAATGAGGATATTACAATTGTCCGCAACATCATCAGTGACTATCAAGCATCAAGCATCTCCCCTGATGACATTTGACTTGACATTACCTGCATCGGCCGAGAGCTCAAAAACAGAAACAGCTCTGTGGCCCCACGCTTGTGCAGAGTCATTTGCAAAAATGAATTAAGCAAACATAAATTCATTTATACTATAAATTCACTCGCCAAGAACAACACCAACCATAAAAACCCCCGCTCCCATATACTATGCACAGAACTCAAAAATCGTCTAGAAAATGGAGATAAGGACCGTACATTGATTACCGTACAGACTGTATCAAAAGAAAGTCACACAACCCACAACTCAGCATCCTACTTCAACCAATCCACCATTACCCAAGATTAGGCACACCCCAACTACCTCAATTCAACTACAACTAGCCTTAAATGCAAGCTACTCAGTGCAAGAAGCCTTGTAAAAAAATATCTGAATTTCTCCTCTTACTAAATATGACTAAATTCGACATCATATTTGTTTGTGAAACATGGCTCAAAGCATCTCTCCCTGACTCCATTACCTCAGTAAGAGACTATCATGTTTACCGATCAGATCGTGAAATCCATAGAGGAGGTGGTGTTGCTATCTTCTATAAAAAGCCCTTACATCTAAAAAACATCCAAGTTACTGAAGAGCTTGCTCTTCCTAAGACCATTATCTGTGAACTGACCTTAAATATCACATTTCGGTTCTTACTATGTTACAGAGCCCCTGATTATGACATCGAACATGTAAAAAGCTAAATACACTACTAACATGGACAGCATCCTGCCCACACACTTTTATCTTTCTTGGTGACTTCAATCTACCGCATATTAACTGGACTCTTAAACAAATGTACAACTGAACCCGTACATGCAACCTTCTACAATGCTGTAACAAATCTGGGACTGGAACAACTAGTAACCAACAATACTAGACTTAACAACAGCCTTGATCTCATCTTCTACAATAGTTTGAATTTAATTTGTGGAATACAAATTAAAGAACCTTTTTCCAACAGTGACCACAACATGATTGACTTTTGTCTCAACATACATCCACACAAAAATCATCACAATGATGAAATCCCCAATTATAATTTTTAAAAAGGCAACTATGATCTTATAATCTTCCCTTAATTGGCAATTTCTATTCACTGGATGCAATACTGTTGAAGACCATTACAACATATTCTTACTAGAAATCAAAAGAGCCATCAAACTATATGTACCAATAACAACTCCCAAAACCAGGAAAAACAGATTACCCATAACAATAAGGAAGTTTCAATTCAAAAAGGGATCACTTCGGCGAAAAAACAAATCTGGTCATGTTGCCAACTTCAAAAGCCGATACAAAAATCTATGCCACCAGATAAAAACTGAATGCACTAATTATCACATTAAACAAGAGGAAAACCTTCTACGCACAAATTCCACCTGTGCTTTCTACAATTTTGTAAACAACAAACTAAAAGACTCAAAGTCCATTCCACACCTGAAAGGACCTAATGGCAAAGACTGCAACGACGACACCATCAAAGCAAACCTCTTTAACACATTCTTTGGCTCAATATTTGTAAACAGCAATGGATCAAGCCCAGTACTTCCTAGTCGAACCACAGACAACTACAATGATCTAATACATATCGATTTTACAGAAGAGAATGTTGAAAAAGCACTACGCAATCTAAAACCATCTCTATCTATTGGACCGGATGGAATATGTGCCTACTTCTTAAAAAAGCTATCCACTGCCATAGCCGAACCTCTAAGCATAATCTTTGAAAACTCTTTCAGGACCAGCTCCTTGCCAAAACTATGGTCATAAGCCACAGTCATCCTCATCTTCAAAAAGGGAGACCCCAGCCTAGTTGAAAATTACAGACCAATCTCTTTATGCTGCGTCACCTGTAAAGTCATGGAATCAATTATTAACCAATCCATTATCCTTCACTTAGAGACAAACAACCTATTCTCTAATAAACAATTTGGTTTCAGAAAAAAACTATCCTGTAATCTGCAACTCTTACACTGCAAAAACATATGGACTACACAACTTGATCAGGGCAAAGCAATAGATGCAATCTACATAGACTTCTGTAAAGCCTTTGATTCAAGTGGTACATGACAAACTACTTCTAAAACTAAAATCTTATGGTATCTCTGGACGCCTACATAACTGGATAGAAGCATGCTGTCAAACAGACAATAAATCGCCAAAATTGGGAGCGTCCTATCAAATTCTGTACCTGTCAACAGTGGTGTCCCCCAAGGCAGTGTTCTAGGACCAACTCTCTTCATACTCTACATAAATGACCTCTGCGATCATATTAAGAGCAACTGTATTCTCTTTGCTGATGATATAAAGCTATTCAACACCACAGACAATACTGCTACCCTCCAAAAAGACTTTGACTATGTATCAGAATGGTCAATCAAATGGCAACTTCAAATCTCAACAAATAAATGCTCTGTCTTACATATTGGCAAAAAAATATATATCAGAGAATAAAATACAAGCTAAATATTCAAGACCTTGTTGAGGATCCAAACTCTGTCAAGGATCTTGGAGTACTCATCTCTAATGATCTAAGTACTAGAACCCACTATAACTACATAGCCAAAAAGGCATTAAGAGTTGTTAATCTAATCCTACGTAGCTTCTTCTCTGGTAATATCACACTACTAACTAGAGCATACAAAACATTTGCTAGACCAATACTTGAATACAGCTCATCAGTCTGGAATCCATATCATGTATCTGATATTAACACAATTGAAAAAGTCCAGAAATATTTCACAAGAAGTGTTCTCCGCTCCTCTACTCATTGCAGAATACCTTATGCCATCAGACTTGAAACTCTAGACCTAGAAAACCTAGAACTACCCTGCCTCCAGGTCCGATCTAAGTATAGTATATAAAATCATACATTGCAATATCCTACCTGCAAATGAATACTTCAGCTTCAATCATAACAATACAAGAGCACACAATAGATACAAACTCAAGGTTAACCGCACCAAACTTGACTGCAGAAAATACAACTTCAGCAACAGAGTGGTCAATGTTTGGAATACTCTATCTGACTCTGTGGTTTCTTCCCTAAACCCCCAAAACTTTAACCTTAGACTGTCTACTATTGACCTCACCCCCTTCCTAAGAGGCCTGTAGGGGCATGCATAAGTGCACCAATCGTGCCTACTGTCCCTGTCCTATTGTTTATTTTTATTTTTCTTATATGTATCCAGCTCATGTATTCAAAACTATGTTTATTCTTATACCTGTATCTTGTAAGCGATTGACAAATCAAATAAATACTAAAATACTAAATACTAAAATGATAAAAAAAATAGTAGTGATTGGATATCAATTGACAAATGTGAATACTAAAAATGAATGAATTTGACTATATATTTTTTCTATAGAAAACTAATCACTTCTTATTTAGCTTCTGTCTTTTCTTTATTGCCCGTATAAATCCTAAGTTATGCTTAGCAGAAAAATTATTTCTATAGGGTTCTTTTTTGTGTGTATTTTCTGCTGACTCCAAGTTTTGTCTGGATTCCATTATGCAAGAAATCTTCAGATTTAGTTACACACAATGGATGGACAAAGGTAAATAGGTCAAGGCAACAGCTCTGCTGTTTGCTTTGTTTACACCTGCATAAAAGTCTAGTTCAAAACATACAACTCAAACCTACCATATGGCATTTGATGAAAAATAGCTCTTATGTGTCGCTAGATTTTCAGTGGTATCAATCAAACAATCAAATTATAAGCCATAAATTATTATATAACAATTGCTGATTGAAAAATTGGATCATTTATTAATTCTTTTAATCTGTTGTTTCAAGAGGATCCTCATTTGAGGATCATTTTAAAAACATTTTCCACCCTAATGCTCCCCTTGATTTTTGGCTCATCTGCTTCTCTTTACTTTTTGAGCTTCTTCTTTGGCAACCTCTCTCTTCTAAACATCTCTCCCTATTTTTCTAAAACTATTTCTATACCATTTTCACTTCATGACCCTTGCTTTTCCAAGTCTATAAGGACAAATCTGACAGGCAGGTTTAATATAATCAGGATTGGACCTGATGAATGATCATCAAGAAATACCCCAGTTGTAGGCCAACCACTTCCATATTTTTGCCACCACACTCAACTCAAGGCAAACATGATGGTCATATCATACAGCAGGCATCTGCAATCATATACCTGTCAGAATCATAAGGAAGGATTTCAGTGTCCCTTTTACAGTGCAAGATTTATTTCATCACCACTTAAATGAGCATTAAGCTAGCACGCTAGAAAAAAAACCCTCTACTTCAACTTTGTTGTTTCTTTGTTCACTTGGGAAAAAAATATCTCCATGAATTCTTTGATAAATTAAATGAAACTATACACTAGACCTGTGGTGGTGAATCTATGGCAGGTGTGCCACAGGTGGCATGCAGAGCCCTCTCCGTGGGCATATGTGCCATCATCCCAGCTCAGCTCCACTGCTCAGCATGTGTGCATGCCTCCCGCCAGCCAGCTGGCCTTTAGGTCTCTGCCACACACATGCAATGGTGGGGCATATGTGCAGGGGCACATGCATGGGAGGCAGGCAAATATGCAGGGAGCGCCTTGCATTTTAGGTATGTGTGCATGCCTGAGCACACACACTTTGGGCACTTGGGTTCACCATCACTGCACTAGACTGATTAAAATTAAACTCTATCTTATCTAAACTTGGGGAAAGTTCAGAAGAATGAATATTTTTAAAAAATATTTCTGAACAATGCCAATTCAGTTGCTGGTTATACTTTATCCCACTAGCAGTTAAATATGTGACTTAAATCTGCAAAATGAAAAATTGGGAAGTCAGAGATCTTCCCATTATGAAGTATTTACAGTATTGTGCTAAAGTGTTAGGCAGTTGTGCAAATATGCTGTAAATTAAGAATGCTTTCAGAAATAGAAGTGTTAATTGTTTATTTTTATCAATTAACAACATGAAAAGTAAATGAACAGAAGAAAAATCCAAATGAAATCAATATTGTTGTGATCACCCTTTGCCTTCAAAACTGCAATAATTTCTATTCTTGCCCACTGTCAGGGATTCTGTAGTATTATAATCAGGTGGATTAGCCAATATATCAAGCAGGTGCTAATGACCATCGATTTCATATGTAGCTCATTAACTGAAACAGTAATAGTCATTAACTGAAATAGTAACAGCTGTGTAGGAGGTTTATGCCAAATCCAAAGTTGAAGTTCTGGGGGATAGTTTCATGTCACAACCCATACACTACAGCAACACTGAGCATAAAAACAAGATGAAAGATCTATGAAAGATAACCTATATGATAGAACAAAAGAAGATTATTGCCCAAAACTACTTTAAAATGCTATATAGTCAAGATGACATATAGAAGAAAAGATTATAAAATATTTAACCAAGAGGAATTTACCTATAATTCCAGAATTTACAAAGGAAATGTTAAGCTCTAAAATTACGATATCAGAGATGAAAGCCACAATCAAAAAGCAAAAAAGCAATAAAACACCTGGACTAGACGGAATTCCCTCAGAAATATATAAAGAAATCCAAAGCCCTTTAAAACAATTAACCTTGGACTTATATAATGAAATAACAGAGCAAGCAAAACTTCCCAATTCATTGACAGATTGCACTTATTCCAAAAGAGAATTCAGATGCCCAACAGATCAAAAATTATAGACCAAATTCATTATTAAATGTTGATTATAAGATATTTGCTACAATAATTGCAGAGAGAGTTAAAAAAATCTTACATGAATATATACATTCAGATCAAAATGGATTTGTACCAAAAAGACATTTAAGAAACAATACAAGAATGATAATGGACATACCAGAATATTATGATAATATTATCAGATAAAGAAATGGCATTGATATTTATGGATGCGCAAAAAGCATTTGATAATTTGAATTGGAAATTTTTCACTTTTGGAGTACTGCAAGTACTTTTGGAGAAAATTTTATAGGATTGATCAAAGCAATATATACTACCCAAACGGCAAAGATAATATTGAACAATGAATTGGCTGAAAAAATTAATATATTTAAAGGAGTAAGACCATTATCGCCACTATTGTATATCTTAGCAGCAGAGATACTATTAACACAAATTAGGCAAAATCAGGAAATTAAAGGACTGAGAATCAAAAAAGAATATAAAACACAAGCCTTTGCGGATGACATGGTGTTTATCATAGAGGATCCTCTTGAAACAGGAAATATATTATTACAAGAAATAGAGAAATATGGTACAGTTGCTGGATTGAAGATAAATAAAGATAAAACAAAGATGTTAATTAAAAATCTCACTAAAAAACAGAGGTGTTGGAAGGAAAATTAGAGATATAGACGAATAAGGTGAAATATCTTGTGGTTTGGTTAACAGCAAAATGTTCATCTATAAAAAGAGATAATTATGACAAATTATTAATACAAATACAAAGAAATTTGGATAATTGGGGGAAACTGCAACTGTCATTGATAGAAAGAATTGCCACAATAAAAATGAATATTCTGCCCAAATTATTATTCCTTTTTCAAGCAATTCCAATAAAATTAGGAAAAAAGTTTTTTGAAGAACTAAATAAGACAAGTTTATTTGGCAAGGGAAAAAGGTGCAAATAAAATTGAAACGTTTGCAGGATAGTAGAAAGAAGAGAGGTTTGGACTCCCAGATTGTGAGCTCTATTACCAGGCCACAGTCTTAACGTGGATTAAGGATTGGGTAAATCTAAAAAATAAATGAGTATTAACAATAGAGGGGCACAATCTGCAGATTGGTTGGCATGCATTTATATTGGAAGGAAAAATACATTCCATTCATACTTCCAGAGGCACAAAGTTAGAGACACTTTATTATCTGTATGGGAGAGAATCAAGACAAACCATTACATGAAGATCCCAATTTAATTATCCACCATAAGAGAAATGGTGTATCCCAATGACCTTGACTTAAATAAATTACTGAGCTATAAAACATTATTGGATGAACAGAGAAAATTGAAAACTAATCAAGAACTGAAGGAACAAGCAATAAAAATAGACTGGTGGTCCTATTTACAAATTCAAACAAGATATAAAAAAATATAGAAGAATTTGGAATATATAAAGATCAGCAGGAATTAGATAAAATATTACAAGGGTCAGATGAAAAAATGATTACCAAAATATATAATTATCTCCTAAGATACAGAATGGAAGAGGAAGTGGTAAAAGAAACCATGATAATTTGGGTGAAAAATTTTGGTTACAGCATTAATTTGGAAGATTGGGAAAAATTATGGGAAATAAACTATAAACTAACTCTGCAGCATACAAAGAGAATTTATACAAAATGTTTTACCGTTGGCATTTACCAGCAAGATTGGCTAAGATGTTCCACAATAGATCAGCAAATTGTTGGAAATGTAATTATAAACAGGGAACCTATTTCCATTTGTGGTGGACATGCCCTTAAGCTAAAAAATATTGGTTTAAAATTAGGAAATGGCTGGAGGAAATGACAAAACAGAAAACTGAATTGAGGCCAGAGACATTCGTATTGGGTATATTAAAAGATAAGATAAGTAAGAAACTCCAATATATTATATTCCATATAATAACTGCAGCAAGAATAGCCTTTGCCCAGAATTGGAAAAATGACAGCATTCCCTCTGATATTATGATAATGAAAAAGGTTTTAGAGTGTTTAGAAATGGATAGGCATTAAATGGAAATAAAGGAGAGAGAAGAGACAGAGTACTACGAAATTTGGAATTTGTGATTATAATTGTTTGCAAAGTAGACACAAAATAGAGAGATGAAATGAAAGGTTATGGTGTGATGCTATGTATACTTATGTATAAATATGTAAATAATCACATAAATATATGAAAATATGACACAAATCAAATGTAAAATAATTGTAATAATATTTAGTAATATTCCATATACTTAAGAATATATCAAGGTGAGTGAACACTACTACAAATATGCTGCACTGAATGGAAATATATTTAACTGTTTTTAATTGTAGAATTTGTTTAATAAAGTTTTTTAAATATTAAAAAAGATGAAAGATTGCATCTTTAGCAAGGTCATTCCCAGGCAAAGGTTTCAAAACAGACTGGGATCGATCAATCAGAATAAAGCTGGAAGAGACCTTGGAGGCCTTCTAGTGCAACCCCCTGATCAAACAGAAGACCCTATACCATTTCAGACAAGTAACTATCCAATCTCTTAAAAACTCCAGTGATGAAGCACCCACAACTTTTGAAGGCTAGCTATTCCACTGGTTCATTGTCCTCACTGTTAGGAAGTTTCTCCTTAATTCTAGATTCTTCTTTCCTTGATTAGTTTCCATCTATTATTTCTTATCCTGCCCTATGGTACTTTGGAAAATAAGTTGATTCCCTCCTCTTTGTGGCAGCCTCTCAAATACTGGAATACTGCTATCATGTCACCCCTAGTCCTTCTTTTCTCTAGACTAGCCAAACCCAAATCCTGCAACTGTGATCTTCATATGTGTTTGTCTCCAGTCCTTTAATCATCTTAGTTACTCTTCTTTGCATTTTTTTCCCAAGACTCAACATCTTTTTTGTAATGTGGTAACCAAAACTGGATGCAGTATCCCAGATGTGGCCTTACTATGGCTTTATCAATCAGTACTAATATTCATATGATTTTGATTCTGTGCTTCTGCTTATACAACCAAGAATTGCATTAGCTTCTTTGGCTGCTGCAGTATGCTGCTGACTCACGTTTAAGTGATTGTCCATTAGGACTCCAAGGTCCTGCTCTGTTACTGTTTTTTGAACCAGGTTTTGCTAATCTGTACTTGTACCTTTAGTTTTTCCTGCCTAGGTGCAAAACCTTGGTTTTCTCCACATTAAATTTCATTTTGTTGGATAGGGTCCATTGTTCAAGTCTGTCAATTGATCTTTTTGGATCTTGAGCTTGTGTTCTGGAATGTTGGCTATTCCTGCCAGTTTACTGTCATCTGCAATTTTGATGAGTTCCCCTTCTATTCCCTCATCTTAGTCATTTGTGAGATATTGAAGAGTACTGGGCCTAAGATGGAACCTTGTAGTATCCCACTACTCACATCCCTCCATGAAGTTGTAGTACCATCAAGGACTACTTGTTGAGTATGGTTTATCAGCCAATTACAAATCCATCTGGTGGTGATGCTGTTTATCCTACATTTTTCTAGCTTACCGAAAAGAAGTTATGGTCTACTTTGTCAAGTGTAGGTGGACTGGTTGCTTTCATGGTGTGGAGACAATAATGTGGTCCTTAACACCAATAAGACCAAGGAGCTTATAGTGGACTATAGAAGGAATAGATCAGACATCCAGTCCAATGGAGGCTGTGTGGAGCAAGTGGCCAGTTTCAAATTTTGAGGTGTTTATCATAAAAGAGGACCTGACCTAGAGACTCACATTGCATCACTGGTCAAAAGGGCCCAGCAGAGATTATACTACATGAGACTTCTCAGGAAACAACTGAATGAAAAACTGCTGATGACCTTCTACCACTGCACCATAGAGAGTATTTTAACTTTCTGCACCTGTGTATGGTTTGCCAATTGCACAGTGGCAGATAGAATAGCACTCCAGAGGGTTAACACCATTGCCCAGAGGATCATTGGTTGCCCTCTCCCCTCTTTGGAAAAACTTTAAAGCTCCCGCTGCCTTAAGAAAGTTCAAAACATTCTTAAAGATCCATCTCATCCTGGGCAACCTTTTCTTGAACAACTACCATCTGGCAGACAGTACAGGATAATAAAAACAAGGACAAATAGGCTGAAAAACAGCTTCTATCCCAGGGCAGTAACTATATTGAATTTTACTGTATAGTGCAATATTAATGCAATATCAGGTTCTCAGTTCAATTGGATAGATGTGTGTGTTGAGGTAATTCCCCGTTAGGAGAATGAGCGCACACAGGGAGACGTAGTGAGAGTAGTGAAGAATAATACACACACAGCACACAGATACACTGTATCGTAAAATGTAGGTTTTTTACTTCCAGTAAACGGTTAAGCAAAGTCCAAACAAGCAGTCAGTTTTCAGTCCAGGGATAATCCAATAACAAAGTCCAGTATCAAAAACAGTTCAGTAACAGACTTACATCAAATCCAAGACGAACTATGATCAGTAACACTCAATAGGAACGGTAACACTCTCCAGAACAACAGAACTGAACTGAAACAACCCAGGTTTCTGGCTCCATCTTATGGCTGTTTGAGGAACCACACCCAATTACAGTTTTAGCATTCTCTTAAAGAGACAATATTAAAATGTCTAGCCTGGTTTATATATTTTTCCAACCCAACTATTAGGTGACTTACATTCCTAACAGTGCGTTTGTGTTTTATTTTTATAGTTATAATGTACACTGAAGATGGCATTTAATTTTGTTGTACGAGGTGCAATGGCAATAAACTAAACTAAACTAAATGCCTTGCTGAAGTCTAAATATACTATGTCCACAGCATTTCGCTTATCTAGCAATTTAGTCACTTTGTCAAGGAATGAAATAAGATTGGTTTGGCATGATCTGTTTTTAAACAAACCTGTGCTGATGCCTAGTTATTTCTTTATTCGTTTCCAAATGTTTGCAGATCTAATTTTTGATTATATTTTCAAGTATCTTTCTAGGTATTGACACTAGGTTGATTGGTCTGTAGTTTCCTAGGTCTGTTTTTTTCCCTTTTTTGAAGATGGGGACCACATCAGCTCTTTTCCAATTCTCTGTTAGTTCCATGATGCTCCAAGATTTTTTAAAGATATGATAAAATGGTTCTGAGATAACATCTGCCAGCTTCTTTAGAACTCTGGGATGTAATCCATCAGGTCCTGGTGATTTATATTCATGAAGGTCAGTCAAATGTTTTCTTACCATTGTCTTGCTTATTTTAATTTTTGTTTTTAGTCTGTTTTTAATAATTATGTTTTTAGTAGTTGGGCTATACTCTCTTTTTGTGTGAAGATTGATGCAAAGAATGAGTTAAGCAGCTCTGCTTTCTCTCTACTGTCTGCTACTTCCTGGCCATCTTCTCTCTTTAGAGAACCAACTGTTCATTGACTTTTTTCTTATTATATGTTATTTATATGTCGAAAGAAACTTTTAAAAATTATATTTGACTTCTGTTGCAAGTCTTTGTTCATTCTAATGGTTTCTGCTGTTCAAACTCTTGAAGAAGTACAAGAAATGGGCAAGGTTGAGGATCGTAGATGCAGTGGTTGGACAGGAAATTAATGTAGCAGATGAAAGACATGCCATGCTTACTTTCCTTTGACATTGGAAGATGTCCAGCAGTGCCATCAGCATAGAACTGATGGAAACCAGTGTGACCCAAATACACTTATCTACTGTCTGGAGAAATTATTTTCATGGAAGAATTACAGCCAAAAAGCCATATCTTTAATGTGAAAACAAGGCTAAGTGATTCAACTACACAGTAAAACATAGGAATTAGCTTGCAAAAAAAAATGGCAAGAGGTTGTTTGGACTGAGAAGTCAACATTTGAAAGATTTGGCTGTAACTGGAGAGCAGTAAATAATGAGTTTCTGCAGGCAATAGTGTAGCATGGTTGTCAGAGTATATTCATGAACTGGAATAGAGCATGGTAACAAGGTCAGCCAATAAATAGGTATAGCAACTTAAGTTGGCCAATGAGTACTGTTTGGAAACTGAAACTAGAAGTAGCCTAGACGTGGCTCTATATTAAGCTCTGCAACTCTGAAGCTATGTTAAGCTGAGTCTGTCTATTGAAAATGAAACTTCTTCTCTCCTCTGCTGTGTATCTTGCTTGCCTGCTGAACTAAAGTGAAACTGATATCTGTTTCTGAGTTGAAGTTGAGTTGCCATTCTGCTCTGAACCTGTAACAAGTCTGCTCTTTGAGTTTGCTCCATGTTGGAAAAATCTACAACTGGTATTGTAAACTTTATGTGTTTATAAAGAAGATAAATGAAGCCTCAGTCATCTGTGTTTACTTTTCGGACACTGAATTTATGCTGCAATACTCTGAAAAACTGTGGATCCTTGAAAGCCTGTGATTGTATTTCTGCAAATGGAGTTGGAGATTTGGTCAAAATCAATGATTCCTCAATGCTGAGAAACACAGGCAGATACTTATCTATCATGCCATATTATCAGGAAGGTGTGTAATTAATCCCAAATTTATTCTGCAGCAGGACAATGGCCTCAAATATATAGCTAATGTCATTCAGAAATATCTTCAGCATAAAGAAAAACCAGATGTCCTGGAAGTGATGATTTGGCCTCCATAAGAGCCCTGAATTCAAGCCTGTTTTGGATTACATGAAGGGACAAAGGGATTTGATGCAGCCTATATCCGTAGAAGATTGTGCTTATTTCTCCAAGATGTTTGGACCTTGAAGGAACTTTGCTGAATTCCTTCAAAAACTGAGTGCAAATGTACCTAGAAAAATTGATGCTGTTTTTAAAGGAAAGGATAGTCACACCAAATGTTGGTTTGATTTAAATTTGTTTTCTGTACTTTTATTTGGGGACACTGCTACAATTTAGTAATAATGACTGAGCTGTTTCTTATATCTCAGGTGGACTAGCAGTTTCACTCTTCTATTAGTCTGTTTGCTTAATGGGACATTGGTGACACCTGAACAAAAAAACTTCATAAGCTTACAAAGAAACTAATTAAATTATACATTTAAATGTTGTTTTCATTGCAATTACCTTTAATTGCAGCTAAATATCCTCGAAGTTCTTTTTGAAGTCTGGAACCTTCTGCCTGAAATACAAAATAGAAATAAAATAAAATCCTGTAAGCAACTCAGATCCATGAAGAAAATAACTGAATTCTCATATGTGATTATTATATATATTATATGCAGTATATAGCTGAATTAATATTGCATATCAATTCAGTCAAATTTAATCTCTTAAAAAACTAAATGAAAAAGTTCTCTAGAAAGCAGCTAAAAATCCCCACATATTTACTAAGTGACTCTATTATGTAACAGACTTGAAATCAGGGCTCTATACAGTAATGCAAAACATGTTTCTACAATATACTAGGCTTCAATGCAAGTCATTTGATGTCTATGGATATTCTCAATCATCCATATCATAATTATCCCAAAGATGATTTTCAAAAGGGAAGTTAATTTTTTTCCTTGAAAACGTTTTGCTTCTCATCCAAGAAACAGAATGTTGCCTTTTGAAAAGCACCTTTGGGACAAGTCATTCGTTGTTTCTGGCTCTGCTCCTTGGAACTGTGAAGCAACTGACATGGCCGGAAGACTTAAAATGATCTGCAGAGGCCTATTGTTTACACAGGAAATGAGCAACGCACATATTAATGTACTGCACTGTATTGTACTATACTAGTGTAGGTATAGTGGTTAACAGTGCTGCAGTGAGAACAGTTCTAGTCCTTTATTAGGAATGGAAACTGGAAGTCATGCAAAAACATTAACTGTATAAAACCTGTACTCAACTTAGTTCTGAGAGGCAATTTTTCACCATATGTTTGTCCAATCTACGAGCACAATTCAGCCCCAAATTTATGTTGCTAAATGAGAAATTTGTTAAGTGAGCTTTGCCCCATTTTATGACTTTTCTTGCCATATTTGTTAACTGAATCACTGCAATTATTAAGTTAGTAACATGGTTGTTAAATGAATCTGGGTTCCCCATTGACTTTGCTTGTCAAAATGTCGCAAAAGATTACATGACCTCAGGACACTGCAACCATCATAAATATGAACCCGTTGTCTAGTATCCAAATTTAAATCACATGACCATGGGGATGCTGCAGTGGTCTTAAGTGTGAAAAATGGTCATATATCACTTCAAATGATCATTAAACTGTTGTAAGTCAAGGACTACCTGTACCATTTTCTCTCTCAGCCAATAGAAAGGCTTCATTAATCAAGTTCTATTTAAAACAAGCCCAGAAATGTTTAAAAAGGGAAAAAATAAGCATCAAAGCATGAATTAGTATAATATAATTCTGAATATATTAGGAGCAAATATTTCAAGTACACTCATGAGTATAGACCAAAAAATGACAACTTTTGAGAAAGATCATTTCTTAGTTTAACATATTTGTAATCAACAGTAAATTCAGTTGTAAGTATCTCACTCATAATTTAGTCACATTTTTTTCGTTCAGGTTTTTGAAAACTGCTCCCATAACATCAAACACAATTTTAACTTCAAACCCTTCGTTTGGTTGGATCTATTTTTTGGGTTTTATACTGAATAGATAATAAATAAAATCTACAACAAGAGAGTACAGCAAGTTCTACTTGATAGATGAATTAATTACAAATATTTGGAGTTATGTAACATTGCCCAACTTTTACTTTCAGAATATAATTAGTTACAGAAGGTAATTACTTTGCTGTAATTTAGAGCAATGCAAATTTCACTTAAGTTAAAAAGGTCTATTGTTATGTTTTTATGATCTATTTTCTAATTTAATAATCCTTAGAATTATTAATTGGCCAAATTTTGCATTGTATGTAATAATTTGTATGTAATAATTTTCTAGGCGCTCCATGACATGAGATCTAAGATTCAAAGAATGGGATCTTGCTTAGGTTTCCCAGGGAAATAACATTAGATCAGGGATCCCCAACTCCTGGTTGGAAACTGGGCCTCCAAACAGTGAGTGACCAGTGAAGTTTCATTTGTGCATCCATGAGATACAGGTTGTGTGTGTGAAACTGCTGCCAAAACCATTAAAGCCACTCCTGCTGCTTGTCTGCAAAACCAAAAATGTTGAGGATCTCTGTTTTGACAAATATTAAGCCAAGAATTTCCCCCAGGATTTCTCACTAATCATCAATGCTACATTTAAGTATGACTTGAGTGACTGTAGTTTGCATCTCTTAACATAATATTTACACTAATGCCTTGAAAAGTGGACAATAGAGGAAGCTGTTACAAAGACCAACTGAAATGCCTCAGTTGACCTGAATCAAGCAAGGAATTCTAGAAACATCAGAACAACCTAACCAGGCAGTGTCCCTAAACATTTTTTTACAAACATTCACAAATCAATTATGTTAGGTTGACTAAAGAGAAACAATTGAAATAAAATACAATTAGTACAAGCTATGAAGCAGATAGGCTCCATGACTTTTTTTTAAAGAAGAAAAGAAATCCATTAAATTAAGGTATTTGGCAGATGTGTCATCTACTGGATTAAATACAAATATCAGGCATTTTTACCAAATTCCAATATGTAATGTATTCCAGTCATGAACATTATAGCTCCGTGAGATCAATTGGAAGTTAGAAATAAAATGTAAATTTATTATATATATTGATTGATTGATTAGCCCTTGGGCCATATACAATTTAAAATGAAATTGGAATAAAATAAAATAATTTAAGTAGATAAAATATGATAAAATTATATTTTGGTATTACCCCTACCCCAATCAGTCCCACATATGCTGATCTCAACCAAATCATTTTGCTTAAGTACTGTGCTCTATTAAATGTTATTTTCAGATTCTGGCCACATATAAAGTAAGTTGTTTTGATATGATGATCCCAATGGGTCATTTGTTTGATATATAGACTGAGGTACCTGTCTCTTATACAGGTAACAATCAAATAGGATGTGAGCCAGGTTTTCTACCTCTCCCACTCCACAAATGCAGAAACATTGATTGTATGCTGTAGAATGGAACCTCCCATATATGACCATTGTGTCAAGCTGTTCGAATTTCGCTCCCATAAATATCTTCCTAAGATCTTTTGGCAATTGTAACTTCAAACAGCTATCTATTTGAAAGGTAAGTTTGTATTTGCGCAGCAGTGGTAGGATTCAATTTTTTTTACCACCAGTTCTGTGGGCATGGCTTGGTGGGCATAGCAGGGGAAGGATACTGTAAAATCTCCAGTTAGAGGTGATATTTGCCGGTTCTCCAAACTACTCAAAATTTCTGCTACTGGTTCTCCAGAACTGGACAGAACCTGCTGAATACCACATCTGTTGTGCAGCCATTTCAAGTTACCCACCTTATTAAGGATAGCTATATTATTTTGTGCTTCTGTATCCTTGATTCTTTGGGCAGCTCTTTTTTTAAATTGTTCTGTTACACAAAAGACAGGAAGGCGACAGCTTCCTAAAAAAATTGTTATTTAGTGATCCAGGAGATTTGTGATTATGATTTTATTTGCTCTAGTTGACATAACTTGGGGAGTCTATCAATCTCCATTTCACTAACTTTGTGCCAGTAGTTATATGCTCAAATTTTGGATAGTGTATGAATTGTATGAATTCCCAATTTAGTTCTAACTGCTGCAGCAGATGTTCTTAGATCTACACCCAAAATACATCTCAAATGCTGGGACTGTGTTTGTTCTAGTACTGTTGTTGAGTATAGACCACAAACGTCTGCGCCATACAAGAGCATAGGGGTAATCTTAGCTTTATATACTTTGATTAATGGGACTAGGGACCCTGGGTAACTATGATTCTTTAATTTAAGCAGTAAGTTTTAACAAGCTTTTGCTCTAAGTGTACTCTTATGATGATGGCAAGCCCAAGATCCAGTCTTGGAAAGTTATGCCTAAATACACAAAGGTGTTAATCTGTTCAAATAGTTCACCATCTAATTGCCATCTATGTCTCTGATCATGTTTTCCAAACATCATGATTTTTTATTTAGATTTACTAATGGTTAGGGAGTTGTCCTGGCAATAGGAGTAGAATCTTCTTAATAGCCTACGTAACCTTACTTATGAATACGACAATAAAATCATATAATCAGCATACAGCAAGCTATTACAGTATGTATTTAGGATCACAGGCAAGTGTACCATGGGATCCTTCATTAACCCTGGCAAGTCACTGATATATAAACTAAATATTAATGGGGGCAGGATACACTCTTGCCTTACCCCTTTATTTGTGTGAATCCTGTTAGTGAGAGCCCCATTAACCCCATACCATACCCTCAAACAGGTACTTGTGTAAAAGGCTTTAATCAAAGCCAGCAGTCTAGGTTCTATTTTAAGGGGCTATTTTCATTTTTACCAAATTCCAATATGTAATGTATTCCAGTCATGAACATTATAGCACCATGAGGTCAGTTGGAAATTAGAAATCAAATATAAATAAGTTTGCTGCAGGGGGTGAGAGAAGAAGCTGAGCTGGCTCCAGCTTTGCACAGCCAGTGCGCATTCCTTCAGTTGGCAGGTAGCTGTAAAAGGGCAAGAGGAGAAAGTGTTTTTCTGCACCTGTGCAGTGTTTGCCCCTTGCAAGGAACAGCCTGAGGTGTTGGCAGCAATCACTTCATGAGGAGAACCAGGCGTGGCCACCCATTATCGCTTTGGTCAAAGTAGGAACAAGTGGGTGGAGGGCAGCCAGGAGTTATTTCACAATTGTCCCAGTTCCTCTTATGGCTCCTTAGGAAAGTTAATTGCCCACTCCTGAGTTAGATCAAAACTGAAAACAAGCACTTTGTCCAGATGAATGAAAATATTTGAGGGGGAGGGGGAGGAGAAGAAGAAGAAGAAATAGGGGGAAATGCCAAATCCAACCTAAACATCTGTCCGACAGCCCATAATAATAATTGGCATTAACAAATTCTTCATTGGTCAATTGTAAAAGACAGCTTTATTCAGAACAGCTTACATTCTTTGGCAATATATCTAACATCATCAAACATGAAAATCAGCCTACCCCAAATACTTGGGAAGGATTGATAGTTAGACAAAAATGCCAAATCCAGTCTGGACATCTGGCTGATTGTGCAGTAAATCATAATAATGACAACAGTAATAACCACCTTAGAAGGCTGCTTGAGATAAATATATGAAATGTAATATTCACATTATCTCTACTATAATTTGCCAACCAAACAAACTAATCTATTTCAAATTCATACAAATTAATACAAATTAATACAAATTCATACTAAAGCATTTGGTTTGAATGCAGATGATTCTAAACAGTAGGAAATACAGATAGTCCTCAACTTACAACCACAATCATTTGAAGTTGTAACAACACTGAAAAATATGAATTATAATAGGTTCCCACACTTACAACCATCACAGCATCCCCCTAGTCACATGATCATAGTTCAGGTGTTTGGCAACTAGCATATATTTACAATAGTTGTGATCCCTGTTTGTGACCTTCCCAGTTGGCTTGAGGATGAATAGGCTGTGCTTTAGTAAAAAAAATGTGGATTTCTACACTAGATTATCTGTATTTAGTTGACATAATTCAGCCTAAAGGATTTTATTGGCACTTTACTGGATATAATCTGAGGTTTGTTTCTGGTAAACCATTTTTGATCTTAAAAATTTGGCAGAACTTCTGAAACATGAGGGTTTCATCCAGATTAGAAACCAAATGTATGTTCTATTTTATTTCTCAGTTATAGTCATAAGTTTCATAAGTTGAAAGGTGATCAAGAAAAAGCATTAAGTACCTAAACATAGAATAAATTATATACATTTCTAGTTAATGTATTTGTTAGTCTATGGGTTAGGATCTAGTGAATTAATATCTTATATGATAATCAAGCCAACAAAAACCTACCTCTTGCCGTTTGAAGTTCTGAACATATTCTTCAAATTGTTCATCTTTTGTTTCATCAGCTTTGCCTAGCTTCTGAAGCACCTGTAAGTGAAGAACAAGATAATTCATTGTTATTTTGAGCAGGTCTCATCAAATATCAGTGGAGTGATTATATTGTTTTGACATTATCGGTGCTTCATCTCATTTTGATGTTTTACTATTTTTTTCTCACCAATTTATATCACAATACTAATACAATAGAAGCTATTAAAAACACTCTCTAAGAAGAAAATATTGATTAATCATTTTATCTCCCTGTATCAATAGACTGTCAATGTTTTAAAAATTAGCAAGGGTCTTGGCATATTTTTTTGTAATAAATCTTTCTGTTGATGAATGAAATTTCTGTTGATGAATGAAAGGCAACACAATATAGAAAGATCTGACAGAATAATAAACCACTATGCCAGTCAGGATGTTGAAGACCAAACTTTATTAAGCTTTCTCTTATATGTTATGGTTCATTATTCCTGACAGTAATAACATTACTTCAATCTGTGTCTAATTTTAAACATATAGCAATAGAGAATCAGGAAAATAAATTGATTTGCCAGTTAATGAGATATGAAATCTTAAACATGAACTGACAAGTGAGTTTTGGGATTTATCACCCACGTTAATCTTCAAATATATTTAATGCAATACAAATATGTACAAAATCATTATGGCGAATATTTGCATTGCTCAGAAGTATGCTGAAGGGACCAAGATGCAGGATCTCAATTAAGTAAGGCATAACATCTGTGGGTGATTTTACAACACAGTGATAATAGTAGCACTTCATTAATGCACAAGTTGAAATAAAATGGAATGAGATTTGAAACAAGTGCAAAGCAAAACATACATCTTTCACCAGAAGGAGACTTCAAACTCCTTAGGCACTGAAGAGAGTTTGGCTCTGCTATTCATAGAATATTGTGAAGATGAGCTGTATATGAATCAGAGAAAATTGAAGCATGAACTTTCTAGATGGCAGATTTCAGTTACACTGTTTTAATGGAAGTGTGTAACTTCACACTTCCATTAAAACAGAAGAGCATTTAAAGCTTGTTCTGCAAACACTTATTCTAACCAATGCACCCTCACTCTGTTCTTTCTTGGCTGTTTTCCTTTTGAAGAAAAGAAGGTAGAAGAGAGAAAGAGCTGAAAGAGGTAAGAATATGTAGTGACATTTAAAAACCCAGGACAATCTTGAATTTAACAAGACTTAAGATTCAAATTTTAAATAATCTGGTTTTAAAATTCAATTGGAGATTATCCAAGATTTAATCGAAGTAAAAAAGAAGTTTTGATTGAGTTCTTTTTCTATATAAAAAGATGACAACAGCATGTGAGTAATGAGACTGTGTGCATGTGTGTAAATACGTGACACTCTCTCTCTCTCTTAAAAAAAAATCAACAGACAGTTTTCTGAAATAAAGAACTATAACAGAGGGCAAAGGGTGTGACATCTATGCTCCCTTCTTTAGGGGTATTATAGGTTGTACACAACTTAACAATCTTCATTTAGTGATCATTTGAAGTTGTAACAACATTGAAAAATTGTCTTACAATCAGTCATTGCATTTATTAGTCAGAGGTCATATGATCAAAATTTGGTTGCTTAGCAATTGACATGTATTTATAATAGATAAAGTATTCTGGGGTCGTATGATCACCATTTCCAACCTTTCTAGCTGACTTCAATCAACCAAAGTCAATGGAGAAAGCCAGATTCACTTAACAATCATGTGATTCACTTAATAGTGGTAAAAAGTAAAATTGGGCATGACTCATTTAACAACAGACTTTCTTAGCAACAGAAATTCTGTTTGCAATAAAGAACAACCTTATACTGTATTACAAAATATCATGTTGCACTATCACTATAATAAAATCTGGTTCTAGCTTTTGCATAGGGTGCATTCAAGATTTTTCTCTCCCTAGTTTTCTTCTTTTTGCAGTTCCAGTTGGATCAGTTATATATGCATCTTATATGTTAAATTCCATGAATTTAACTGCAATGATTGAATCTAGCTAACTTAATATAAGTTGCCATTTTGAGTAACTGGTTAATGAATAACAAAAGTAATATTTCAAAAGGATTGTGTCATAGATTTCAGGAATTATTGCTTGTCCTCACTTCATATACTTTAAGATCCCAATATTTACCAGTATCTCTGGTTAAAAATAAACTGGTTTTTTACTTTTGGATTTTATGTTTTTAAAAACATGTTTATAGTCAACTGTTGTTTATAAAATGTAAAGTTTTTACACCAGAAGCTATATCGATAAACTGTGGTACTGACTAGAAACAGGCCTGAACACAGAAATGGACATATTTAACAATATTATTGTTTTGATTTATATTCTATCTTTCAGGATGAACATTAAATATAATGCAAGCACAGAGCACTCAAAAGGGGTGCACACATATGGCTCCTCTTCAAAATTGTATATTCTGGAAGATGTCTGTATATGGACATAAAAACAATACTTCTGCTGGGTCTCAAATTCAAGTTGAAATGTTTGTCTATTTTTTTATAAATCAAGACTGAGATGGGTGAACAATAGATGATAGTATTATCTGTGGCCTCCTAGCTAGTGCTGCAGTTAATATTTTAGCATCTACATTAATGAAACATATCAATCTATAGCTTGCATACTTCATAGAGTGTTTATTAATATTAGCATAATATAAACCTCAAAAATAACCGAAATATGGAATATTAAATTATTGATTATAATCCTATTTTTCATTGGAACTAGTGATGGCTACCCTAACCCCTCAGGTCAGAACATGTCCAATATGCTACTGGGGAAGAGCAAAGGGCTAGTACTAGTAGCACCAGAAAAAGTGAAGCGACTGGGCAAAGCCGAAAGGACACTCAACTGTGGATGCATCTGGTGGTGAAAGGAAAGTCTGATGCTGTAAAAATCTATTCTCCATAGGAACCTAGAATGTAAGATCTAAGAATCAAGGCAAGCTGGACGTGGTGAAACAAGAGATGACAAGATTGAACATTGATATCTTAGGAATTAGTGAACTAAGATGGGTGAATTTAATTCAGATGACCATGAAATATACTACTGCGGGCAAGAATCCCTCAGAAGAAATTGAGTAGCCTTCGTAGTCAATAAAAGAGTAGGAAAATCAGTTATTACATGTATGATTAAATATGTCAGTCTTTTATTGTGTTTCCCTGCAATTATCCCTAATAAAAATAGTTCTCGTTTCAGGTCTATTTGCTGTTTTATCATCTCTTCTAGCCAATTCTTTATCTTCAAGCAATATTTTTTCACTGCCGGACAGGTCCACGACATGTGGTAGTAGGATCCCGACCTTTGTTTGCACTTCCAACATTTAGGTGACATATTTGGAAACATTTTTTGCCAATCTTGCTGGTGGCAAGTGCCATCTATAAAATATTCTGTATAGGTTCTCTTTGTACACTGTTGACAATGTTAATTTATAATTTCTCTCTGTTTTTGCCAGTTATCTAATTCTATGGTGTATCCAAATATTTTTGCCCAAGCAATCATTGTTTCTTTTACATATTCTTCTTCCATTTTAAAGTTCAATAGGTAATTATACATTTTATTAATTTTTCATCTGTTCCTAACAGTATTTTATCTAGTTCTTGGGGTTCCTTATAGAATCCATACATTCCTAAATCTTTCTTGTATCTCATTTGGATTTGGGTATATTGTCACCAGTCCAAATCAATTCTGTTTTTTAAAATTCCTGTTGATTTCAAACCTCCCTGTTTATTTTGTATGTATTTATATCTTATAATCTTACTGAGCTAAACATTAGGGTGTATTAATGCTTCCATCGTGGATAACCAGACCAGTATTTTCATATAATGGTTTTGTTTCATTTTTTCCCATATTGAGCATTTCTAGTATAGTGTTTTTGAAAATATCTGTGCGATTTATTTTTCCTGTACCATATGAATGCATGCCAACCCAGTTGTAGACCTTGTCCTTCTATCGTCAATATTTATTTTGTTTTTTTAATTTATCTACTCCTTCACCCATGTAAGAATTGAAGCCTGACATTACAGCTCCCAATCCAGGAGTCCAAACCCACCCTTGTTTTTCGTGTCTTGTAGCATTTTTCAGTAGTATATTCTGATATGCCATTTTTTTTTGGAACAGAAATTCCTATGTTCTTTTTGCAACATTTTGGTTTATAGTTAGGCTGCAGTTTTCATAGGCAGATGGCTGCTGATTGCAATTTGGAATAGGGAAGGGAAAAGAAAGTAAGTTTAGAAAGGTGTTAACTAACACTAAAAAAATAAGGATTTTTTTGATTTATTATTTAAAATATTGTAAAAAAAATAAAGACCATGGAACAATAAAAAAACACCAGTGACATTGTAAAGAACCAATTGTTTGGCATTTACAAGAAATAACTACAGCCAAGTTGAGAAATTTTTCAAAAGTTCCCCATTGTTTACATAAAAAATAAATAAGTTAGCATGGGTAGACGGGCTAATAAAGAATTAGTGAGCTTATCCCGTTTTACTCTGAATCAGTTTTTCAACTTCTTTGGTGTATAACTCTTGGATTTCTTAGTGATCTTCTTTCCATATAGTTAACAGATCCACCTATTCAGTCTTTTTGAGAGCTGCCAAGGTCTGCTACATGCTGATCCTTGCTGGATAGTAACATCTGCAGAAATGTAAGATTGCATTCTGGCATTATATTGTTGAAAAATCAGTTGAAATCAGCTAGGTCCTTTAGAACAAACATATGTATTTATTGAATAGGCTTATATCTCACTTCTCTTCCAGAAGCATAAGGCACCCTATAGAGAATCTCTCTTCCAATGTTTCTCCATAATATTTCTATGAAATAGGTTAGGCTCAGAAATAATGATTTCATCAAAACATTTATGTTTGGAAATGGAGTTGAACCTGATTCTTTCTTCTTTAATCCAATATTTAAATCACTAGTCTCCATGGACAGTTTTCCTAAAACAGCATTAGAGTCAGGTGATTTACTATATTATTATTACGGTTGATTTTTTAGACTACATTTGGTATTTTTTTCCATCAGTCAAGTCCTTCCCAGTGATCTGAGACAGATGAATGTTTGACGCTATTGCAATATGTAAGCTATTATAAAGCTGCCTTTTGCAATTGACTAATTGTGATTTTGTCAATGCTGATAACATTTAAGTGGTGCTCCAGATGTTTTGGGATTGCACCTAAGGCACCTTCTATTATTGGAACTATTTTTGCTTTCTTTTGCCACAATAATTTCACTTCTACTGTATTTGTGGATCTTCGTATGTTGTATTTTTCAATAGTTCTTTCTCTTCTGCTATCTCCAAGTATTGCAATGTCCACTGTTTGTTTATTTTGTGGCCACACCAGTTTTGATTGCAGACAAGTGATATTTCTTCAACAACACACTATTGTTGCTACTTTGTTTATGCTAGCCTCTATTATTTCTGATTCCAGATGTTGTACTTTTAAGAATAAGTGAATTCTTTTCAGACATCCTCTTCTCACTGAACTTGATTTGTAATAACAGGCCATTATTTCTTTAAAGCCCATTGTTGTATGTTTGCAACAGATAACACCTTTTCTTTCAAATGGCTTGCAGTTGCTCAGCCAATGTTTTCAGTTCTGTAGCTCACTGGTCATCAGATGCCCAGAAACCTAATATCTAATGTGGTATTTGTTAGCTTGGGTGATTTACATCTCACTATATTGTTTATAGGAATCGTGGCCCCATTCCGGACCAATTCCCTCTGAACTGGACACTCTTTGTCTGGCTCCAGTGTTGAGATCTGTCCAGTATGGATGAACCTCTGGCATAGCTGTCATCTTCCTCAGAGTAGACAAGTCCCATAATCACATCAAGGTAGTACCTCACTAGGGAATTATCATTATTACAACACTAAATAATTGCAAAATTAAATATACTGAAATAATATTATAAAGCTTATCAAGATGTAAAATACAAAAGAAAATGAAAATAGTGGAAAAATGGAGAGGGAAAAGTGAAGAGTAAGAAGATTAGGTTAACAAGGGAAAAAGAAAACACTGACTTCTGACTCTTTTTAGTGCAGTAGAATAAAATACTAACATTACAGCCTCAATTTACGTATTTAATATATACTAGTCATTTTTATAACAACAAAACTTAACTAATCAGCAAAACCCAAATCAAACTTTCATTTTTTTTCCATCTCAAGCACAAAATCAAGAAGTGGTTTCCAAGTTGGATGTGTTATTTTCTTTGATTAAAGCAGTTAATTTAGCCATCTCTGCTATTCTACCATTTTTTGCAGCCATTCACCCATTGTGGGAATTAAAGTATCTTTTCATTTTTGTGCACAAAGATTTCTTGCTGCTGTCAACATATACAACAGCAAAGTTCCAATTTATTTCCAAGTTCTTCATCCATTAAGCCTAAAAGAAAAATCTCTGGTTCGATTTTTATATACCCTTTGAGACGGGGTCGCCAACCTTTTGGACCCCAGAAACTACCAAACTCATACTTTTAAATCCCGAGGACCACTAATACAAATTTTAAAAAAGAATATATTTAATACAAAATTTTTTATATTTAATATATATGTACGTATATATGTATGTTTGTGTATATATATATGTATGTATGTATGTGTGTGT
>NW_020769326.1:5334472-5480343 GCF_900518735.1 Pseudonaja textilis
ATTTAATACTGCTGGGATTCAAAAGAAGCCACATGGTGCCTGGAGGCTGGGAAGATCTGGATGGGAAGGAACCGGCTCCCCCTCAAATGGAAGAAAAGCAGAGCATCCCCCCCACACAATCTGGTCTCCTGTCATTTCATATCTCCCCAAGTCAGAGGAAACCTCTCCCTCATTTGCCAGGTGTGACTGCCTGGAATTGGGGGAGGGGAGGAGGGCCAGGCTGGGAAGTGCCGAGGAAGATGGGCTCCTAATAACCAGGCAACACCCCCCCCCTTTGGCCTCCTTACAAGAGGACTCCCTGAGGCTAAGCTCCAGGTTTTTCCTGCTCTGCTCCCAAGCAATGAATGGTCCCTCCCTGTGTGGAGGCTGAAGGGGAGGGGGGTCGGGCCCAGAAAAGCTTGAGCTCTCACCTGCACAAACAGGCTGGTTATTATGAAGCCATCTTTCTTGGCGCTCTTTTGGTCTGGGCATTTGGTCTTCCCCGCTGCCCCATGCTAAAGGAAAGCCAGCCAGGTTTCTCCTTCCCTCCTACCCTTCCCCCTGGCTCCCTTCCCCCCACTCAATCCTACTTTGGGACAGAGGAGAGCGCACTGGAAACATGTGTTGGTATTTCCAACATGCCTTTCTCTAGTGCCCACCTGCAATTCTTTGCGTTCCTCCAGGCCTGGCTTGCTGAGGGTGGAGAGCAGTCTTGACATCTCTGCTGCTCCCCCCCCCACAAGGTCCCTGCCATCGCTGCCCGGGGAGGGCACAGGAAAAGAAAGCGAGCAGAAACATAGCTCTCACTGGCGTGAAAGAATGGAGATCGGGGAAGGTACAGGCAACAGAAAGCGGTGCTTTTCAAAGGCGACAGCTTGTGACTTCTGTTGCCTGTGGACTTCCTCAATCTCAGCTCTTTTGCCCAGCAAGAGCTATGTTTCTGCTCATTTTTCCTGTGCCTTCCCTGGGCAACGATGGCTGGGTCTGTGGGGGGAAGGGGGCAGCAGAACAGAGCGCCAAGAGCGATGAGAAAACTGACACCATGCTACTGTCATCCCATTCTGGACCTCTGAACTGGATGTTGAGCACAGACTTGCCCACTCTGCCCCCTCCCACCACCATCTAGTACTTTTCTTGCCCTGGGCCATCCCTACAGCCCGTGACCATCAAGGAAGAGCCCAGGCCAGGAGAGGTGATCTGGAAGGTGTGGGAGTGCCATGCAAATGCAAGTAGCACGGCGTTCCTGCACTTTCCGGCCATCTCCATTGCCACTTCAGCCTGCCTGTGCCGCCAACCCCCTCTTGCTGCAACAGCACCATTACCTCATCCTGGCCGGCGAGGTCTGCACTGCTTTTTGCAGGTTTGCTCTCGGCCAAAGGGTGGGGGCCAGCGGGTGGGCGGGCCATATGGGTGGCACAATCTTGTATTCCCATGTAGCCTGGATTAATTGCTTTGAGGATACTTGGGGGGGGCATTTCTCTGTGGACCACCAAAATTTTCTCATGGACCACCAGTGGCCACGGCCCACCGGTTGGCAACCACTGTTTTAAGATAGTTAAAGGGAATATAGCTTTCCAGGTCATTTTGAGTGACTCCAGATAGTTTACAACAGGGTGCCAAACTCAAGGACCACGGGACCACTGGCGCGTGGAGCTGGCCTGGAAATAGCAAAGGACAGCTTCCTGTAGCACTCTGCCAGCCAAAACATGTTGTCAGGGTGGGGGGCACACACGGCCCCTGTGCCCTGTTTTGGCTGGCAAAATGCTGCAGGAGGCCATCCAGGCCAAAAACAGGCTGGGGGGGGGGCACCTGTGCCTTGTTTTGACTGGCAGGGTGCTGCAGGAGACGTCTCCTTCCTCTTCTTGGCCGGTCCAAAGAGGAAACCACTAAAAGCCTCCAATACAGGAAACACAATGTTGCCAGCCAATCAAGACAAAAAAAGCCACAAAACAGACAGAAGATATTAGAAACCCCAATCAAGCAGAACACAGCAAACTCCAAGACCAATAAACATAGACCAAGACTTCCAACCAATCGGGATGAAGAAAAAACCATTCTGGCACAGCAGTAGGCTAGCCCCAATACCCGAACAAAGCTGAATGCCATATATATAGTTTTGATAAACTCTCCAAGAACAGCTTTTCTGTCCCCAGTGCCTTAAACTAAGCAGTGCAATGTGGGCTTGGCTACATTTTTTAACATAATGAGCTTACTGAAACAGAATTTCAGATAATTTCCTACAGGCGTTGCAGGGCAACAACGTTAGTTTTAGTGGTACAGTTCCGTTCTTTAGGTTTATTCTAGATGACTGCATTTTGCAATCTCTTTCTCATTACAGAAGAACAAATGGTCTTCTGCTGATGGTTTCAGAAATATACCAAAAGGGAACAAAGTAGTTTTTTTCTATATTAAATTTCATAAATTGCTTATCAGAAAAACTGTATAGATATTTGAAATATGTTTTTTTACAATCCTTCACTGCTGTTGTTTTTTTGTCTGTTTTTTTCTTATTTTCTTAGAAATGGTCAAATTCTTATCTGGTTCTCTAGCTTTTCCATGTACTGTATGCTGCTTTGGGACTTTATATGAAGAGTTTAATTTACAATAAAACTGAAAAAAAACCATGCAGAACAGACTACTTTTCATTTTTTGTAGATAAAATCCACAATTGGTAACATTTCAGCTGATTATTATAACAATGTCCATAAAAAATAGATAAATAGACATAATCATATGCCAAGAACGTTATTTGGATCTGCTAATTTACATTACACCTAAATTTTCAGATGACTATTCTATGATTCAGATTGCACAGTATGCTGAATGCAGTCAACTGAAAACTAAGCAATTGCATTGGTACAGCAAGCCTAGTTAACTTTGTATTTTGGTGGTTTAGTATTTATACAAATCCATCTTGCTTGTTTAGGGTATTTAATGTTCATTTAAAAGCATATCAGTTAATTTGTACTTCCAGCTGATGTCACGGCACTGTCGGACATGAGGAGCGGGTCTCCATGCTCCCATGCCGAGTTCTCCCTGTTGGAGAGCTCTGAAAGGAGCTAAACCACCCTGTAGGGGTGCCCTGCAGTCTGCAGAGAGCAGCAACCCTCCTGCTGGACTCAGGGCTTCTTCCCTCTCCCTCAACGAGAAGAGGCAGTCATCATGGCTGCCAGAAAGCTGGAACAGCCGAGGCAACTAAGAAATGGACAGGAGTGGTAAACAGTGACTGGAGCTGGATGAGAAAATTCCTTTTTATCTAGACCCTAAACTTAAAGAAAAAAAAAAGAAAGACGAAAACCTAGACAAAGAAACTCTTAGAACTATTTTTCAAAGCAGCAAACTACCGTAGAGAGAAAAATCCTCGGCCTGAAAGAGGAATTAAGGGGAGAGAAGCTAAAGATCTTTTAAAACATAGAAAATTGTACTCTTAAATTAGGAAGGCATTGTTTTGGAAAGGCATTATAAAATGCTGGACTATCTACTTGAATCTATTTGAATAGCTGACTTTTTTTCCATAAATTGAATTAATTTTGGATTAATTGTTAAGATATTGAAACCTAAGCCGAGGGTGCCATATACTGGTGAATGGCATATACCAGACCCCTACAAGTTTAGAAAACAAAATTTTGAGGAGGAAAATAAACAACATTCATTTGGAGGATAGTGGTGACATTGACTGTTCTATAACTAGTTACTTTATGATCACTGGATACTCTATTATGAAAGACTTAAGTAAAGCAAAGTGATCTTTGATTTGCGGAACTGGGTTGGCAAAGGTAAATGACAGATAAACTCCCTGACAGTCATTGGGAGCATGGACTGTCATGCTAAAATCCACAGACAATACAATAACATTCATTCAGGTCCAGTTCTTTATTTGTTTAAAATTTATTATACAGAATCTTGTCAGACTAATCTTCAAATCTACACAGAAGATACAAATCTATTCCAGGCCACACCTGGAATAGTGCATCCAATTTTGGTCACATTACAAAAAAGATGTTGAGATTTTGGAAAAAGTGCAAGAGAGAACAACTAAGATTATTAAAGACCTACCTGGAGACTAAAACATATGAAGAATGGTTGCAGGATTTGGTTTTGGCTAGTCTAGAAAAAAGAAGGATTGGGGTGACATGATAGCAGTATTCCAGTATTTCAGGGGCTGCCACAAAGAAGAGGAGGTCAACTTATTTACTAAACCCCCTTAGGTAGGACAAGAAACAATGGGTGGAAACTAATCAAGGAGAGAAGCAACCTGAAACTAGGAGAAACTACCTAACATTGAGGAGAATTAACTAGTGGAGCAGCTTGCCTTCAGAAGTTGTAGGTGCTTCATCTTAAGAGGCTTTTAAGAAGAGACTGGACAGTCCCTTGTATAAAATGGTATATGGTATCCTGCTTGAGCAGGTGGTTGGATTAGAAGACTTCCAAGGTCCATTCCAGGTCTGATTGATTGAGATATAACCTGAGAGACATGGTCACCCTGAATCTCTTCTTGTCAGTCAATAGGAGTCCTGATTTACCACTGGTGTTCTGCTTATTATTCTCTGGATGGTATAAAGCAGTCAAAGTAACTCCACAAAACATCCATAACAAAGTTTTTTTTATTGGTTCATCAGGTATCCTCGTAACTTACATTTGTGACAAAGTTCTTCTTAACGTCCAATCCTTTGCATATCTGTCTTGTAGTGTAGAAAGATATAAAGGTCTCAACGCCATGATGATTGAAGCATGGTATAGTATGGTGGTTTCAGGCAAGAGTGAGGGAGCCTCCCCCAACCCAACAAGGGTCAATGTAGTGACCAATCAGAATTACAGATGTGGTCACATGACATGGACTACAATTCCCAGGATACCTGTAACTACATTTACCATGATGCATTCCCTTAAGGGGACAGCTCACAATTCCTAAGTAACTATCCCAAATCCCATTAACTCTAAACTGTCTGGACAGCACAACTAGCTTATCAGGTATTTAGGAACCAAGGACACAATAGCACAAGAAAAAACAACTAATGACTTAATAGCCAGTCTCCAACAGCCTAATTAACAGACATGATACAAATAAAATGTATAGAACAGTCCAGTGTACACATTCTGCAGAGACACAAGTTCCCTGAAGAGGAACTCCAGTATGAACCTGAAAGCTTGGAAGAATAAATTTTTGGTCCCAGTGACCAACAAATTGGCCTGAATCTCTTCCTTCCTTTCCCATCTAGCTTGGGACTGCAAAGTCTCTTAATTTAGGCTTTTGGGGGGGAATATATTGCCTCTTCTCTGGGAAAATATGGTGTTTTGTCAAAAGTCCTCCCTCCCCCTTCTTCAGGTGCCCATTTCATCGCAGGATTAAGCATCTACTTTCTTCTGCCATTTCATCATGACAATTTATTTAACAACCTAATTTTCAAGCATATGGTAAACTTTTATATCAGAACCACAGAAAAGATCTTACAATACCTCACTTTATTCATCTACCTGGATTATCCCTGTCTGTTCTGATTGACTTTTGTTCTCAAGCCCCTAAAGAGCTTCATGTTGTGTTCTAAAACCTGGTGTTGGACCTTGTAGTTTCTGCGTGGAATGAATAACTCCGTCCTAATAGACCTTTAGTCTTTATTCTTTGGTGGCCCAGTTGTTAGAATGCAGTATTGGAGGCTAATTCTGCTGACTGACGGCTACCAGCAGTTCAGCAGTTTGATTCTAACCTGCTCAAGGTTGACTGAGCCTTCCACCTTCCGAGGTTGGTAAAATGAGGACCCAAATTGTTGGGGGCAATATGCTGACTCTCTAAACCACTTAGAGAGGGCTGTAAAGCACTGTGAAATGGTATATAAGTCTAAGTGCTATTGCTATTAATTGTTTAAATTTGGACTTGATATGGAAAAATATATAAATGTCATTTAAAATGTTAATCCATCTGTACATTGATTTCTGGTAACAATGCATCATAATGTAATGACACTAAATGCTGTTTTCATTTCTTAAAACTATAAGAACAGTACATGTCATATATTGTAGAAAAGAGGAAGCAAGGGGAAAAGATTGTAGCAACTGTAGCAAACAGCTTGGAACAGATGTATTAAGCCTTTTGTGGGTGGGTGTCTGTTTACGGAACTGGAGGCAGGACTGAGGGAAGTAAATGTCCATACTGCCCTTCCAAATATTAAAAATAAAGATAGCTTGGACATTTTGCTGCACTGTACAGAGCAGTAGAATGGGCTGTCGTTGCTTTGTTGGCAGAGATACAATCTGTTGAACATCTTGTGGAATCAGCAAAAACGCTAATAGGCAAAAACTGCAGCGTGACTCACTGTCATTCTGCAAACCAAAGGTCACAAGTGAATATTTTAGGAAAGGCTGCTTATCTAGAGCAGTTACAGTCTGGGGGTCCAAGGATTTTTTCACCAAATTCAGTTCTGTTAAATTTGTAACAGGAAATCCCAGGCTGAGAAAATAATATAGTATTAAATGTCTAGTTCTCAATAGCTAAAAAGATGAAAATTGAAGACAACGACAAAGGGGTTAATTCTGACTGCACAAGTTCAAGCCTTAAAAACAAAGCAAGAATTGAGAAGACAGCAATAGACAGAAAGTGCCACCTCTGCAAAGAAGCTGAAGAAATGGAGGCCCCCCTGGCTAGCTGCTGTAAAAAGTCCACAGAGACTGATGACAAACAACAGCACAGCAAAGTAGAAACAGTGGTGCATTGGAAGATCTAAAAGAAATACTATTTGTCTGCAAGCCAAAACTTTCTGTATAAAATGAAGTAATGGAAAATAAAGAAGCTAAATTACTCTGCGACTTTAGAATTCAAACAGGGACCTGCCACATAACACACCAGGCTTACTAAGAACATGTTGATAAGAAGGACAAAAGTCTGGATAATGGATGTAGAAGTACCTGAAGACAGGAGAATAGAAGAGACAACTGAAGAAGATAGCAAAATACAAAGATCTGCAAACAGAAATAGAAATATTGTGGCAAAAGAAAGCAAAGGTAGTATCACTAGTGATTGGCACGTAGGATGCAATCACAAAACAACTGGTGCATCATTTGAACACTACTGGCATTGACAAATTCACTATCAGTCTATTGCAAAAGGCAGCTTTACTGGGAAAGCTTACATCCTACAACAGGACCTTTAACACCATCAAACATCCATATCTACCTATCAGAGGTCCTTGGAAAAGATTTTTTAGGTGGATAACAATGCTAAATCCAGTTAATATCTGGCTGATTACGTAATGAATCATAATATTTATATATTTGATTTTATAGTAACTTCACAGCTTACCAATTTGCAACTCCTGTTCAAATTCTCACTCCATTGGACAATCTCTAAATACCAATTTATTGATCTGAGAAATTCTGTGTTTTTTCTCCCCAGGTCTGTTAAGAAAGAAGGTCAGCATAATGACAACCTTTTCAACTCTCCTTTCCTGGTATATTGAAATTTCAAGTTTTCTACTTGACCTCACCTACAGCACTTTGGAGAGTGGGTAATGCCAAAATCAAATATCAGCATCGTTGTGTCTTGTTCTCATTTTGCTCCGCTCCCCTAGGGCAGGGGTCTGCAACCTTAAACACTTGGACCAGTTTACCACAGAAAACACAGGGAGCCACAAGACCTGGGTGGGTGTGGCCAACTTGACGCCACTCCTACCCAGTCACATGACTCCCCCCAGCCTACCCAGGTTTTGTGGCTCCTAGTTTTCTTTTCTGGGGGAAATGGTTATCTGTGTGTGTGTCCCTCTCCCTCTCTTTCTTCTCTCTCTGTCTCATCTATCCCTTCATCTATCCCTCCCTCCCTCCCCCTCCCTCCCCATCTATCCCTCTATCTATCCCTCCATCCCTGAATCCATCCTTCCATCCCTGAATCCATCCGTCCATCCATCTATTTATCCATCCCTGCATCCATCTACCTATCTATCCCTCCATCCCTTCCTCCATCTATCTGTGCTCTCCTGCCCAGCTTCACGTGTTGTGTGAATTCAACTACTTGGGCTGAGAAGGCTGGCAGGCAAAGCCAAGTGTTGGAGATCCATACAAAATAAGGCAACTCCAACCTGCATCCTGTTGGGGAGACACCTTTCCTTTCCTCTCCCTCTCTCTTCCCCTGGTGGTGACCCAGGTAGCCTGAGCACAGCTCCCTTCTCTGAGGCAGCCAGCAAGCAAACAAATTTAAGTCTCCAGCTAGGAAGCTGCAGGACAGAACCCCAGCCCCAGCTGGTGAGAGCAGAGCAGGCAGCACGTGCACCTTGACTGCCACTGCAATGGCACTGGCTGGGAGAAATGCATGAGCTGAATGGTTGGAGCTGTGCTTGGTGGAGTTTGCAAGCGAGCTTGGCAGTGCTATGGCGGGCCTGGGATGGTGCACATGTGTGGGAAGCCTTCCTCAAGCAAGCAGCTGGGCTCGGCCGAAGTGCAGCAAAGGCACTCATGGGACAGATAGCTGCTTGCTTGAGGAGAGCCTTCCCACATGTGTGCACCTTCCTGGCCCCACCACAGCCAGCCAGGGGGTCACCTGAAGGGAAGCCTCCAACACAGCTCCTGCTCATTCCTCAGCCAGCCCAGATTTCCAAAAAGAAAAGAAGTAGCAAAGGGCCCCAAGAAGAGCTCTGCGGCTTTCAGAGAGAGAGAGATGCAGAGATAGACAGACAGATGAGGGCATTCTGGCTTTCTCTGAGTTTGACTCCTGGGATGGGCATGCGAGGTTCGGTGGGGCCAGTCCCCTTTTCCTGCTGTCCTGGGCTTCTTAAAGCTACATCTGGGCACTGTGGCCCCTCCCCCTTTCCAAAGTCCCCTCCTCCCATTCCCACCTCGCTAGCCCTCATGTTAGCAAGGCCAGCATCAGTTGTGTGGCATGCCCAGCACCAAGCAGCAAGAGGCACCGGAAAATCAGCCCTGGCTGCCTCTCCATCCCTCACCATTGCCCTTATCTTCTCAGGCCAGGTGAAGGATGGTGAGGGGCGGGACTAGCCAGTGATGGGACAGAGAGCTGCAGCAGAGGGTCCAAAGAGCCACATGCAGCTCTGATGCCATGGGTTGCCGACCACCTTAGCAGGAACGGAAAAGTGTTCTGATTGGTTGATTATTCCAATAGCAGAGTATAAAAGGGCTGTCAGATGGGTTGAGGGGCTGCTGTTGTTGTGAGCCGAGCTGCCATGGTTAGCAAACTTGGTTAGCACAATAAATTGTTAACGTTATTTCCAAGCCTTCGCCACTGTTCTTGGTACTGAACAAGCATTAGCCTTGACTTAATACTACTCGCTACTGTTAATGCAAGTGACAGGTCTTTTAACACTTGTATAACTCAGGTGGCTTTTTCCGAAAGGAAAAAGTGCTACTTTAGGTCTAGCTGTTGTAGTTGTTACTTATTCAATTAACTGCTGAACATGACTTAATGGACATCATTTCATCCATCTGTTTGTCTGCGGTTTTGTATTTTTATAAATTCAATCTTGTGATAGGATGTTATCCAGCCACCTATATCTTCTGCCAATCTTTTTTTTACCTTCCATTTTTTCCAGGTATCAAGTTTTTGTTTCACTATAACATATTTAAGCTTGAATTTCATTATTAGTACTTCCAGTAAACAGTTTGGTTCTACTTTTAATTTGCTTTATTGCTTTGTCTTCTTCTTGAAGTCGAAGACATTCTCAACCATTCTCTCAAGCACTGCAATTCAGAGGAATTATAATATTTTGTTTAGATCTCTTACAGCTTGTCTCTCAGAGTACTTTTTTATGTCATCATCCCTATAAATTTGTGTTTAAAGGAATATAAAAAAATGTTCATACTTCCACTATTTCTATCTCAATATTTCTCAAACTTAACAACTTTAGGATGTATGGATTTCATGCTGGCTGGAAATCTCAGCATTAAAGTCCCCCTGTCTTAAAATTGCCAAGCCTGAGAATTACTGCACTATCTATCTGCATTGGGTTGAGCTACTGCAATCAATTTTTCTTTGAATAAAAAAAATTCTTCTTTTTCACTTCTGGCCATTTAGTTATATCATTTAAAAAAAAGTACCAGTTCCTCAGGCCACTTCTTTTATAAAATGCCACTTTAATTGCATTATCTTGTAATATTTTAAAAACAATTCTATTAGTTACTGAAGCTTTGCTTCTAGGATTATTTTCTATGGATCATTTAATTTTTCAGAATATCTGCCTCTAATTTAATATAAATCTATATATGGGCTAATTTTTGTATAGTATTGTATATCTTTGAATCATTTCTTTTTTCTATTTTCTCTTTCTGGTGGGTCTTTGCTTTTACCATATCCATTCTTTCCATAAATTTCACTTGATTTTTATAATTTTCTTGGGTAAACATTTTGTGCTTGACTAAATCTATTCTTTATTTTATTACATAAGTCTTATGGAAATTCTTGAAGATGTATATTATTGATACAATGATTTTATGGTTACTCTTAAGTTATAATTTTGCAAGATTTTCAAAATCGAATCCATAATTGGTACCAAATATTGCGTTTACTTAATAATGTTTCCATCTGTAAGTACTACTATACTATGTACATAATCAACTTAATTTTTGTATTGTTTATCCATGTATTGTATGGTATTTAAATTGTTGAAAGTAAGTCAATTTATATGCATTAATTTTTACTGACAAAACTAATTTAGATTGTTCTCTTTTTATGTTCAAATTTTGGCATTATTCTGGACACAGCATTATTTTATCATAGTATTCTCTTTAATTAATATGACTTTTTAAAAAATGTGTATTGATAATGTATTGCAAGTTGCCCCAGAACTATTCTTTCTTTCTGTCTGCAGTTGAACCTGGATCGCTTTAATATTGTTTGGCTCGTAATGAAACTGCATTGTAATCTTCATCACATTCTACATTGTAGAGCAGAGGTCGCCAACCTTTTGGATCTCAGGGACTACCAAACTCATAATTTTAAATCCCATGGACCAGAGACCGTGAGAAAATCTCCAAAAAAGTCTGCAGGAAAATCCCCCACCCCGTTTTCCTACTGATCGATCATTCTTTATCTGGGATCACAGGATACCGTCTCCAGCTCCATTCTCAGGGGAGGGGAGAGAGAGGGACTTTTGGCTTAATGCAAGGAAAGCAACAGAAGTCTTTTTTTCTCTCCCCCAAACTTCACCAGAAATGAGTCTTTGTGAGACTTGACATGCTGGCGCAACCTCTTGGGACAGGATCCCTTGCAGGGTCCCAAAGACTCATTTCTGATGGAGTTTGAAGGAGGGAAAGAAAGACTTTTGCTGCTTTCCTTGCATGCAGCCAAAAGCAGAAGAAGCAGAAAGAAGCAGCCTGGTAGCCAGGTGAGGCGCATGGAATGAGTGGGGCAAGTTCCCCCTTTTGCCCTTTCCCCCCCTCCCCTCAGTACCTCATGTTGTTTACAATGCAAGCGATGCAAGCCTTGTGTTGCCTCGGGCCATGTGGGCAGCTCAGCCTTGTATTCCCGCACAGCCTGGATTAATTGCTTTGGGGGGTGCTTTAGGGGTGATATTTCTCTGTGGACCACCAAAATTTTCTCGCAGACCACCAGTGGTCCCTGGCCCACTGGTTGGCGACCACTGTTGTAGAGAGCAACTACTGACTCCCTTTTTAAAACAATAATGGGTCTCTACTTCCATAGGTTTTTTTTGTCCTTGGTAGAATATCTGATGTTCCTGTGATATGAAGTAAGTGATACTAGTCCATTTCAGATCATTGATTTCTTGAATATCAATATTTAATCTTAACATTTCTGTTCTGGCATTAATCATATTTTATGTTTTCCATATTCTACATACCACTGGTATAACAGAGGTTTTGAGAGGAGGGGGTAAAAAGTTTAGGCGGGCTAAGAAGGAAAGGGAAAAGGGGGGAAAAGTTACAAAGATATAAGACAAGATGGAGATAAGGGAATTTTTTTCAGGGATAATGGGTAATATATGGGTTTTTTTTTTTAAAAATGGGGGGGATTCTGCAAAGTACTCATGAGTATTGTAATAGTGGTATTTGTATTATAAGTAGATAACCAGAACTTTTAAAGATCTAATAAAAGACTAAAATATCAAGGTATAACTTTAAAAGGTTTAATAATGAATGATAATAAGTTTTAATAAAATACTAAAGGGAATGTTTAAAATATTAGTTTGAATATAGACTTTAATGGATTAATGTGTTGATTGTTATGGATTTATTATTGTAGTATTGGTTTTTGAAATAGTAGAATGTACTAAGCAGAATCTGATTGGGATTTAGGTGTTATTTTAAATTTTAACTTAGGGGAATGATAGAAAGGCATCATACTCCGATTAGTGATTCCAGGGGAAACTATTCTTTCTTAAATTAGAAATGAGACAGATGTAAATGGAGAAATGGACAAAAGATATAAAAAATTTTTTTTTTAAAAAAGCAAGATTAAATATATAAAACAGAATTAAGATGAGGCAAAAGTGGAGAGGAGTTATATAATAGATATAGAATGGTAAACAAGATGGGTAATGGTATACAAGAAAAGCGTGAATACAACTGAGTCCATACAAAAAGAGGTAATCTGGGGCCAAGTTACTTTCTAGAAGAAAGCTTTATGTTTTTTATGTCTGTGTTTTATGTGTGTGTGTTTAATTAAGAATTAAATAATAAAATCTCGGAAGACGACTAGATGAGAATAATTATAAACAAGCCAGAGGGAAATATAAAGTTGATGACTGGATAGTAGATAAATCAGAAAGGAAATATGATTGAATAATGATTAAAGAGAAACAATGTGGAATTTGGTAAAGGGAATTTACGTGTTTATATGGAAATGGGATAAATTATAAGTATGTGATATAAAGCAATATGTTACCTGCCTTGTAAGGATTTACAATGGAAAGAGGTTTTATGTTTTTAATGTTTAATGATGTTTTGTCTTGTTTGTTTGTTTGTAAAATCAATAAAACTTGTTAAAAAAAAAAAGAATTTGGGATGAGTCCTCTTTCATTCCAGGCTTCAATATCTAAAGTCCTTCCTTAATAATCTTCCTAGTTTAAGTGATATCAAGAAAACAAAGGGAATCAAAGGAGAGGCCATATGTATACATTTAGTTTTATGCAGAGTTTCAGTAAAGGATGGTCATATTTAATTTTGAATATAGTCCGCGTGCAAGTAACTCATTTATAAGTTGCAAGTATCTGGGCTTTAATTCATAGGGTAATTTGGGCTAGAAAGATTTTCAACATTAAATAATGTTTACTATTAAATAATAGTAAAAAGGAGGGAGAGAAATCACTATCAGTTGTCAACTGCCATGTAATGTATGTATTGTTTCAAAGAGTATGAATGTCCAAAATTATTAAAATCTCTTTTAAAGTCAAATTAATGCATGTAACACTTCCATAAACATAGCCATTTTATGATACACACCCCATGCCCAATGGTTGCATTTATTTTAGCAAATGAACCCTTACATTTTTACAAGTATATATACAATGTAAGCAATATAACATTGTCTACCTACTTCACCCCATTTTGACTTTAAAAGATCATAAAGAAAATGCAGCAAAAAAGAAAGGCAATTAAATGACAGCAGAATATATAATTCAATGTCTTTCTGTCAGAAACTTCAGAAATAACCTCCGGTGAACAGAAACTAATGTGTCAAACATAACAAGACGCTATAATAAGGAAAAAAATCCCCATAACACATTTTCAGGCTTAATAAAAAGGCTCCAGATCAAAGAAAGCTACTGTAGAAGTTAAGGTGTTGGCCTAGAAACCAGGACTCTGTGACTTCTAATCTTACCTTAGACAAAAAATTGGCTGAATTGACTTTGGCCTAGTTGCTCGCTCTCAAGCTAACCTACCTCACAGGGTTGTTATTGTGGGGAATATAGAAAGAGAAAGGAGTTAGGTATATTTACTACCTTGAGTTATTTATAGAAGAAACAGGGCAGTATAAAAGTCTAATAAATACATACATAAATGGCACTTTCAAGAACATATGGACAAGAGGTCTTGACAAAAAATGCTATTAAAAATATTATCTGTTCACAGCTGTTCTTTAGCTGATGTTGGCTTTTATATATATATGAGCTCTTTCCAAGAACTAGGATAACATAATTTATCAGCAGTTTATGTGTGGATCCAAGAAATGTAGCCATTTGTAATTACTGAGAGATGTCAATATAGAGATTGTTTAAATGCTGTTGACGATTTTAAACACAGTTTTTGATATAAGTGTGGATGCCTTTCCTGTTTCTCAAATCTTGCACCATTTTTAAACTTATTCTTGCTTTTTTCCTTGCCAAATATATCTTAATATTACTTTACTAATTTCCTCAAAATATTTTTTCTCCAGTTATCAGAATTGTTTAAATACATATAATAATCTTGGCAATATATACATTTTTATTGTAGCAATCCTACCTATCAGTGATAATTGCAGGTTTTCCATTTCTCCATGTTTTAATTTGTTACATGAGTTTATAATAATTATCTTCCTTAATAGTTACACATTAGGTCGACCCCTAAATATTTTTCTCTCTTTGTAATCTGAATGTCTATTCTCTTCATTAACTTTTTTCTGCATTTCTGCAAGATTTTTAACTCTTTATTTTCAATCCTGTCATTTTACCATATTCCTCTATTTTTATTAACTTAGGGCCTGTTTTTAATGATCTTCCAAAATAAAAACTAAATCATCTGTGATTGCCTGTAATTTATATTTTTCTTTTTTAATTTCCAAACCTTTTATCTCTATAACTTTTCTGATATTTCTATTTAATACCTCCAATGTCAATATAAATAATAGTGGCAATAAGGAACACCTTTGTCGTGTACCTTTTTAAATAACAACCTTCTCTGTCATATCTTTATTTACCATCACTTTTGCTGTTTGCTTGTAATATATCGCCTTAATCATATTAATAAATCTTTCCCCCAAATCCATACTTACATCATACTTAAGTGGTTAGTAGAGGGGGCACACATAAGTGCACTAACATGCCTATTGTTCCTGTCATTGTATTTTTATTCTTTTATTCTTGTTCTCATTTTTGTTTGACAAATTCAAATAAATAAATGCTGCTGATTCATATTTAAAGTCATTGTCCACTAAGACACTTAGATCCCTCTCAGTTACTTTCAGTTACTATTGAAGAAGGTGCCAACTATTCTATACTCAACTATTCTGTGAAATTGATTTTTCTTGCTTAAATGATAGTCCTTACTTTTCCCACCATTGAATTGCATTTTATTGGGTACATCCCAGTGTTCAAGTCTGTCAAAATACTATTGAAACTTGACTCTATTCTAAAGTGTTTGCTATTCCCCACAACTTGGGTGTTGTCGGCAAATTTGATTAGCTCCCCTTCTATTCCCTCATCTAAATCATTTATAGACATATTGGAATACTGGGCCTAAGACAGAAACTTGAGGTACCCTACTGCATACTTAACCTTCATTTAGATGTAATTCCATTGAGTACTAGGTGATGAATGTAGTCAGCCATCTCATGGTGATACTGTCTATCCCATATTTTTATATCTTACCAAGAAGTAGATTGTGGCCTATTTTATCAATTGACTTACTGATGTCTAAGTAAATTATGACCATAGTATTTCCATATTATTAACTTTAATAAAGTATCACTTTGTTAAAGAACGCAGCAATGTTTGTTTGCTGTGATCTGCTTTTGACAAAAAGCATGTTAGCTTAGTTTAGCTTGTTTCTAGGTGTTCATAGATTTATTGCTTGATCATCTTTTTCAGCATCTTCACAAGAATTGGTGTCAAGCTGATTGATCTATAATTTCCTGGATTCATTTTTCACTTTGATCTATAATTTCCTGGATTCATTTTTCACTTTTTTGAAGGTCAGTTTTCCAGTCCTCAAATGGTTTCCCAGTACTCCAGAATCTTTGAAAAATATGGTTCAATGGTTTTGAGATCATATTTGCTAGCT
Source organism: Pseudonaja textilis (assembly GCF_900518735.1). The sequence continues at coordinate 5,350,385 of NW_020769326.1, forward strand.
CTTTCAAAACCCTGGAATGTAATCCATCCATCTAATCAGGGAAATTTGAGCTCATCTGAAGAATAAATGTTCTCTTTTCTTAACTATCTGTAGAGTTGTAATTGCAGGAATGTTCCAATCTCAGATGGCAAACCTCAGATAAAGAATGTTTCCAAGCAAATACAACTCAGGTAAACAAAGTCACTAATCTATGGATAAAGGAGGATTAGAGAGGGGAAGTAAACATATGTTAGACTTTAACTAGAGATAATTAATTGTATAGATTACTGTACTAAACAGTAATGAAAGTTAAGCAGTGCCCAAAGTTAACCAAAGATGGAGGATAACTAAAAATGTATATAAATGCAAGACTATACTCCAATAAAGATCATCATAATTCAGTTGTTCATGATCAAACAACTCGACTGCCTCATCATTACAACAAGTGGCGCTTGAACAGGGACCCTCTTAGGGGGATTAGGATTTGGTACACCTTCAACCCTTTGTGGTTTTTTCAACCTTTTGGTTTCTGTAAGTATGGGGTCTTTGCTTTCTGAGGAACAAAGGAAGCATGTAGATGAATTAGGCTATTTGTTGAAGAAAAATAATACCGAGGTACCACAGAGAAATCTCTTAAGGCTGGTCCAGGAGATTGCAGCTCAGTGCCTATGGTACCCAGAAAAGGGGTCTTTAAAATTAACTGATTGGGAACGTATTGGGAAAACATTGCATACTGAACCTTGAGCAAAAATAGAAGTTTTGCATGTGTGGCATTTATGTAGGCATGCAATTGAAACATTTGGTCACAATGAACTTTCTCTTTTAACACCTCCACCTTCACATTATACTAATGCTGTCATTTAACCCCCTTCTTCACTTGAATATATGTCTTCAATTCCCTCAGCTCCTGCAGATACAGGGCAAAAGCCTCCTGACTCTATTGTTCAGTCTTCTTTTCAGAAAATGGTAGAGACTTGTAAAAGGGATGCCTCTGTCTCAGGAACAGAACTTGCAGAATTACTGTCTGTTTGTCCAGTACAATATCGTCCTGCCTGGTCAGGGGCCACAGCTTGGACTGCAAGTAGCAGAATGGGAGGGCTGCCTTATCAGATCTTAAGAGAGTTAAAAAAGGCAGTTAGAGACTATGGGATTAGTGGTAATTTTACAAGAGGACTTGTAGAAGGAATAAAAAATGGTTATACAATGATCTCTGAAGATTGGAAGCAAATATTTCGCATAATTTTAACATCCATGCAATAGGTGGTTTGGGAGAGTGAATATATGAGACATGCTCAAGTTGCTGCTTTAGGAGGGGGAGAAGCATATACAGTTGAGCAGCTATTTGGTTCTGGACCGTTTGGTACAACTCCTACTCAAGTTGTTCTTCCTCCAGCTACGTTAACTATTGTTTCTGAATGTGCCTTTCGTGCTTTTCTTAAGGTACCCCAAGCCGGAGAACCTAGAGCAAATTTTTCAAACATTTGACAGCATGCCTATGAGCCTTATGCTGACTTTGTTGAGCGTCTATCCAAAGCAATTAGACAGCAGTTTGATCATCAGGAAGCTGCTGGTGAACTTCTTTGCCAGTTAGCTATTGAAAATGCTAATGCAGATTGTAAAAGAGCTTTACAGCTGTTAAAGGCTACTGCTCATTACACTCTGGAAGATATACTGCGAGTCTGCCAGGATATTGGATCACAAACTTATAAAATGCATATGTTAGCAGCTGCTATTCAGAAAGGACAGCAACCAATTGGTAACTGTTTTAAGTATAAGAAACCTGGCCACTTTCAGAAGGACTGTCATTCTACACCTTCTATGCCTCAGAATCGTCCTTCTAAGAAGTGCCCTATTTGTAAAAAGGGATTTCGTTGGGCCAATCAATGTCGGTTTCAGTCGGGAAACTTGCCAATGCGTGTGGCACCCACCCAGAAGGGGCGTTGGTTCTTACCTGATACGCTTCTTCTCGTAGAGCTGCGTAAAGCATCCAGAATGGGAGGTGCTCCAGTCTCGGCTCTCACAGGCTGAGCTTGAATTGAGGAACGCTCCTCCCCATCACGTGGTCCCTTGTAGCGTTCCCCAGTTTTGCGAAGACGAGAAGGAAAAGGCCTTATTCTCATCCTAACTAATAGCTAATCCATTGGCCGAAACAAGATTCCCCACCAGACGGACTAATGGGTGGGGCTGGATGCTCTACGCAGCTCTACGAGAAGAAGCGTATCAGATAAGAACCAACGCCCCTTCTCCATAGAGCTGCTACGAGCATCCAGAATGGGACATACCAAAGCTTGGCGAGTCCTACGGGTGGGATCCCGTCTGGTTCGGAATCTCCTCTGGAACCTCAAGGACCCGTTGAAGGACCCGCCTGCCAAAAGAGGCCTCAGCCGAGGCGAACACATCGATTTTGTAATGCCTGATAAAAGGGGACGGGGATGCCCAGGTGGCAGCCCGGCAGATATCAGTTATTGAAGCTTGCGTGGCCCATACGTCCGAGGTAGCCGCGCTCCTGGTGGAGTGCACAGTTATGCCGGGGGGAACAGGTAGAGCCTGTGCCTGGTATGCCTTAGAAATGGCGGCCCTAATCCAACGGCCAACAGTGGTAGGTGACACTTTGTGACCAAGCAACTTGGGTTGGAAGGACAGAAATAATGCCTCTGACTTCTGGAAGGGCTGGGTGCGTCTGATGTAGATCCTTAGGGCGCGCCGCACATCAAGAGTGTGCCACTCCCTTTCCCTCTCCCGAGAAGGTCTGGGGCAGAAGTTCGGGAGGATGAGCTCCTGAGTTCTGTGAAAAGCTGAGTTAATCTTGGGTAGGAAGGTGGGGTCAGGTTGGAGAACGACCCTATCCGAATGGAACACACATAAATCCTTTCTGATGGAGAGGGCTGCTATCTCCGAAATCCGGCGAGCAGATGTGATAGCCACAAGAAAAACAGCTTTGAGTGTCAGGAACTGGAGGGAGGCCTCCCTGATGGGTTCGAAGGGAGGCTTGGTAAGGGAAACGAGAACCCTATTGAGATCCCAGGTGGGATAGCGGTGTACAGTTGGGGGGCGCAGATTGGAAGCTCCCTTAAGGAAGGCCCGGATACGGGGGTGATGAGAAAGGGAACCCCCACTACCGGTGGGAATAACGGTTGCCAGGGCCGCGACCTGCCGTCTTAGGGTGTTAGTGGATAGACCCTTATTGAGGCCCTCTTGAAGAAAATCCAGGACCTGTGCAATGGAGGGAGAGAGGGGATTGATCTGGAGTTTGTGAGACCAATTACGAAAGGCGACCCACGTGGCGTTGTATATTCATGTGGTCGAGGGCCGTCTGGCTGCCAGGATAGTGTCTATGACCTGGTTGGAGAACTTCTCTCTCCTTAAGTGGTCCCGCTCAACCTCCAGATGGCTAATTGGACCCATTGGGGTTTCGGATATGTAAGAGGGCCCTGGGACAGGGAAATCTTGTCGGGTGGGATCCTCCGGGGGGGCACTGAGAGGTTGCAGAGGTCTGCAAACCACGGACGTCTGGGCCAATAAGGGCCCACCAGAAGAATTTCCGCTTGCTCCAGGATCAGTTTGTGGATGACCCTGGGGATAAGGGTCGGGGGGGAAGGCATAAAGAAGACCTGGGGCCCAAGAGCAACGTAGGGTGTTGTGGTTCTCCGCCCCATGAGAGGGGTACCTGGAGAAGAACCTTGGTAGCTGGGCGTTGAGGGGGGATGCAAAGAGGTCCACCTTGGGAAGGCCGAAGATTGAGGCTGCCTCCCTGAATAGGGATGGGTGGAGACGCCATTCCGCTTGGTCTAGGGTGGCTCTGCTGAGCCAATCTGCTTGGATGTTTAGAGCCCCCGAGATATGGTCTGCCTTGATGGATGACAGGTTTGCTTCCGCCTATCGGCAAAGGCGTTCGGCCTCTCTCATGAGCCGTATCGATTGGGTGCCCCCTTGCCTGTTGATATGGGCTTTTGCCGTGACGTTGTCTGTAAGGACCAGGATGTGGCGCCCGCGTACCTGAGGTAGGAAACTGTGAAGTGCCAGGTAAACGGCGTGGAGCTCCAACCAATTTATGCTGCAGTCGTTCTGTTGTCGACCATCTGCCCTGGGACGAGAGAGAGTGGACGTGAGCGCCCCATCCGAAGAGGCTCGCGTCTGTGGTGAGGGTCAGCCAGTTGGGCTCTTTGAAGTAGTGGCCCTTGTTGATGGTTGGTCTGGTCCACCAAAGGAGGGACGTGGGGACTCTTGGAGGGACTCTGACCAGGAGCCTTGAGTTGCTCCTTCCTGATCGCTGATGCGGAAGCAGGAACCATTGAAGGGATCTGGTGTGAAAACGGGCCCAAGGAATAACAGAGATACATGAAACCAACTTGCCCAACAATTTTGACAAGTCTAACAGAGACACTTTTTTTGCACGCCTAATGAGCTTAATGGATTGTTGAATGCTAAGGAGCCTTTCCGGGGACAGGAAGACTAGTTCCTGGACAGTGTCAATCACTGCCCCCAGATGGGTTAGCCGGGTAGAAGGGGAAAGGTGACTTTTTTTCCAATTTATCAGAAACCCATGATCCTGAAGGGCAGCAAGGGTGAGTTTGGTGTCTCTCTCTGCCTGATCTTTTGAGGAGGACTGGATGAGGATGTCATCCAGGTAGCAGTGGAGACGGACCGGGAGGGATCTAAGGTGGGCGGCCAGGGCCGCCAAGACCTTGGTGAAGGCCCTGGGAGCGGAAGACAGACCAAAGGGAAGTGCGACATACTGGAAGTGTTGTTTATTATAGGAGAAGTGTAGAAGCTTGTAGTGAGAGGGCCGAATTGCGATGTGCAAATACGCCTCTGAGAGGTCAATTGAAGTGAGCCAGTCCCCTCGTCGGGTTCCCAGGAGTATTGATTGTAACATGTGCATTTTGAATTTGCGGGGGGCTAGAAAACGATTCAGCCTTTTTAAGTCTAAGATAGCCCTCCAACCCCCCGAGGGTTTGGGCACTACAAACAGATGGGAATAAAAACCTCGTCCTCGTTGAGTGACGGGGACGGGTTGGATAGCTTTTATATCGAGGAGATGACTGATGGCGGCGTCCATGAGGGCCTGCTTGGCAGGGTCTTTGGAGAGGGGGGAGGACATGAAGAAATCAGGAGGGGGGGACTGGAACTCAAGGGCAAGGCCAAAACGGACCGTGTCCCTGACCCATGCATCAGTAGTAGAGGCCTCCCATCGGTTGGCGAAGTACCTGAGACGGCCACCGATGGGGAGAGAGAGGGTTGAGTTATCTGGAGCGCCGGAAGGGCCTGCTCCCAGATCCCCGGAAGGGCCTTTTATAGGAGCCACCCCTTCTGGACCTCTCGGCTGATTTGGCCCGATCTTGCGATGGGGGCGGCATGTAGGAGGGAGATCGCTGGTATCTGGGGGGAAAGGAGGTCTGGAAGGAGGAATGAAAGGATCCTCATCGAAAGGAGGGGGGGCTCTGGGGTCGGACCTCTGAAAAAGAGAGGGGAGATATTTGCGCTTGTTACGGCTCTCAACCAGCAAGGGATCAAGGACCGGACTGAATAATTTACCTCCCGAAATGGGAGCAGATGCCAATTTCACCTTGTTTTTAATGTCCGCTTGCCAGTGACGGAGTCAAAGCAAGCGGCGAGCTGTGACCTGTGAGGATATGGCTCTGGTGGAGAATTTCACAGCCTGATAAGTGGTGTCGGCCGAGAACTCGGCCGCGGCCGTGAGCTTTGCGATGTCCTGATGCGCCCTGAGATTGGATGCGGGGACATGTTGCTTTAGCTGGTGGAGCCATCTGATTGAGAAGAAAGATTGGTGAAGAAAGATACGGCCGTGGCCGATCTAATGGCCCAGGCATCGGATTGGTGGGCCCGGCGTAAGGCCAGCTCGGCTCGCTTGTTCTCTGGTTTCAGGGCCTCTAAGGCATCGCTAGGGGTCGAGGAAGAAGCCAAACCCACGATGGGTTCATCAACAGAGGGGGGGTCTAGCAGGAGAGAAAAGTCAGGGTCAAGGTTGAAAAAACGTTTGTCCTGACTGGAGGGGGCAGGAGGCGCCCCCGTAGAGGCCAGTTGTTTGGAAACCAGATCAGAAAAGATAGGTGGGACCGGAATGACTTCGGTCTCTACCACTGGCTGACTAAAGATGGAGTCATGGGGTCCCCCCAAGGCTGCAGGCTCGGGGGGGGGGGTTGGGAGATCAGGCCTGAAATATTTTTGGCCTTGAAAAGGATGGACCTAAACAGGTGTGGTTTAAACAACCCCACGAAGGTGGGCTGGTCCGGGGTGAGGCCTTCATCCTCTGACATCTCCCCCTCCATTGGGTCTGCCCCCGAGAGGGGTTCACTATAGATCATGGACCCCAAATCAAGGTCCTCCTCTTCCCCGAAATGGGTCGGGTCCCCTTGATCGTGTTCCTGCTCCTCCTCCTCTACCCCATGAGAGAGAGGCAGTTTCCTCTGGGAGTGTACCTGACCATGTGAAGCATCCGACCTGGAAAGCGATCTGACGGATGGAGCCTGGATTTCAGAGGCCGCAGGCCGAGGGGCCAGACCGGCCATCTGCTGGAGACCTTGCGCGATTCCCTGGCAGATGGCAAACTCCATCCAGGATCTCATTTTCTCAGGGATTTCGGCCATGGAATCTTCCTCTGGTTCCTCCTGGCGCAAGCCAGCAGCAGTGGGGGTGAAAGTAGCTTCAGGAGCTTGTCTAGGCACCGAGGCCAAAGATTGAGCAGGCGAGGAAGGAGGAGGGGGCTGGGAGGAGGTTGAGGGTGTGGCGGGAGGAAGGGCCAGAGGCACGGAGCTTGACTCTCTAGACCGCCTGTCTATTTCCCTCTCTAATGCCTTGTGGCGTCTGAGGGCATCCTTCTGTGAGGCTTTGGAGGTCTCCTGTGCCTGTTTGCGCAGGTAATGCATTTTGGATTTGGCCTTCAGAGAAGGGCCACGTGAAGAATTGTCATCTGCCATCTAGAAAGAAGCTGGAAAAAAATTATTTAAGTTAGTATGAGACGGTTGGCTCGTCTGAGTGCGACCTACACCAAGGCCGGGTATCACAACGGTTGTTTCACACCCCCCTTTTAGTGAAATTTTTTTTTGTTTTTGTTTTTTTAATATTCCATTGAATCAATCATTCAATCATTAATGATTCTCCTTATTTTGCTTTCCTTCTTTTTTTTTTTTTTTTTTTTGAAAATGGACTGAATTGGAATATATATAAAGAAGCTGGGCCTATTGCCCGTTCAGTTTCATTGCTGCTCTTATTAGAGCGGTTTAAATTGCTCCGAAGGGAGCAGCAGTTGTACGTGCAGGTGGTCCAATTAGCCAAAAGAAGGCCAGGCCTGTGAAAAGTATGATGGCCTACAGCAGCTATCCTCCAGACGAAAACCGGGGGGGGGGGGTTGGAAGTGCTGCTACCTCGCCAGCTGAGAACGGCTGCGGAGCCAACGGACCTTGTGGAGGCTCGGAAACCCTCGAAAGGAACCTTGAGGGAACGAGCTACAGCTTTAAGCAGTCCCCGGGGAGCTGCCTAGGGAGGAACTTTATATCAACGCAGCCTGGATGCACTGTTAGACAAGGCCCCAAAATGGCGGATGCCACGCGGCGCCCAAAATAGCGGCCGCGAGTTGCGAGAGGGGCTATCAGCGGCGGTCACTCTCCCGGCGTTGAAGAGGCCTATGAGGGCCCAAAAACGGGAGGAACAGGGGGTAGATGTATCTCCCCTGGTTACGGGCGTTCAGTGGGGGGGGAAACAACCGATCGAGGCAGGAACGAAACGGTGCTCAGTGGTAGAGTGAACAAAGTGGTAGGCGAGGGGTGTGTGGGGGGGGGGGGCCCGCAACGCGAAGGGCTGGAATTTTCCCCAAAAGGAAAAGATTAAAAACCCCCCCCCCCCAGGATGGGGGAAACTCCCATAGGGAGCTATAGACCCCAGAGCAACTGCGCATAAATAATGAAATCAAAGGTTCAACCTGGTGTGGAAATCCTACAGAGAAAACCTGAATTGGCCAAGAGCTTGAAAAAAACATAGCCTGACTGTCACGAGGCTGAGCTAAAACTGGGAAACGCTACGAGGGACCATGTGATGGGGAGGAGCATTCCTCAATTCAAGCTCAGCCTGTGAGCGCCGGGACTGGAGCACCTCCCATTCTGGATGCTCGTAGCAGCTCTATGGAGAATCCAAAGCGTGCCTTTCCCACCACTCTGACTCCTCCAGCAGTCTTTCTCACTCCTCCCCAGCCACAGCTGGTAGCGCTGGGATCGATTTAATCACTCAAGAGGAAATTGAGTTTAAATTTCCCATGGAAGTTAAAATAGTTCCATCTCAATTTAAAGGTCCTCTTCCTTCGGGATTAGTTGGCTTAATTTTGCCTCGTTCTTCTGCACACAAAAAGGGCTATTTTATTGTGCCTGGGGTAATAGATTCAGATTACACTGGTATCCTCATGATTCAGATTTGGGTGAATCTTCCTCAAGTTCTTCCTTGTAATTCTTCTGTTGCTCAATTGCTTCTTCTTCCATATGAAATTCCATCTCCTGGTATAGGTAATCGTGGGGATGCAGGATTTGGATCGACTTCTTTATCTGTAGGCTTACTTCATCAGCTGAACTCCTCTCGTCCTTTGTTAACGCTCTTCCTTAATAAACAACCATTTCAAGGGTTATTGGACACTGGAGACGATGTTACTGTCATCTCCTCTTTACAGTGGCCAGTACAGTGGCCAAAAACAACAGTTTCTTCATTGTGGGGAATAGGAGGTTCTACAGCTGCTTGGCAGAGTGTTCAAGAAATTAATGTTACAACATCTGCTGGTAAGTCCTTTTTCCTACAACCATACATTCTAGATATTCATACTAATATTTGGGGCCGTGATATCCTTTCTCTTCTTAATGCCCATTTGATTCTTGATGATGGCTCTTCCTCTTAAATGGCTCTGTTCTACGCCGGTTTGGGTGGAACAATGGCCGTTATCAAGGGAAAAACTCACTGCTTTGCAATAATTGGTTCAAGAAGAATTGGCTGCTGGTCATATAGAACCTTCTACTAGTCCTTGGAATACTCCTGTTTTTGTTATAAAAAAGAAAAATGGGAAATAGCCTCAGACAAAATTCAAAAGGTAGAACCTTATACCTACTTAGGACATAGAATGTTGCACTATTCCTCCATTCCAATTCTTCCTGAATTACAAGTACAGAAATCATATACATTAGTACAATGGCAAAAATTACTTGGCATTATTAATTGGGCACGCCCATTCTTCTACATTACAACTGGTGATATGTTGCCCTTATTTCAGTCTTTGAAGGGAGCACAATCACCAGGAGATCTAATTGTATTAACTGATCTTCAAAGAACATGCCTTCAAGAAATATTGAATAAGTTTAAGCATCGATATGTGGACAGGATAACATCCTTAACAATAGGACTTTGCTTAGCTATTCTTCCCACTACACCCTTACCCACGGGATGTCTTTATTCTAATGCGTCCCCACAAGCGGTCAACATTCATGAATGGATTATTTTGTCAGCTACTCCACCTAGAAACATTTATCCTTATCAATCAGCATTAGAGGATTTGATTATTAAAGGTTGTAAATGAGCCTTACATCTTACAGGACAGGATTTCATTAGCATAGCTTTCACTCATACAAAAGTTGAACATGAGCATTTGATGATAATTTCAGAATCATATCAGATAGCCTTTTCTCAATATGTGGGAAACTTGTTGTATTCTTTACCCAAGGATCCTAGAATAGTGGTTACTACTACTTTAAATCGGCCTTTTCTTCCATTTTTGTGCGAAATCCTATTTCTAAAGCTCTTACAGTCTTTACTGATGGATCACCTACACGGGGTGTGGTTGTCTGGCAGATTCAACAACAATGGTATTCTAAATTTACTGCCACGCAGACTTCAGCTCAACATGCTGAGCTGGCTGCTGTGATTTTGGCTTTACGATTGTTCAATGACCAACCTATTAACTTGATCGTTGATACTTAATATGTGTATTTAGCTATGCAATCTCTTCCCTTTTCTTATTGTGCTCTCTCTTTGGATAAGAATTTGTTATCCTTGTTTTTATCTTTAAAGAATAGTTTGGAAACTCGCTTGTATTCTTTGTATGTAGAACACATTCGAAGTCATACTCCCTTTACTAATGCCTTGACTGAAGGAAATCGGAAGGCAGATGAATCCTTAAAGGAGGTTGCATCTTTGTTTGCTGATCCTGTTGTTACTCATTCTTATTTTCATCAAAATGCCAAATTGCTTGCAAAGCAATTTAAAATTTCATTATCTCAAGCCGAGGATATTGTCCGTGCTTGTCCAGCTTGTCAGCAACTGGCAGTTTCCTTTCCAGTGGGTGTCAACCCACGAGGAACCCAAGCTAATCAAATTTGGCAAATGGATGTAACTCAATTTTCAACCTTTAAGCCATACTGTTATCTTCATACATCTATTGGCACTCATTCACACTTCCTTTGGGTTACTGCTTCAAAACATGAATGTACTTCAGATGTTATTCCTCATTGCCTATCCTCTTTTGCTGTAATGGGTTGGCCTTCTCAGTTTAAAACTGACAACTGCCCCGCTTATATTAGTAAGGAACTTCAAACCTTTTGTCAGAAATGGAATATTACTTTAGTGCACGGAATTCCTTACAACTCTCAGGGTCAAGCTATAGTTGAGCGAGCTCATCGTACTTTTAAGGCATTGCTTCAGAAACAATTACAAACTAAGTCTGGCTCTTACCATCTGCGAAAGATTTAAAATCTCATTGCTGTAGCATTATATACTTGACCTTTTTAGATTCTCTTGCAGACTCACCTGTTAATTTGCATTTTCGAATTACTGAATCTTTAGCAAGGCCTTTGGTAAAGTATCACCAAGCTCCAGATCCAACCTGGAAAGGCCCTACACCACTGATCACCTGGGGTCACGGTTACGCCGCCATGGAAGATCCTTCTACTCAACAAGCAGTGTGGGTTCCAGCGCGCTGTGTTCATCCGTATCATGGCATGGCATCAGGGCCTTCACAACCCGATTCCGGATTTCAATCTTCATCTGAACATGGAAGTCCGTCTTCCAAGGTCAACGCGTCCTCAACCCAACACTTGGGGCCAGGTTAAATCTACTACATATCAAGCTCAACAACAACTGCAACAGGCCTCATTGCCTCAGACTCCTGAAAATCTTGTTGCTGCTGTTTTTGCTATTATTACTGCTAACTCTGTTACCATTTTACTTTGTATTTTCTTGTTTATGGTTAATGGTGTTTCTGCTCAAAATGACACTTCTGTGGTTTGTCTTAACCCTAATTTGTGGGTTCGTCATGCCCAATACATGTTTATGACCCATGGCACAAATATTACTTTATACTATGAGCCCCCAATGGCATTTGGTCAAATTTCTTTTACCCCTAACTTGATCATGTCTTCTACATTTATTGTCTCACAACTACAATCTATTTCACACTCCTGGCTATTTTCTACACCCCCTATGCAATTGGATTTTGTCTGTTGCCATTACTTGAAAGTTAGTCAATTTACAAGAGGTCTGTGTTTCTGTTGTCACGCTAAACACACTTGGCTTCATAATTGGTCTGATTATGATGCTGCTCAGCACATATTAAAAAAGCTAGGGAATTATAGTTATTGTTCTGACTACTATTGGTTGTCAGGTATCTTTAATTCTTCTTTACATGGAATTAATATAGCTCCTGATATGTATCCTGACAATTTTCCTATTTTTAATGCCTCTGATCAATCTAATATAGGATCGATATGCGCTGGTTGGCAGCTTAAGGATCCTAATATGTGGTTCTTTTTTGATAAATATGCCACTAATGTTCATCCTCAGAATTATCAATGTGCAACTATAGGCTATTTTACTCTACCTGTTCAAATAGGTACCCTCCCATCAACTCGACAGCGGCGTTCCTCTCTGGGGTCTACATGTAATGATGAAGTCATTATTGACACACAATTGTCTTCTGGTTCTACATTTGGCCATGCATTGGCAGGGGCCGTTACAGGAGTCCTTACTCTAAGCTCTTATCCTGGCATAATTGCTCAAGAAAACAGATGATCTATTCTTGGTCTCACCTGCAGACTTGAAAAATCCATCAATGCTACTGCTGCTATTATTCGTGATTTGCAGCATGAAATAGAAGACTTAAATCAAGATGTCTTACAGCAGTGTTTTGCCATAGACTATCTTTTAGCCCGTCAGGGAGGGTTCTGTACGTTAATTGGACACCATGAATGTGCTGTACATTTTCATTCTTTGAATAAAACTATTGAGGATGAGCTTGTCAATTAACAATCATACACTCAAAATAATATCCATGCTCAATACTCACCTTTTGAGTGGCTAACCAATTGGGTCCCTGATTGGTCTTGGCTCAGACAGTTTTTCTTTTATGCTATAATTATTATTATTGTACTAATTGCAACCGGTTGTTTTATTCAATATATTCCAAATTTATTCGCATTGTTTCGTCCCGCTTCCCCCTCTCTTAACCCTCTACAATTGCGATACATTCATAAATCTTTGAATCCTCCTTTTAAAATAAAAAACGAGGATATGTAGAGTTGCAATTGCAGGAATGTTCCAATCTCGGATGGCAAACCTCAGATAAAGAATGTTTCCAAGCAAATACAACTCAGGCAAACAAAGTCACTAATCTATGGCTAAAGGAGGATTAGAGAGGAGAAGTAAACATATGTTAGACTTTAACTAGAGATAATTAATTGTATGGATTACTGTACTAAACAGTAACGAAAGTTAAGCAGTAACCAAAGTTAATCAATGATGGAGGATAACTAAAAATGTATATAAATGCAAGACTATACTCCAATAAAGATCATCATAATTCAGTTGTTCATGATCAAACAACTTGACTGCCTCGCCATTACAACAACTATCTTGACTTGTATTCCTAATCAATCTTTTGATAGATTGGATTGTTTTTTCTTTTGTGTAAAGATAGATGCAAAGAATGAATTAAATTAGTTTGAGTTCTAGTTAAGGCATCAGGCTAAAAGCTAGGAGACTATTAGTTCAAGACCCATTTTAATAGCTGGGTTACCTTGGCCAGTCACTGTCTCTCAGCCCTAAGAAGGTGGCAGTGGCAATCACTTCTGAAATCTTGCCAAAAAAACCAGTAGGCATTATTCTATGCAGATGTTAGTAATCCACCCTGCCTCAAAGACACAGACACACAAACATAAGATAAGGGAGTATATAAATACCATTGTTCCATTGTGAATAAATGACTGCAAAAGAATAGCACAAAAGATTTGTAACCAACTGACATACTGTATGTATATAAAATGGAAAATGATTCTATGTTTTTATGTTTTGTATGTGTATGTTTGTTTTTAAAAATAAAAATTCTTAAAAAAAAATACCTTTGTTCCCTTCTTACCTGCCAGATGAAACAATTAGAAATAATGACAGTCAACTATCATACATATTATAAAACTACCTCACCAAGAAAGCAGGTATGTCATCAGTACATCATGATCACATTTTTCTTTTCGAAAAAAAATATTTTTCTAAGAATCTTTGTACGTCTGCATACCCTAACTCTGATGCTGATGATGCGGCAGTATCATTTTGTTCTATATTAGCTATGCCACTTATGAATGAGCATTAAAAACAGGCAGAATGAGACCTTATGTCTGTTTACAAGTATAGGAAAAGGAGTGTTGGCAAGGTCTTCTAGACTTGGCATTTGTTGCTTGTGAAAAGGAAGTCTTTAACATAGAAATACTGGATTCATGGTATAAATGAGTGGATGGCCTTTTAGTGTTGTAAAGAAATGTGCTAGTAAAAATAATGTTTTCCAATCTCTTCACATGGTTTTGTAAAAGAATAATTTCCAGCTAAAGGGGAGGCAGGAAGAATCTGTCTGCACTTGGTCTGATTTTCTAGTGCTCTGGCTTTTTCCTCTTTCAAAGAGTTTACTGGTCTAGGTTTTGTTTTTAAAATAAGGGGGAGATGTTAAAACTGTGTTTGGATCTGATTGTTTTTTTATGCTGTAATCCATCTTAAAATATTGAACTCTACTGTATGAACATAAATACATCATAGCTGATTGTGCTGTTTATCTTGCTTAACTCTCAAACAATGTAGGATCTGGGCACAGCTTCAGCATCTCATTAAGCTGAATGCTTAAACATCTCAAAAAGAGCTCATCATCTTCTCAGGCAGGCTGTTTCTATCTCAAACAATGTTTGCTATTAGGAATGAGCTAAACATTTAACCAATATTTCGTTTCAATTAATGATCACTTTTGTTTTTTGGTGAAATGGAGAACAGGATTGTTCCACTTTCTACATAATAATTTTTACAGATCATTGAAGATTGCAATAATTTCTTCTCTTGATTCCTCCTTCCCAAAATAAAGTTGTGTAGCTCATTCATGGGTATTCCATTAAATGAGGTTTTTAAGAAGAGACTATACAGTTACTTGTTTGAAATGGTATATATTCTCCTGCTTGAGCAGGGGGCTGGACTAGAAAACCTCCGAAGCCCCTTCCAGCTCCATACTATTCTGTTCTATATTCTACTCTATCCACTCATCTCTTTTTTTCCAATTTAGGCATTGCCAGATTCTCAAAGGACTCTGGGCAACTCACAATATAGTAAAACAGAACAAAAAAAAAACACCAAATAGAAATAAATAAGTTGGAAATACTAACACTCAACTAAAAAAAAAGTTGAAAAACAAATCCTAAACAAGCTCCATCAATGACTTAATTTCTAGGTACTTACTCATAACAACATACACACAAATGCCCACATATACACACAGCCATGATGTGGTTTCTTTGGTTTTAAATCTAGAATATCACATTATGTAGGAACTAGATTGTTACAGTTCAGTCAACAAATCATGATTAGCTTAGCTGGTCTATAAAACCATCAAATAAGTTGCATACTAACTTAAGTTTGCTATTAATGGATCAGAGAAAACAATATCACACTAATTTTCCATTGATTTCCATAGATCTTGGATCCAATCAACTGTCATTTGAACCTAATGCAGGAATGTTTATATTTATTTATTTATTTAGTGGCAGCAGCCCTCCAGCAGGGACGGGACCTGACCGATATAACTACCGGTTCTGTTGCTCTTTGTTGTGCGTGCATGCCCGCACACGCGCAAGTGCAATTTACAATCTGCTGAGCTGCCCAGACAGTTGAGCAGTGCTGCGTGCAAGTGCGCAGTGGTTGGAAAAGCCCTTTTTTCCTGCCTTTTCAACCACAGCTATGTCACACAAAGCAGCTGCACACTGGAAAACACAGGAAATAAAAGTCAGGTAAGAGCCCAGGCAGACGGGTGGGCCAGAACAGCAGCAGACATAGAACTGGTTTTATGTATGCTCTCTGTTTGCTGCTCTTCAGAGCAATCAGTTCTACAGAAGTGGACAGAACTGGTAGAATCCCACCCTTGCCCTCCAGCCTTCTCTAAAGATATCAATAATTGAATGTGGAAGCCTATGTGATTAAAGTAATCAAGCATTCACACCACCATAGAATATATGTGGATGGTGGCTTGATTTTCCTTGTTTATGGAGCATCTGTACCTACATCAAATTGCAGATCCAATATGAAATAGTCAGCATTAACTATGTATTAATATTGAAGAGTTTAGAGTCAAAAAGGATTGCATTGTGGAGCCCACGCATTAGAATTCAAACAAACTTTTTGAAGATTAATCTTAACAGTCTTGAGGACAGCTGTGAGGCAAGGAGAGGATTTTAACACTCTCGTTTTGTGGGTTTGATAGGTTTTAAACAAGTATCATTTTTTAAAAAAGTATATTTCAGATTGCAAAATGTATTCCAATAACTCTGCAGAGTTATTCAGTCACCATATACCTGAGCTATTTAATTCAGACCTACAGGAAACTATTCTGTCTTACTAAGAGAAAAAGCACTGCTTTTAAATATGGCAAAACATCAAAAGTTGATTTCCCTGAATATAAGCCCAAAGCCCACCCATTCTTCCATCTCATGTTTCTACCAGAATCTTTTATACCCCATTTCTATCATCTATTTGTCTCTATTGGTCCATTGTTCCTAAGAATTAAAACTGCTGCAGATTCAGTTGCAAATCATTAGGAACCTGAGTAATGTGGATTTTGTTTCCTTTTAATATATTTTAAGCAGCCAGAACTCTGAATTTTGAATAAAAACCTGGCAATAGTTTTGATAAAACTTGGCAATGTTTGATAAAACACTGGAATATGGGGTGTTTGGTGGCCATTGTGGATTAGTGACAGAAGCCATTTAGAGAAGACCTCTCTGATCAATGCTGCTTTAGTTTCCAGATGAATGCAGTCAGGAGATCAAATAACTTTACATTAAGCTAGGGCTGTTATTAAAAGAAACATAATCCTCTTATAATCTAGTGAAATGGTCACATAAAGATGGGGCTTAGGGAGAACTGAATCTTTATTTATGCAGAGACAACTATAGTTTCAATCCTCCTTCCAAGCTGCAGATTATCAAAATCCTTTGATAGCAGCTGCAATATTATCAAAGCACCAGAATGCTGGAAAAGGAAAGTGGGAAGTATAAGACAGAATGGCCCAATGTCTTTCCCAAATAAAATACAGATGGTCTTAACAAGACTATCACCATAAGGTAGCCAAGTCATATTTCTCTAGGGGTCTTATTATTAATGAAAAGGATCAAAACTGTTTTCTATGGAGCACACAAACAGCTCACAGAATATACAGGTTTTTTCATTAGCCAAGAGGCTGCAAAAATCTGGAGCCGCTATCTCTTGGCAAACAGTATTTGACTCTGAGCAAGCTGATCCCAAAAGCAAAACTAAATATTAAAGCAAGGCCCAACCTTTGGCCCAGGCAAAACAGCACATCACCTGCAACTGTTTGATTTTCTGTGGTAAGAAATAATACATAATTCTTGAGTTAATGATAGAACAGGTATAAGGCAATCTAATTCTAACTCTTCCCTACATCTTTCCTCTGATTAAAAGGGTTCATGAATATGGTTATCATTCAATGGGCCAAGGGATATTATATAACACTATTGATGAGAGCAGCTTGCCAACAGAAGAGGGAAGATCACGGTAATTATAGACAAAGTATTAACTAAAAGTTCCTTGGGGAGGGGGCATCTTTCCGCGGTCCACCATCTCTTTATCAAGATTTATTTATAGAGGGAGCACTTCAGGCACACAAATGAGCAAGGAATCAAGTCCACGCCAGTATTTCTGTGCCGCAACTCCCCAGCCCACTGAGCCCGAATTCAACCATTTTTCCAAAGGGTGCTGTTCTGTACACGAGCAGGGAACGCGGTTTTGATGGTGCGCGGCAATTCCTCTGATATATATATATATACACACACACACACACATTTTTTTTGCGGAAGGCCAAGCAACGTCACCTTTAACTGCCCTGCAAGGCATTGAAGCAAATGGGGCAACAAAAGTCAGACGGCCTTGAATATTTCCTTTTAGTTTCCCGCGGGGAGGGATTCAATACAGCCCTTAAAATGCTCGTGTCCTTCTGATTAATTACTTGGTTCTCGCTCGCCCTAACGGGCTTCCACCCCATCTTGTAAGAGCTCCAATTAATAGAGGTATAATGCACTCTGTACAAACCATTCTAGAAAAAGCGAATCGGGCGAGGGCGGCAGCTTAGTTATGGAAAGCCTGACGTTGATCCACGCCGGCATCCGCAGCCGCGGCCTTGCCCGAGATCGCGATGAAAGCGCTCAGCGTTTGCATTTGCAACGCCGTAGCAGCGCTGCACGTCTTCTGGCCCGGCTTGGTTGTGCAGCTCTTCTCAAATGGATCCGCGAGGTGCTGATTTCTATCCCTCGCATTTACTGAAGGATCTGTTGCAAGCTGCCACCCCCTTGCCCTCGCACTTCTACGCTTCTTCATCGCAGACTCCGCTTTTTCTCCAGCAGTTGCAGTTGTCTTCGCTTACCTTTTCCTGTGCCCTGTTCAGCCTCTTTTGAACATTTTTCGCAAAGATGCCCGTTTTTATGTCAGCCATAGTGGCTGGTTCAGGAATCCTGACGCGGAGGCAATTCAAGAACACAATCTCAAGAAGAAGGAGGAGAGAAACAAATCCGACTTGCAGAGATCGAGAGAGAGCGCGCGCAAGAGAAGGGGAGGATCATGGGGAAGAAAGAGAGGGGGGTACTTAAAGAGAGGTGGCGTCGAGAAGACTCGGATATGGGAACACGCATGACACAATCCGACAGACTGGGAGGATCAAGTTTGAAGACTACGGTTTTAAGTATACTTCTTAAAAATTAGCTTGCATCAGTGTGGTAACTTCTAGCGCATTTTGACTGTTCTTTTAGCCCCCCCCCCCCTAAAAAAACATGCGTGAGTCCACGAGGAATTCCATGGGATTACGATTTTTAGATTAGGCCAACACGTATTTTTTAAAAGTCATGAAAGTATGAAAGAAGAGAGTTATCTTCCATATTAGGCATACTAGCAATTGAGCCTTCTCTTTATTTTGTTACAGAATTACACGGCAATTAGTTTCAAAAAAAAAAGTTTGAAGGAATCCTCTATTTTCACCTGTATAGAATTAAAGTGGAGAGGCGAAATGCAATCTACGTTGACTGAAATTGGGATCTCTTCATCCATTTGTTCAGTCCAGAGGGATGCTGGGAATTGAAGTCCATCAAAGCTAAAGAAATTCAGGTTGTCCACTCCTGTACTAAAATAACACAACTTGTGTCTTTTTCTCCAGTTCTTATTAATTGTATTTACAAGTGCATGTTTAAAATCAAGTTAAGGCAAATCATTCAAATAATACGTGTCCAAAGTCTATGATTCTGCAGGATATGTCCTGGATAACTCTTAGTCATTAAACCCTCCCCCCCAAAATATGTACTTTGAACTGAGTTGGCTCTTTACTGAAACCCTATAGAAAGTTGGTATAGGAATCCAACATACCAGAAAGCTAATATGTTAGAAAGCAAGGCACTAGAGCTTTCAGCTCCATATATATGTTTGCTTCTGGCTCCAAACAATCCCAACCGTCAGTCTTATCAAATAAAACTGATGAATGGCATAAGCTCAGTTATATGTTTAGAACGGTGCTCTCAGTTCTGTAAAGAAACAAGTTTCCCTCAATAGCCATTCTGCATGTGTTCTTAACATTTCAAAAGTCCCAAATAGTGAGAATCCCAATGCCATAAAGTTAGCAGTGTAGCTGTCCAAGGTACTGATCTATGATGCTTGCAACAGGAAACACATTTATAGTTCAATCTGGATTTTGTAATGCTACATAGAACTAAGGACTCCTGAATTTTATGGGATTTATTGATCAACAGACATATAATATAGGGCTATCCTATTATTATAAGGTTTTCATGGGCAGCCTCTTTTCTAGGAATCTTAGGCCAAATCTGGAGAGTTGAAGAAATAAAAGAAGTTAGATAGTAACAAATGATACAAGGTGATCAAATTAAAATAGCAGAATGTGAATAGATGGCTAGGATTTTTAAAGAGTTGATAAAATCATACTGTTGTCATACCAGTTTTAGATTATACTGATGTGACAATTCCCAGTTGAAATGTACAGGATTATAATGCGAGAAATGTATTACTTTTAAGTTTTACAATTAGACTTGCATTATATTTTGTCCAGTGAGAGTTAAGCTATCTTTTGTTTTCCTGTTACAGAGGGCATAATACTAATACTAAATGAGAGTTGTTTATCTTGTAGGCTTATCTATTTAAGTAAGTTTTCCTCTTGAGGTGATTGAGTGCCATGAGAAACCTTATATTTCACCATAACACGAATGTTATGTGTTTAATAACAATCTCATGTTCTGCCCCACTGCACTCACCTCATTTTCCTAGTCAGCAGATCTGTGGTGGTCCTGGTCTTAGACTGCTGCTTTTAAATGTGAGATAAGCTTGCAATAAAGCTAGCCTTATTGCCGATTTGATCCTCAAAGAGAAGGCTGATCTATAACTGAAACTTGGCGGAGCTCAGAGGGAGGCGTTCCTCTTGCAGAAATGTGCCCAGTGGGTTATCAAGCATGGCACCAGTCTAGACCTCAGGGCAGGGGAGGAGGTGTGGCTGTTGTTATCAGAGAATCTCTGGTAGCCTCCAGAGGCACTGTTCAACAAGTCCTCGGCTGCGAGATCCTTTTTCTTAGATTGGGCTCAAGGATCAGGTGGGATTGCTGCTGCTATACCAGCCTCCCTGCTGCATGGCAGCTTCCCTACCTGGGCTCCTGGACTTCACCGCAGGACTGGCAGTGGAATTCCACAGGTTTATAGTTCTAGGGGATTTCAACCTGCCTTCTCTGGGGTTGGGGTTGGAGGTAGCCCAAGATTTTATAGAAACCATGACTTCCATGGGCCTGTCCCAGATTATCCAGAGCCCGACTAGTAATAAAGGTCACACTCCTGATTTGGTGTTCTTGTCAGAGCAGTGTCTATGTGACCTGGAATTGGTCCTTGGTCCCCTTGTCATGGTCTGATGGCAATGAGTTTCTCAAAAGCTGCATCCCTCTGCAGGGAACCAGGACCTATTAGATTGGCCCTCCCCCATCAACTATGGACCCAGATAGGTTCCAGAAGGAGCTGGGGGTTATAACTACAGATCTATTCTGCAGTCCAGCCGAACTCTTAGTCACTGTTTGGAATAGGAAGGTGATTGAGGCTCTGGATAGGATTGCACCCTTGTGACCTCTCCTCACTCGTAGACCTCTCTGTGGCCCATGGTATACAGAGGAACTGAGAGGGATGAAATGCATGAGGAGACATCTAGAGCGTGCTGGTGGAAGACAGGAGATGAACTCAATCGAACACAGGTAAGAGCTGCTACTAAGGCCTACCTTGTGGCGATTCGTTAGATGAAGTGTAAATACTTCTCCACACTAATTGCATCTGCAGATAATCACCCAGCGACCCTCTTCAAGATGAGCTGTCTCCTCTTAGGGAAGGAGGAGATTGAGGTCCCCCTGAAGGGGCACATTGAGGAATTTGTGGATTTTCTGGAAGACAAAATCGCTCAACTTCATTCCCAGTTAGATGCCGATGTGGTTGCTGATCCAGTGGAAGCTTCTGAGGCAGGTTCTTGCCCTGTTATCTGGGAACAGTTTGACCCTGTTGCTCCTGAGGAAGTAGACAGGATCCTAGGGAGTATGCGCATGAGCACCTGTATTTTAGACTCATGTCCCTCCTGGTTTATGAAAACTTCCCAGGAGGTGACAGGCGGGTGGACTCTGGCGGTGATTAATGGTTCTCTACAAGAGGGGACAGTGCCCAAGCACTTTAAGGAGACTGTGGTCTGCCATCTTCTTAAGAAGCCATCACTTGACTCCACCCGGTTGGATAATTTCCCACCAGTCTCCAATCTTACCTTTTTGGGGAAGGTTGTTAAGAAGGTGGTTGTGCAGCAGCTCCAGAGGTTTCTGAATGAAACGGATTATCTCGACCCCTACCAGTCAGGATTCAGGCCTGGATTTGGGACAGAAACAGCACTGATTACACTTTTGGATGATCTCTGACAGGAGTGGGATGGGGGTAGTGCATCCATCCTTGCTCTACTTGACCTCTCGGCAGCTTTTATACCATTGACCATGGGATTTTCCTGGGAGGGCTTCAGGGGATCGGAGTGGGAGGCCTTGTGCTGTCTTGGTTCACTTCCTTCCTCTGTGGCTGCTTTCAGTCAGTGTTAATAGGAGGGGAGAGATCCAACTCTCGCCCGCTGCTTTAGGGGTTATGCAAGGCTTGGTACTCTCTCCGCTCCTGTTCAACATTTATATGAAACCGCTGGGTGAGATCATCCATCACCATGGACTGAGGTATCACCAATATGCTGATGATACTCAGCTGTATGTCTCGACCCGTGGTGAGTTAGGTGTTGCAATCATATTTAAAACAAAGAATAAAAATAAAAACAAAAAGAACAAAAAGAATCAAATAAATGTTGCAATGCCTGGGGGCTGTTAGGGGCTGCATTGGGAGCAACAAGACTGAGTGGCTCCGGGTCTGGGGTTCGTTGGTTCAGGGAGAATTACCACCTTTAGTCTTGGATGGGGTGGCACTACCCCAAACAGACCCTGTGCATAATCTAGGGGTTTTCCTGGACTGATGACTCCTGCTTGAAGGGTAGGTGGCAGTCATGGCCAGAAGGGCCTTTGCACAACTGCGGGTTGTGCACCAGTTACACCCTTTCCTGGATTAGCGGTCCCTACTTACAGTCACTCATGCCCTGGTCACTTCCCGTCTTGATTATTGCAACGTGCTCTACATGGGGCTGCCCTTGAAGACCATCTGGAAGTTCCAGTTGGCGCAAAATGCAGCTGCCCGCATGGTTTTATGCAGATCACGGTGTGCGCATGTATCACCTCTCCTGCAGGAGCTGCATTGGCTGCCAATTTGCTTCCAGGTGCAATTCAAGGTGCTGGTTGTCACCTTTAAAGCCCTTCATGGCTTGGGTCTGGGTTATCTGAGGAAACATCTCTTGCAAGTGACATCTATCTGACCCATTAGAGTGAGGAGGCAGGGCATGCTGCAGGTTCCACCCCTGAGGGAGATACACCTGGTGGGACCTAGAAGAAGGGCCTTCTCTGTGGTGGCTCCATCTCTCTGCAACATCATTCCCCTAGAGATTAGAATGGCCCCCTCATTAATACATAAACCAGGCACTGAAGATTCCTCACTACTACATAAACCAGGCACTGAAGACCTGGTTTATGCCAGCGGGGCTGGGGAACCCAGAGAGGGATGGAACTCATCAAATGGCTAGTGTGACCCGCTATTGTTGGGCTGGGGGGTGGGAGTTGGCTTCTGTTTTTGTTTTGTTTTTTGTTTTCCCAAATTTTGTTCTATTGTACTTTACTAATTTATTTGATTCTTTTTGTTCTTTTTGTTTTTATTTTTATTCTTTGTTTTAAATATGATTTTACATTGTGTAAGCCGCCTTGAGTCACCATGGGTGAATAGGTGGCAATATAAATCAAATAAATAAATAAATAATATGTAAGGCTATTAAATTATAGAATTAAATTATATATATTAATTATGGATAAAATATATTACAAATTAGTATTTATCCTGAGAGATATCCTTTAGATTCAGAATAAGGGTCTTCAAACTTGGCAAGTTAGTGGCCTTCAATTCCCAGAATTCCTGAGACTTGGCCAATAAAGTATTCTATTCTATTCTATCCTATCCTGTCCTATCCTATCCTATCCTATCCTATCCTATTCTATTCTATTCTATCATGACTGGAGGAGGAATTCTGGGAGTTGAAGTCCACAAATCTTAAAGCTGTCAAGTTTGAAGACCCCTGCTTTAGAATTTAGGATAGAATAAAATTACTGATTATTATAATTCCCAAAATGTCATGCAAAAATGTAAGAATTAAAATTAGTCTTTGCTTCTTTTAAGCTTATAACAAATTTTGAAAACTTTATTTCCTGAGGGATTAATACTGGTTTAATGAATTTTCTAGTTGGTCTGTTGAGACATAAATAGTGATAGAAATGGCATATATCAGCAGAGAACTTGGTTTTAGGTACTAAAATTCTCTATTGCACAAACTCACCAGAATATAAATAGGCTCCTAAATAGGCTCACCAATTAAAATGGGCTCTTAGTGATTAATCAATCCATCTTATGTGATATATCAAATTAAGCACACATTATTAAATGCTTTGAAAATCAAAAGGATAATTTTACATTAAAAAAAGCATAACCACACAACCAAAGATGGCATGTATTAATGAAAATAGTTAACTGTTCTGATTGTGGCATGTAAGTAAGCTGCTGTGAGTCCCATTTTTATCCTTTCCACTTGGCACATTTTCAGCACTACAGTGACTGCAGGCTTGAGGTGACCATGATATTTTAATGCCAGCTTGCATTACAGATACTATTTACATGGTATGGGGCTAGACTACCTACGGAACAGTCTTTGACCCATTACAATGGCCTAGTCAGGTAAAGAACCTATGTTGCAGGCACCATTAGTTGAAGAACTTCGACTGATAGGGTCCAAGAAGAAAGTGTTCTATGCTGTTGCCTCCAGCCTGTGAAATATCCCTCTGCTCACCTTGCAGATAAGGCAGGTCTCTTCTTTCCTGGCCCTCCCAAAAGGAATCAAAACATGGTTCTGAAGTTTTGCATGGGTTGTTCAAAATAGCATGCAACTTCTGCTATGTTCTTTATCATTTCTTGGCCATACACTCCATGAAACACTTTTAAAATTTCTAGAGGAAGTGGTGGCAGGGTGGATGGATTTTTTTCCTACAAATTTTCTTACTCCAAGTTGGTTCCACATTTTATTTTTAAATTTGAAGCCAGATTGACTTCAAACACAGGTAATAATTATTTCCAATCTTCTCTCTCTTTAAATGAAAGGAATGTACATAATTTAAATATCTTTAAGAGCAATTGTGAATGTGTGGGAAAGAACTGATTTTTTTATCTGGAAAAAAGTTTAATTTGCCTAAATGTGGGATTTTTGCAAATTTCAATTGAGGAATAGGAATAACCTTTGTTACTGTCATAGGTACTCAGTAGTAGATCTCATTGAAATCAATAGGACATGCTGCTAGAGATTCAGAGGCATCTCACCCTCCAAAAACTCCACATTAAAAATGCCAGGATAGACTTTTGTCTTCCTTTTGTCCTCTGTTATCATATGTAACAATGAATTAGGATTGCTGATGATAATTGTGTTGTAAAATGATGGTAGATATAGTCATCTCTATTGGATAGAGTAAAATACAACCAGAGTGCTTTTCTTATACATCTGAAACACAATTTTCTTGTTCCTCGTTTTCAACTAGAAATGTTTTATCAATTTTTAAAAAAATTTTTCAGAACAATTACAAACTCAAAACACACACACACACACACAAACACATACAAAAGATGTGCATAAAATCCTCCACAAGCACACATATAGGTTGTCCCCCCATTGAATACTGGTAAATATATTTTAAAAATAAATTTCCCCACTTGTAAAACAGGCCTAAAATTTATTATCTTCTGCAACTATTTATTCAATGTCCGTAGAGATTCTCAGTCATCCAGGTCATGGTTGTCCCAAAAGTGTTTTTTTAGGAGGTGACTGGAATTTCTTTTTTTTTTCTGTGAAGATGGTTCTATTCTCATCCAAGAAGCTTCTTCAGTTCTGATAGGATTGTGGGAAATGGAAGGATTTATATTTCTTGCAGACAGCTGATCATTTGCATCCTTTATTTACCCAACAAATTTGATCTGACATCTATCTACTTTTTTATATTATAATTTTTATTTTATTTTATAAAAGAAACCCTACTTTATATGAAAAAGAAATATATGAAAATGAAAAATAAAACTTCAAAATGTGCACTTAAAATGTGATAATAAAACAAACAGCAGAAAGGAAAAGATGGAGATCTGATCCTCCAGCCACTCTTACCAAAAATTGGAATCATTGAGATTCCTCTTCCCAAGTAGGTCCATAGTCATTGAAGGTAATCTTTGGTCATTCCTAGTTGTTGCTGTTCAAATCCACCGCCAAAAAAACAGCTGTCAGCAAAATTAGCTGTTTGTCATCAGGAAAACACCCCCCCCCCCCGGTGCTCAGCCCACCATTTTTGGAGCCATCTCTTTCCTATACACATATATATTAATATACTTTTCTCATACCTACACATTATATACATAGCGATATAGCTCCCCTAGCATTATCTTAAAAAGAGGAAATTGGGATCTTAAATTTTTTTCTTGCATACATCTATAACTTGAAGTAATTTCCGTGCTGCCCAGGGCGTTAATTGTGTTTATGTTGCTTAAATCAAAATTGGCAGGCAACAATGCAAAAGTTCAGCAAGGATTTTCTTTTTCAGAATCTGGAATCTTCTGCAGGCAAAACAGGACTTCTGCCAACCAGAAATTTTAGCTTATTGCTTTTTTCTCAGGAAACAAGTAATTCAAATGTTAACTGAAAACGATATAGAATGTGTGTATGTGACAAATTGAAGATATATATTTCTTCTTCCAGTGTTGTATGAGGATTCTTTTAGGCAAGTTCCATACCAGAATAATCCACGATTCTTGATCCAGAACCTACTTTCCAGTCCTTTTTCCATTTTTCTTCTATCTTTATTTTTATTGTGATGATTCATTGGGAAATTATATTATCGTCTGGTATATTTATTCAGATTTTTTGTTAATCAGTTTAGCATAATAATATTTAGTGTAATAGCAATTTTTATAAAAACAAGTTTTCAGTGATTTACCAAGCAAAGACTGAAATATCAATTATGTAACGATCCAGTCCAAATTGTGAAATTCATTCTTTGGTTTTGTTTATTTGTTTACTATGTGTCATAACTGAGAAAAGTCTCAATGCTTACACTAATTAAGAAGAAAAAAAATAGAGCATTAAAAATTAAAACAACCATCAAGCTAAAATTATAATTAAAATCATGAAATCTTAAATATAAAGAAAAATTACTGAACTTCTTATTATCCATCGTAAACTCTCCTGAATAGTTCAGTGTTCAAAAGCTTCTGGAAGACTAAGACTGTGGTAGCCAGATTTACGAGATTTTCCCATAAAATAGACAGCACCATCAAAAAGCAGTGCTTATGGATCTCTGCACCATACAGTAGACTTTGCAGAAAGGGAGTCTACCAATAGCTTCCAACATGATGCACACATTGGGGTGGGAAAGGGTTGATTCCATGTTTTGCAAGCTCCTTGGTAGCACAGCATATCAGGTTATAGAGGTAGCAGTTAATTACATCATGAGTTAATAGCTTGGAGCACGAATGGATTAACTCAAAAGATGCAAAATTCCCAGCTGGTTCTTTGAACATGCTGTACTTCCTGATTACTTGTAATATAAATCAGGCTGATTTTCAGAAGAGTACTAAATATGTCTTTTGGAGACTGAATCTAAAGTATTGCTTGACAAAGTCCTTGTCACCTCTTAAGTTTATCATTGTTTTTTCAGATACTCAAATTTTCATTATTATGAAGGTGAAGAATTATATTTAGGTAGGATCTGTAGGGTTTGTTATGATTTTCAAAATCCACAGGACTAAAGATTGGTGATGTATCAGGAAAAAGGTTGTGTGTGTGTGCATGTGTGTGGAAAGTTGGGGATTTTTTTAAAAGGGAAAAATAGGTATGCTGGTTTGGACTTAACAGTCCAAATATTGCACCCATGAATTTTGTACCTGCCAAGGAAAATAGGGGGCAGAGGGTTATTGCAAATCCATTAAACTGTAGAAGAAGAAAAACGAAGTTTGAATGATTATGTGAACCAAAGTACCGAAAAATTGCTGCAGGGTGGGAAGATGGAGAATGTTATAAAAACAACAGAAACAAAGAAAAAATATAAGGAAAAACAGCTGGATGACAGATTAAATAGATGGAAAACCAAAGCTTTGCATGGACAGCACTTGAAAAATGTTGAAGGAAAATGTGATGACAACTTGACATGGGCATGGCTTAAGATGGGAACCTTCAAGAAAGAAATGGAAGATTTAATACTTGCTGCTCAAGAACAAGCACTACAAACTAATGCCATGAAAGTGAAGATACAAAAAAACTCCAATAATCCAAACTGTTGGCTTTGCAATGACAAAGTCGAAACTGTTTCACATTTAATATGCGAATGAGCAAAATTGCACAAACTGATTACAAAGCTAGACAGGACCGAGTTGCTAAATTAATACACTGGTTATTATGTAAGAAATAAGACTTATCTGTATCCGAAAAGTCATGGGAATGTAAAGTGGAAAAAGTTATCAAAAATGAGAAAGTGAAGATCTTGTGGGACTTTCGAATACAGATTGTCATTTAGAATACAGCATGCCAGATATCACAGTTGTTGGAAATGTACAATTTATTTATATTGTGGTATCAGGAGACACCAAAGTTGAAGAAAAAGAACTGGAAAAAATCACAAAATATGGTGAACTGGCCATCGAAACTAAGTGATTATGGATGAAGCATGTAACAATTATATCCATTGTTATTGAGGCACTTGGTATCAGCTGGGAAAATCTACTTGATACAGAAGGATCCAGCAAAAGGGGAAACACCTGCAAATTAGAGGCCAATATCGTGTCTGCCAACCATGTTCAAGCTCCTGACTGGCATCATAGCTGACAGGATCCAGGACTACCTACAAGCAAATAACATCTTGCCAGTAGAGCAAAAAGGAAACAAATGAGGAAGCAGAGGCACAAAAGATCAGCTCCTGATCGACAAAATGATTCTAGAGAACTGCAGAAGCCGAAAAACAAATCTGCATACAACTTGGCTTGAGTACAAGAAAGCATTTGATTCACTACCACACAGCTGGATCATCAAGTGCCTGGATGTCAACGGAATATGCAAGTGTACTGGTACTTCCACTGCAAATGCAATGAAGCACTGGAAAACAGAACTGTTTATTGGAAGTGAAAGCTATGGACTGGTCAACATCAAAGGATGTTGGATAGGAAAACAAGGAAACTGATGACCATACACTATGCATTGCACCTGCATAGTGACGTTGATAGGCTAAATTTGCCCAGAAAAGCAGGGGGGTGAAGTGAAGCAAACAGTCGAAGAAGAGAAACATGCTCTGGCAGATTATGTGAAAGACAGTATTGAACCAGCTTTGATGGAGGTCAACAAGAGGAAGCTGCTCAAAGTGCAGCAAAGCAAGAATCAATATAGGAAAACAGCGATACAAACTTGGGCTGACAGCTGGTGTAACAAAGCACTGCATGGACAGTTCCTTGAAAAGATCCAAGGAAAAGTAGATAAGGAAAAGACCTGGTTATGACTGACCAATGGAACACTGAAGAAACAGAAGGCCTGATTCTTGCAGCCCAAGAACAAACCATCAGAACGAAAGCAATCAAAGCCAGAATAGAAAAATCTGCTGATGACCCCAAATGCAGACTCTGCAAAGAAGCGGATGAAACCATCGATCACATACTGAGCTGTTGCAAGACTATCGCTCAGACTGATTACAAACAACATCACAACACAGTGGCTCAGATGGTCCACTGGAACTTGTGTCACAACTACCATCTATCTGCCTGTAGCAAAGAACTAGTGGGATCATAAGCCTAAAAATGTGGTCAAAAATGAGCATGCAAAACTACTATGAGACTTCCAAATACAGACTGACAAAGTTTTGGTACACAATACCCCGGATATCATGATTGTGGAGAAGAAAAAAGTGTGGATCGTCGACATTGCCATACCTGGTGACAGCAGAATCAACAAGAAACAACTTGAAAAATTCACCAGATATCAGGACTTAAGAATCGAACTGCAGAGACTGGCATAAACCAGTGTAGGTGGTTCCACTTGGCACACTGGGTGCTGTGCCTAAAGATCTAGGAAAGCACTTAAAAACAATTGGCACTGATAAGATCACCATTGGTCAATTGCAGATGGCCACCTTACTGGGATCTGCTCACATAATCCGCCAATACATCACACAGTCCTAAACACTTGGGAAGTGTTCAATTAGTGATTTGTGATATGAAACCCAGTATAGTTATCTCATTTGCTGTGTACACAGTCATTTTTGTATAATAATAATAATAATAATAATAATAATAATAATAATAATAATAATAGTTTTTAAAAGTTCAGTTGACTTAATTTCATGTTTAACCTCTGACTAACAAAATGGATGAATTAAGGCTACAGATTGCAAAGACTAAATTCATTAAGAACTGTGTTTTGCTAATCACAAAAACTTGGCTTCATTCATTCATTCCAGATGGAAGCTGTTGAGCTGGAAGGCTACTTAGCTCACTGGCAGGACAGGAGTAGAGATTCTGGCAAGATCAAAGGGGGAGGTTTAAGCCTTTGTTTGTACAAAAGCTGGTGTATCAATACAAAGACTGTAGACAGCCACTGCTCCATAGATCTGGAGTATGACTCTTAAATATAGACCCATATATCTTCCATGGGAATTCAGCATGGTTTTGATTACTGCAGTCTATATCCCACCTGATGCCAATGCTACCATAGCTTTGGGATTCTTGTATAACATTGTTAGTAATCAGCGGAATCAGTATCCTGATGCTGTGCATATCAAGCAGATTTAAAAGAAGTGCTCCCTAAATTCTATCAGCATGTTAAGTTTGCTACAAGAGGAGCAAACATATTGGACAAAGTATATACCAACATCAAACATGGCTATAAGGTTATACAATTACCACATTTGGGACAATCAGACCATATGTCACTGCTTTTAGCACCAGCGTACATCCCTATTAGGAGATGCCTATAATAAGGACAGTAAAATCTTGGCCAGAAGATGCTTCCCAACAACTTCAGGATTGTTTTGAGAACGCAAATTGGAACATCTTTTACCACCCTGACCTAGAGGTGCGCACTGCAACTGTTCTGTGGTATATCAAACACTGCACAGATAGTATCACTGTGGATAAACATATTAGGATCTATCCAATCAGAAAACCTGGATGACCAAGGAAGTCCAGTGCCTCTTGTGTGACAGGACCAAGACCTTTAGGTCTGGTGATGGGGCAAGATACAGTGTTGCCAGAGCTAATCTGAAGAAAAGTATTCAAAAGGCCAAGACTGATAATAAGAGGAAGATTGAGGATAATTTTTATAGCAATAACATGAGGCAGGTGTGGCGTGGGATTCAACAAATTACAAACCATCAACCAACCAATGTCATCCCTGCTGAGGAGGATGCTTCATTGGCTGAGGAACTGAGTCATTTCTTTGCTCGCTTTGAAGTGGAGACATTAGAGACAGTTAAAATACAACCACCAGCCAAATGTAGCTTCCACCTCATTGTGGAGGAACAGGACATGAGGAGCATTCTGAGGAACAGGAGGTGAGGAGCACCCTAGAAAGGCTGCTGGTCCTGACGGTATCTCTAGCCGAGTGCTTAAAGACTGTGCTGATCAGTTGGCTGGAGTCTTTACCAGGATCTTCAATCGGTCTTTACCCCAGTCTACTATTCCATCTTGTTTGAAGGCTTCCACTACTGTTCCACTGCCAAAGAAGTTCCCTATCAATAACCTCAATGATTACAGACCAGTGGCACTCACTCACTATCATCATGAAGTGCTTTGAGAAATTGGTCTGCCGGCACATCATTTCTGGTCTTCCGCACACATTTGATAAACACCAGTTTGCATACAGAAGAAATAGGTCTACAGAGGATGATATAGCCATCACTTTTCACATTACTCTGACTCACCTAGAACAGTGGGGGGTTATGTGAGGATGCTTTTTGTAGATTTTAGTTCTGCATTTAACTCAATTCTTCCACATAGACTAATGTCTATACTTCTGGACTTTGGCCTTTCTTATTCAATCTGTCTTTGGATTTCCTGTCTGGCCCCTCACAGAGGGTCAGATTAGGTAATCATACCTCTTCAGCCCTTATTCTTAACACTAGTACACCATAGAGTTGCGTGTTGAGTCCCTTATTCTGTACTCTTTATGTGCATGACTGCATTCAACTCATGCTAGTAATAATATTGCTAAATTTGCAGATGATACAACAGTGGTGGGACTTATCCCCAGGAGGTGATGAGGTGGACCGGTTGCTTTTGTGGTGTGGAGACAGTAATTTAGTCCTCAACACCAATAAGAACAAGGAGCTTATAGTGACTATAGAAGGAACAGATCAGACATCCAGCCCTTGCTTATCAATGGAGACCGAGTGGAGCAAGTGGCCAGTTTTAAGTTTGCAGCACTGGTCAAAAGGGCTCAGCAGAGATTATACTACCTGAGACTTCTCAGAAAACAACAACTGAATGAAAAACTTCCACCTTCTACCTCTGCACCATAGAGAGTATCTTTACTGCACCTCTGTATGGTTTGCCAATTGCACAGTGGCAGATAGGAAAGCACTCCAGAGGGTTAACGTCATTGCCCAGAAGATCATTGGTTGCCCTCTTTGCAAGAGCTTTATAGCTCCCGCTGCCTTAAAAAAGTTCAAAACATTCTCAAAGATCCATCTCATCCTGGGCACCCTTTTTTTGAACTATTACCATCTGGCAGATGGTACAGAATAATAAAAACAAGCACAAATAAGCTGAAAAACAGCTTCTATCCCAGGGCAGTAGCTCTTTTGAATTCAACTGTATAGTGCAGTGTTGGTGGGGTGTTGAGGGTTTTCGGTTGAATGTGTGGAGGGTGAAGGATGTGTGTTTGTGTTTATTTTCATGGTAATGGTCATGATGTGCACTGAAGATAGTGTTTGATTTCATTGTACGAGGTGCAATGACAATAAACTAAACTAAATTAATGAATAAAAGAAATAATATAGAAGTAGAAATAATAAAGGTGGACAATAAAACCTATAAAATAAAACAATAAAACCTAGTCATTTCAACAAATTTTTAAGAGATAAATAAGAACAGGTATTTATGTGGATTATGAGACCATGACATAAAAGTTGATCCTCATTATTTATAGATTACTTGGAATTTGCCTACATGGTAGAACTTATTTGCAACTCAAATATCCACATTGGCAGCATTTTCATGGTCATTATTCCTCTACAGAGTAATTAAAAAATTGAGTCATTCAATCTGCATGTTCCATTTGAGGTTTAGTACTGCATTAACTAGTTCAGTGTTTGTGATGATTTTATAGAATATAACTGCCACAAATGAGAATTAATTTTAAAAATAAGTTTGTTATGTATTGTCTATTGTTATTAATTGTTGTTGTTTTAATACCATTTTCAGGATTTTAAGCTTCTTGAAGTCAGTTAAATATGAGCCTAGGAAAAAAATAAACAAGATTTGGAAACACTTTACACAGTGAACAATAGATTAGCAATACTTCAATCACTTCTTTAATACCTTCTACCATTAGCCACACCCAGAAACCCATGTTCTCTCTTTATGTCTGATATACTTCCAGAAAGCTCTAAACTACCAATTTTCCATAAAAAAATCAGTTAATTTGTATTTTGAAGAGCATAGGGGAATCTCCATTTGAAATGGGATGTTTAAATTTAAAATGGGCCATGTTTTACATATCATCTGACATCTTATAAGGTCTCCTGATTATGTGCAATGCATATTTAATCTATCATTGTACTCAGTCGCACATCTAAATTGTCTGCCCCAAACCCTTTCATACAGAGAAAAGTCCCATTAATTTCAATGTTCTACTTGGACAAATGGATTATTTGTGGTCATGCAGGAAACATACACAGACAAAGTAAATAAAACTTTAGAAAGATGCTCTATACCAGATGAAAGTCATCAACCTGATTCATCACTTAGTGCCTATAGTTCTTTTCATCAAAGAAGCTACAAGATTGATTAGGATACAGATTAAGATCTTTTACATTAAAGCATCTCCCTGTTTACTGATATATGTAAAAAATAATTATGAGCTTCTTATAGATCTTCATTCATATTCTATTGCTTTACTAACTGAGTGAATGTAAAAAATGTCATTTTTTCTTTATTAATCCCATAGTAAGTTCTAAGCACTTATCTACAAATTATATTCTTTAAAAGTTCATTTAAAGCATGTCTTTATTGAAAATTTAACACATAAATACATGGATATTGTTTAACAATCTGTTATCCATTTCCACTATAACTTTGTCCAGCCTCGTTACTTTTTGAATGTTCTGTACCTAGAGGATCAGCAGCTGCTCTTTGTTTATTTCTTCCACAAATTACTAATATATTTGAATAGTTCAAGCCAGAAGTGAGGAAAAGTACATTCTTGAGACCTGCTTAGCATCATTTTCATTTTGAAAAAAATCATAAAAGATAACTATCATAGCTAACTAATAGAAGTTTGATCAGCCTCTTCTGCTGAAATCTTTCTAGAAGTTTAAATTATAATTTTCATCATCCTGTATTTTCAATGGTCAATGATACTAGGATCAGTTGTTCTCTGAATTAGTTCTGTAAATTCCTAAGGGATTCCAAGTGTATGTAATAGCACAATAAATTTGCCTAACCCTTTAAATATAATATATAATTCTAAAGATTAGATTATTTCAAGTGACAAAAGGGAAAATCTTGTCTTTAAGCTTTTTAAAGGCACCTGCCTGCATCTAGTATCACTGGAATATTTAAATATGTAAGCTACTGACTGTCTTGCTACCAACAAAAACTGTTTGGAATCCTCAGAAGAAAAAAATGAGTAATATCTAAATGGCAACTAATGTTTGAACCTGTCCATAAATATAGATTCAAAATGCATTCTGCATAACATGATTTAGTTTGCAGTCATACTGTATCAATACTATTAATTTTTCCATAGACATTTATATTATGTTATATAAGTTTGGCCAAACAGGTGACCAATTTGAACTGCAGCAATAATGAGTCGGTAACAATAGCCTGCATGTGGTCATAGGACTTCAAATTTGTATAGGAAATATCAGTGAGATGTAAGATTAAAGGTCATATATAGTTAAATAAAGAAAGATATATATGAAGTGCTGTTTTTTTGTCCCACATGAAAGCAGTCACATACACAGACAGATGTTTTTGATATGCCATAGAAGGTTATTTTTTCATCTCCAAGATGGCGCTGCCTGGCCCACGGTGTTTAGCACTGCAAATATTACAGAAGTGTAATGAAGATTCCTGGAAATAAAAAAAAAAAAGATTGGTTTTATAATATTACTGCATATTTGGCAGCAAATGAAAGCAAAACATCTGACAAGATTATGACATTTTTTTTAGAAGTGCAACCAACAGAATTGAAATAAGAGATTATAGTTGTTTTGTTTGTTTTATTTAATAAAGGTAGAAGTATAAAAGAGAAAATTTGGCCAGAGCATTACAACATTCATTCTTAAGTAAAAATTCATATACATAGTCTATGGTTCAAATCCATTAGGTTTGCCAAATTAGTTAAGTGTCCAGTGAACTTTGGATTTCATTTCCTTCTCTCTTTTTTGCATACGTGTGTGTGGGTGTATATGTGTGTGTGTATACTAATAACATATATTTAATATAAATAGCTACATGCTTAATGACTGAAATTACGACAGACCCACAAAGTTATGACCCATCCTCAAAATTACAGCTGCCACACAACAACCTCCCAGCCCATGGTGCTTGGCAACTGGCTTGCATTTACAACTGGCTGCAACATCCTGCAGTCACATAACTGATTTGTGATATTTTTTGGTCAGTTTCCAGCAAAAAAGAAACAAAATGCTCTTCGCAACCATATGATAATCACTGCTGATGTTAAGCAAATCATATGGCTGTGAAGGAATTCCATTTATGACTATCATAAAAAAGATTGTAAACTTGAGTCAGTGACCCACTTAATGACTCCAATGACTGGAGATTCTTTCAGTTTGTTAAGTGAGGATTACCTGTATCTCACAATATTTTATTATATTGCTTTATTATATATCATGTCTCAGTGGCACAGTGGTTAGAGTGCAGTACTGTAAACTACTTCTGCTGGCAGTCACCTGCCTGCAATTTGACAGATTGAATCCCATCAGGCTCAAGGTTGATTCAGCCTTCCATTCTTCTGAGGTAGGTAAAATGAGGACTCAGATAGTTGGAGGCAATATGCTAACTCTGTAAACTGCTTAGAGAGGGCTGTAAAGCACTATAAAGCAGTATATAAATCTAAGTGCTATTGCTATTGCTATGTTCATATTCTTTGAATTACAGGCTTTAATATAATTAGAAACCACTTATGATAGCCGTTTACTTTAAGGATGATGGATTGTACTGTTGTTTGAGAAGCACAAATTCAGATTTCCGTTGCATGAATGGGGTTAGTCAAATGCTTTTTAAAAGATTAATCAATATTTATGAAATGTGCTCAGTATGAAATATGACACCTTACTCTGTGATCAGCTTCACTGATTCTCAGTTTGCTTCTAGATGCGATTCACTATGCTAGTTATTACCAATAAAGCCTTACAGAGCAAAGAGTCTGGTTACTGGGGGACTGTTTGTCTCCCATAGCATCTGTCTGGTTGATTAAATGTGGCAGGATTGAAGTGCTCTGGATATCTTCAATTAAACAATAATCTATAAAAAACCCAACATTTTCTCTACTGTAGCTCATGCCCTCTAGAATCAGATTCCTCTAAAATCTGGATGGCCCCCACCTTGTTGGTATTTCAGAGAGCTTTGAAGATTTGGTTTTGTATCCAGGCCTTTGGCAAGGGTGATTGAGGCCCCCTTCCACAAAACATGGGTGTGGTTTGGATGTTGCCTGGTTTGTGCTATGTTTTGTTCTTTGTTTTTATCATTGTATTATTTTATGTCCTGTGTTTTTATCTGCAAACTATCCGGAGTGATTGAGAATCAAGGTATAAAATTAAATGAATAAATGTCTCCCAAACATATACAACCATATACAACTGGGTTTATTTACTCCAGTAACAAAATAACAGTTGTAATCTTAAAATCTACAACTTGAATTTCAACACTGCAAAACACGTGAAAATATTCCATATTTATTTTTGAGAAGATGCTTAAATATAGGGAGAAATAGAATATAAATGTACTTCAGTTCTTAGAAATGAAATTGATCTTGCTCAAGAGGACTCTAATATTTTGCCTGTTAACTGCAAGGAATAAGCTGGTTAAAATCACTTCTGTGATTCAAGACAGGAATTAATTAGAAAATGACTTCTCCAATAATCTTTTCAGTCCCAGAAGTAATTGTCACTGAACTGATTGAGAATCCCAGTTAAATATGTACAATATTGCAACATGCATTTTGAGTGCTAAATTATGCAACAAGTATTTTGACCCTATTGTGGGAAAATCATTTTTTTTCCACAGATTAAAATGCCTCCCTAACCATTCAATCATTAAACTAGTAGGTTTTACTAAAGCTATCAAAATATATGCAGCTTACTAGATAATTTGATTTTTAAGTGCCCATACTATTAAAGAAACCTTTTGTTAAAGTTTCCTTTTGCTATCTGAGTTACAATTAGATTCATAGAATAATACAACTGTTAAAAAAACACAGTGTATTATACAGATGGAAGTGGGAAAAGAAAGATTATTTTGCATCACCTTAATATTGTAACTTGCAACTCCTGCACAGATCCAGGTAAGAATTAATAATAATCCTCAGTAAACACATGCTCTTCTCAGTAGCTGGCAAAAATATTTCATTTGTCCTTTTGCCTTTGACTAGGATACAAATAGATTAAACTGGTCACTTACTGTGTTAGGTTCAGGAAAACATTCTTTGTGGAACATATGCCTGCAATGAAATACTATTACACTGAAAGATTTAGATGCATCTGGCAAGGGAAAAGAGAAAAATACATGATGTACAGTAATGTA
The DNA here is from genome assembly GCF_900518735.1 of Pseudonaja textilis. The sequence goes on from NW_020769326.1 coordinate 5,387,633, forward strand.
AGTAACAAAAATCAGCAAAAGATTGTACTATGACAAAATATTAATACTTTGTTAATGAGGAGATATTTATGAACATTTTCAAATTTCTTTTACCAATCAGATAAACTGAGTTTTGTTTGTGCATTTATGGAGATATCCTGTAACTATGTAGCATTATGTGGAAATGCTAATATCTGAAAGTCCTTAGAAATACCATGACGTTTTCTACTGTTTATGGCTTTGTCCACGAAAAAATATCTTATAATGTTCTGTGATTGTGACTACATCTTTGAGTCAATCCTAACTCCTGATGATTACAGTCCATGTAATTTTTAGCATTTTCAGAAGTGGTTTCCCATTGCCTACTTCCTAAGACTTTTGATCCTAGTGCCTTTAACCACTATACCATACTGGCTCTCTAATATCCTCCTTATAAATGCAAATATTCCCTACCCCTCCCCAAAAATCTTTATTAAGAACCCCATTCTTTTAAAAACATTCCTTAGGCAATCTAATGAAAGTATCTTGTAATATTGTGATTCCATTGTTGGCAGTTGAAGATAAAATAATATTTATCAGGAACAGAGATTATTTTTCTTCTTGAAAAAGTCATGTTTATCCATGGAAGCAGGTAGACATTACGATTCCAAGATGAACACACGTTGTGAGAAATTAACTAGATATGACACATCTAGATTAGTAAAATATCCTATCTTGAGATCTCTTTCCATAAAATGGATTATTTTGGCCTCTTGAAATACAGCAGTGAAATTCAAAATCATCCATTATTTCTTTTCCTACTTAATTTTATATAGCTTCTCAATTTGATTAAATAGTAATTAATTTGTTAATGAATGGTGAAATTGCACAGTCATACTGTAAATGGGATTTCTTTATTATATAAAATACCATAGCCCTAATCTTTTTTAAAAGGAAGCAAAGGTAATTGGATTATTACTAACTCTGGGAGGCAACATTTTGATAGCAGAGACTACAGTTATGAATTTTGGAGAACCATGGGCTACAAAGCTAGGATACTTTCATATTTGGAACTGAAGTGTACTGTCTTCTTAATTCTGCAAAATTTCTAAAAGGAGTCTTGTTGTAAGTCGAGAACTACCTATAAATTGAAATATTTTATATATCTCTTGAAGCAATACCAACCATTTCAAGCAAGTATCAGAAAGGGTTCAATGGTATTAGAAAGGATCACATTTAGATTACTCAACATTTTTGTTTGAATTTATGTGAGAAATAATGCAAATGGAAAAGAAGAGAAGATATGGCTAGGTTTACTGGTGGGGCACTAAAAGAACATTTCTAAGAACTAATATTACAGCAACCAGATATTCTAAACCAGTGATTCCCAAAGTGAGTCGTACCACCCCCTGGGCACTAAGAGGCAAGGGGGGTGGCAGAAGCATGTTGGAGGTGGGCCCCTCACAGGGTGCAATTCAGGGGTGGGATTCTATTGGTTCATTACCATTCCTGGTAGTTTGGAGAACCGGGAAAATGGGCCCCTGACTGGCCCAACATCTCTCCGCCTGCTCCTCCGTTCCTTGCCCAGTCAGTCCTTACTGCACATGCGTGACATCGCATGCATCGCTGATGGCCACAGTGGCATGTTGGAGAAGTGGAGCAGCAAAGTTGGAGGTAAGTAATTTTCACTGCAAAAAGCCTCCAGACGCCGTGTCTTTTTTTCAGTGTGGCTGCAGTCCAGCCGTATCGAAAAAAACATGTGGTGACTGCAGGCTTTTTGCAATTAAAATTACTGACTTCTGGCTTTGCTCTGCTTCTCCAATGCACCACTGCCCCCGCATTCTAGGCACCAGCCAGGCAGGTTAATCCCATTGACTGCTGTACTACTCCGCTCGGACTTACTTGAGCAAGTCCCTCTAGTGCAGTGGGCTCAATAGGGTGGATCTGCGGGCCGGCACCTAGAATGTGGCCGCAGCAGCACATTGGAGAAGCAGAGTAAAGTGGAGGTTGGTAATTTTTGCTGCAAAAAGCCTCCGACCGCCGCAGAGGAAGGTAAAGTCAAGGCCATGGGATGACGAAAGAGGTGGTCGTGGAAGAGGAAACGGGGCCTCTGAACGGGGAAACAGGGTGATGCAGGATTAGCCCAGGCCTTTGACAGATTAGGCCATGCCTGCCTGGGCAGAAAATAGGTAGATAGGTTAGGGAAGGGACAGAGAGAGACAGAAAGAGAGAAAGAGAGAGAAAGCAAAAGAGAGAAGGAACAGACAAGAAAGTAAAGAAATAAAAAGGGAGAGAGAAAGGAAGAAAAGGGATAGACAAAGAAAGGGGGATGGAAGGAAGGGACAGAAAGAGAGAGGGGGGAAAAGAAAGAGAGAAGGAAAGAGAGAAAAAAGACAGCTAGTGAAAGAAAGAAAGAGGGAGGGAAGGAGGAGAAAGTGAATGGGATAGGGAGGGAAGGAGGGAGGGAGGGAGAGAAAGAGAGAGAGGGAAAGGGAAAAAGAAGGAAGAGACAAGAAAGAAAAAAGGGAAAGAAAAAGAGAGAAAGGAAGAAAATGGATAGACAAAGAAAGAGGGGGGAATGGAAGGAAGAGACAGAAAGAAAGAGAAAGAAAGAAAGAAAGAAAGAAAGAAGAAAGAAAGAAAAGAAAGAAAGGGAGAGAGGGAGGAGAAAGTGAATGAGATATCTAGTCCAACCACTTGCTTCAGCAGGGTTAGAAGGGAGTGTGTGTGTTTGTGTGTGTGCGCGCGAGTGCGCGCAAGCACCCGCACATGGCTGTCAAAACTCCAAAAACAGGTCAAGTTGCTCTGGGGAGGTCAGTCATAAATTAGAACACTTGCTAAGCAATCGGCCATTAAGCAAGGACCACTTGTATTTGGTTTGCCAGTCACCTGGCCACGCCCACCCAGTCATGTGATCACCAAACCACACCCACCCGATTATGTGACCAGCAAGCCACGCCCAGCCAGTGGGCACTGAGGATGAGTTTATAGCACCAAAGGGGCGGTGGACTGAAAAAGTTTGGAAACCACTGTTCTAAACAGATTCCAGCCAGAACACGTACAATATAGTGAATGCAAAGTACGGCCATATAATCCCACCTGTAGGCAGTATAGGAGATAGGCATATTTCACAGATATTTTCCTCTATAAGAAAAAATAATGAAATACAAAGGTTAATATAATATATTGGTTTCTTTTTTGAGCAGTAATTCTCAAAGTTGAAAAATCTTTAGTAGTCCTTGACTTATAACCATTTGTTTAGTAACCATTTGAAGTTACAACAGCATTGAAAAAAGTTAATTTAGTGCCATTTTTTACATGTACAACTATTGCAGTATCTCCATGGTCACATGATCAAAATGTGGATGCTTGGCAACTGACATGCATTTATGATGGTTGCAATGTTCCAGGGTCATGTAATTACTATTTATAACCTTCCCAACCAGTTTCCAACAAGCAAAGTGAATGGGGGAAGCTAGATTTGCTTAAGCAATGCATGATTCAATTAACAACTGTGGCAAGAAAGGTCATAAATTGGGAGAAAATTCACATAATTGCTTTGCTTAGCAACAGCAACTTTGGGCTCAATTGTTGTTATCAACCAAGGATTACTTGTATAAGAAAAATAGGTTTTGATATCAATGAAAATATTAATATATATTCGGTGCCTATAAATATCTCATGATATTTGGTAGACTAAATCTCATGATATTTGGTAGACTAAATAATACAATTGAGAAATCATACGCTCAACTATTGTTGTAGCAAATAAAATACTTACCTCATAAATCTGTTAGTTGAATGAAATGAGAGATAATCCCAAAAACTCTTCAACTGCCAAGATAGGTTTTAATAGAAGAGAATATGTGTAGCTCAGGGATAAACTGTGAAGTCCTTGGTGCTCAGAGAGCTCAGAGATAGACTTATATTTTAGTATTTGCAACGATTTATAGAACTTACCATCCACAAGCAGTCCACGCATTTGTGTTCGGTGCATCTTTTTCAATAATGAAAGAGAATCAGCCACAAGAATCTTCTTGCAACCTTCTCGAAGCAAAATCTAAAAAGGACAAAGACACAACTATATGATAATTTGTAAACAGGCTTTCAAATCTTATTACTAAGTCTAAATATTATCACTAAAGACAAGGATTTTTGGAGCTTTAAAAAAGGAATAATTAGAATTAAGCATTATCAATGTTAAATATGTGCCATCGTACTTAATTATATGTAGAATCCTACTAGAATTTCAGGATAAAACTTTTTCTATAAGTTTCCTTAAAAAAGACATGGATATCTGCAAATGACCTATTCTTATTTTCTGATACATTTTAATGTCATTTTTGACAACAGCATTTAATGTCATTTTTGACAACAGCATTTACATTTTCTTAATAATCATTTGCATTATAATAAATGAAATCTGTACCAGTAGCAATATAACCTTCTAACAAAGAGCTACCGAATCAAATTTAGATGAAATTTCCTAATTGGTTAATCAATTAAATTTTATTTAATCTTTTACATTAGTGATATCTATTGTTCCTTCTTATTGCAATGTTTTTCATTCTATCTCTTGTTTAAAATTTCCTTTTTCTAAAGCTTTGCCTTTGAAGAATAAGAGATTAATTATTCCCAAATTATTATTTGAAGCCATGCACTAATGGCAGTTTATTTGGGTTTGGACCAAGTAATCAAAAGGAGAAATAAAAGCAAGTGTCTGAACATTTTTAATAATTTTTAAGAACAATGGGGAACAGAATAATGTATGTGGTTTCCTCCACTCTAATATTGCTTGCAAAGTCATTAAAAGCCATGTTAATGGTATTTCCTGTAAATTCAAAAAGTGATTTCAGAACATTGAGGAGTAATAGTGGTTTTTCGTTATTGATGTTTATTTCCTTTAGATTAGTTCAGTGTTACCATTGAAGTCCACATTTCTTAAGAGTAGCTGAATTAGGAGAATAAACATATAATGTTTATGTGTTACATAAATGATACCAGAAATTTTGCATGGGTTTTATAAAGAGCAAAGTAGAATTATCACTGAATACTGATGATGAAGAAATGATCAGACACAGTAAATAATATGAATAGTTGATAACAAATAAAAGATAAATGAGAATTGTAACAGTAAACAGTAGATCCTAACTAAATAGAGAGATAAATGAAAGTTTATCTGTCAAATAAGTGGAGGAGCCAACTTGGCCTGAAAAATCCCTGCTAGTTGAAAAATGAATACCTGAAAGTTAAAGAAAGCAAGAATATATTTATGTAAAATTTAGTTTACCAGAGTGTTAGAAATCCTACAGCTCACCCTGAAAGATCATTTTTTTCATAATTTATGAAAGCAAAATATTCATGTTCTTTGAAAGTTTTGCATGCACGGCTGTTGAAAATACAGGATCTTTGTGTGTGCGTGTATGCACGTACGTGCTTGTGTGCACATGTGAAATGTCAAAATTAGGAAATTATTGCTTTACTGCTTAAAATTCAATGTAATCTTACTCACCCTGGCAGACTTGTCAGAGTGCTGATTGTGATTTAATTATAATAAGAAAATACTGCCAGTGAAACAGCAATTTATTTTCTACTAGCTAAATACTGCTCCAAGGCATGTGTCACTTTTGATGCATGAGTGGCTCTACTTTAAGAGAATGCACAATTTTATGGCTATATACATTAAACTACAGTTGTCAGTACTCTACTTTATTTATGATTTAATATTCACTTCATTGAATAGTGAGATATAAAATTCATTGAATAGTGAGATATAAAATAGTGAAATATGAAAGAAATTTTTAGAATGCAGCTTTAACTTACTTACTTTTTTAATTCCAGATAGACAACTTTGTCTTGCCCTGCCACGAATATTAGGACACCATCTCATAGGCTTAAATTATTGTCAGTGAGGACAATGGCATTACCAAATGTAGTGATCTTCATGCTACTTTTATAAATACAGTGGAAGCACGCTACCTAATGCAAACGACATCTTAATGACAGTATTGCCGGAGCCATATTGTCCAATTTTGTCCAAATTTCATGAGTTTCCTTTGAATGAGGGGCTATCAGTGTATAAATCAAATAATGAACACAGGTGATGATTTGGCAGTTATTATACCCATACTTGATGTTGCCTTGATAACCATTTTTTTCAAAGAATCATAGTGCTGATATGGATCTTAGATGTACTCTGCTCTAACTCTTGCTTAGTATAATATCTTCTAAAGGAATTCAGATAGATGGTTATTGGATTTCTATTTGAAGATCTCCAAGTAAAATGAAATATATTTCTTTGAGAGGCAGCCTATTCCATTGGTGGATGGCTTTTACTATCAAGAAATAGTTCCTCATTTCTAAGTTGAATCTAGTTTCCTATAGTTAAATTCTGATGCTGCTGTACTGGACAACAGAACAAGTTCATATCCTCCTCTATTTGACAACTCTTTCCATATTTGAAGATTGCTATAACATTTCTCTTCAATTTTCTTTTCTGCAAGCTTTTATATTTAATTTCCTTCACCGTTCTTCACAGGACTTGACTTTTATTCTCCTTAGTATCTTGACCCTCCCCTGAACCTTCCCCATTTGTTAACATTCTTTTTAGACTGCGGTACCCAGTATTTAAAGTTGGCCTGATTAGGATGTAGTAGAGTGATATAATTATTTTTTTATTCTTTAAACTGTCTTCTGTTCCTTAAAAGCTTCTTTTATTCTTCACAAGAATATACATAGTGGTGTCATGAGTGGAGGAATGGATAAAGGCAGCCATAATCTTAAAATTTACCTGCAAATTATAATCCTGAAGAATCTTTACTAATGAATCCCTCAGGTTTGGAATCTCCATACTTTCCTTAATACGATGAATCAGCAGAATAGGGTCAACGTGAGTCCCTATATTGTTTAACAAGCCTGTAATAAAAGCTGTACAAACATAGAGGACATTTAAGACAGAATCAGAATGTGGAAGTCTCTTAAGTGGTGTAGATCAGCAGTCGCCAACTGGTGGGCTGTGAGAAAATTTTGGTGGGCTGCAGAGAAATCTCATCCCCAGAGCACCCCCCCACAAGCAATTAATCCAGGCTGCGCAGAAACACAAAGCTGCTCAGCCTACATGGCCCACGGGAACCCTCCCCGCCCACTCACTCCTTACCCAGCAAACTTGTCTGCTAAGTTGCCATTTTTCCTTTTTCCGACCATCATCTGTTCTGCTCTGCCAGGAGATTTAGATTAGCAGGAAATGGTTGGATTTCTTGCTTTCTAGCTAAGCACAGCTGAACCTCCCTTAGGACTGAAGGTTTGCATGCATGCAAATTCAGTGCAGACTCACAGCAAGCAAATTTGAGACTGAGCTAGCTGATGGCAGATAGATAGATCACTGAATGATTCTGTGAGCAACTCAATCTGCCTGCTTTGCCTGATTTTGGATAAAAGTTGCTCTTTTTTAAAATAAAAAATTCAATATTTACATGCATGGTGTGTTGGGAGTTAATTTTGTGAGTTTGCTTGCTAGCAAATTTTATGAGTTTGCTTGCAAGCAAATTTTATGTGACAGACTGAGCTAGCCAATGACAGATAGATAGATTTCTGAATGAATCTGTGATTCTGTGAGCAACTCAATCTGCCTGCCTACTTTGCCTAATTTTGGGTAAAAGTTGCTCTTTTTTAATATAAAAATTCAATATTTATATAAATATTTATAATATTTACATACAATCCATGCCCAGCCAGTCACATGACCACCAAGCCACACCCACAAATTAGACCATACCCACAGAACCAGTTAGTGGTCCCTGGGATCTAAAATTATGAGTTTGGGTGGTCCCTGAGGTCCAAAAGGTTGGCGACCCATGGTGTAGATTACTATTAAAAGCAGAGAATGGGAAATAAATGGAAAATTAAAGATATCTCTATGAAAGATCTAGTTATTTATAGGACTTTTTTAAAAAATTAAGCTATACACTTTAATTAAAAAGCTATGCAAAAACATTCTTGATGGTTTCATTGTAATTCATTCTACATCATAAAAATCATATAGGTCTGTTCTTTGTTCACTACCTAATTTATATCATTATTTTTTCAGTACACCTTATATACAAGTTCCTAGACTTCAAACCTGCCAGCTTTTATTTATGTATTTATTTAGATGTATACATTATTGTCTTTTACTAAGTATATTTCCCTTGTCTCTCAAGAAGTTTTCTTACATCCTTTTCCTATTAGTCTCTTTTCCTGGTATACTCTATTATTCTTTAACTCAAGCCTCTGATTTTATTATTTCTGAAGGCTGTGTCTTTGCCTCTGATTTTTGTGCCATACTTCTAGTTTCAATTTTTCCAAATTATATTTTCTAATTTTACACTATGTTCCCATATCAGCTTTTGCACTTAAGAAGTCTTTCTCTTCTTCCAATATATATTAAAAGCTCCCCTGCCCCCCAAATCACAGCATCCTACCAGTTCCTCACAATGTATTTACATGCAGAGGGAAATTATTCATCTTTGTGGAATTATTTACAAATGCTATTGATGACTTCACATTTGGGCAGGAAAAACACTAGTAAACATTTCATGAAATTACAGCTGTTCCAGCAATAAAAGATAACATGTTTGCAGACGTACAAGGAGAAGGCACTTTCTTTTCTTAAGAGAGTCTTGTCATACTTAAATGAATTTTCATTAGGAAAAAATGTAATACCATTTAAATTTTTTCTTTTAAGGAGGGCAAATTGCCTTTATAAAGATGCTTAGGAAAACTCCAAAATTCCTAGCATTTCCCCTAATTTGTTAGACAACAGCAAATGTCACACAGCTATGGAATAATGTAATCAGTTGCAATTTTTATGGCCATTATGTTCTTTCAATAATTAAACTGATGTTCAGTTACAGTGATGATATTGCAACTCACTTCTTTGTATTATTCAAGTTGGCATTATTTTCAAATCAATCTGTCTATAATGTCCTCCTTACCATTAATTAAATTCATTCTCATTGACACAAACACAACTGTATTATAATAAACTGGGCAAAGACTACATTGCTTACGAGGTTTGTCTATTGAATATAAAATAAGGTCTTCCCAAAGTTCAGCATCATCTTGCTCCTTAGCAAACTCTATAGCTTTATCAACATCATTTAGATCTTCCATGATCATTTTCAGGGCACTTCGACTATTGCCCATTCGACCTGGAAAGCAAACAACAACAACAACAACAATATTAAAAACAATAACAAAGCACCATTTAATTCTATGAGCAGTACCCCCACTCCCCTTCTGGTTTTATTGTCTTCAATGCCTTCCCTAGCCTGGTGGTATTCAGATGTGTTAGACTACAACTTTCATAATCACTAACAAAAGTAACCTAACCATAAATAGATAAATAATAAAGATAAATAAAGAGAGCAGAATCATTGAACCATCTTTCCAGATTGGGAGAGGCTCTTTTAAAATCTGTAGGTTTTTTCCCTTTTAGGAAAGAGCATCTATTTAAATGAAAGCAATATATTCCATTTCCAAAGAAATCAAAATCCCAGAGTATATTCAAATACTTTCTTGTGGAATTCAGTTACATACTGAATTATATGCATTATGTATATTATGTAATTGTATACAGGTTGAAAGAGCAGCATAGAGCTGTGATGGTGAACCTATAGCATGCTGGAGGTGGCACGCACAGCCATCTCTCCAGGCATGCCAGCCGTTGCCTGTTGCTCTTTTGGGTTCCTGCGCACGCATGTGCGCCAGCCAGCTGCTCTTCACATGTGGGAGTGCTGGAACCAGAAGAGAAGCTCCACGGCATGCATGCGTGTGCTGGCCAGCTGGTCTTCACACATGCATGCACACCAGAAATCGGAAGACTAGCTTCCCAGTGCACACATGCATGTCAGGGAGCTGCTCTTCCAGTTTCTGGAGTCCCCCCCCCCGCCCCCCCCCAGTGCACGCACTCAGTACCGAAAAGGTTCGCCAACACTGGCATAGAACACTGCTCTATGCCAGTGTTGGCGAACCTTTTCAGCACTGAGTGCCGAAATGGAAGCGTGCACATGTCAGGAATGCTGGAAACCAGAAGAGCAGCTCCACAGCGTGTATGTGTGCTAGAGTACAGCCAGGACAAAAATCACTGCCTTCAGATTGCTGCAAAATAGTAACAATGCATCTTCCTACCATTTTCAGATGGAGCACTGTTTTAAGAACTAAAATTCTTAATTCTAATATTAACTAACATTAGCTAAATAATAAATTTTAAACAAACAGCTCTGCAGGCAAAAAAACCTCAGAATTTTAGAAAGAGTAGGAAAATTAGACTTATTAATAGCAAAAGATCATATCTGAACAGCCAAGATGTGCAAAAACTCATCTCAGGTAGCCATAAGAATCTGGATTGTATATCAGCAATGTTTGACATTCATTAGCTAAATACAAATAAATACAAACATTTATTTTGACTGCTTTAAAAATTCTCCCCCAACCTTTTTTCATTTCTGAAGTTCCTATCTTGGTGATAATTTTATACAGTAGTTATAAAAAGTCTATACCCCTATTAAAAAGTCAGGTGTTTGAGATATAAAAAAATGTAGACAAGATATATCACTTCAGAATTTTTTCTATGTTTAAAATAACATATAAGCTGTTCTATTCAATTGAAAAATAAACTAAAATCTTTTAGGGCGGAAAATAACAAAAGCACATAAGAAAAGCACAATAATGTGTTATGGTCCAATGAGACCAAGACTGAACTTTTTGGCCACAATTCCAAAAAGCATTTTTGGCGCAAAAACAATACTGAGCATCACCCAAAGTACACCATACCCACAATGATGTATGGTACTGGCAACATTATGCTTCGGATCTGCTTTTCTTCAGATGGAACTGGAGCTAATTTAGTCAAGGTGGAGGAATTATGAACAGTTCCAAATATCAATTAATTTTTACATAAAGTATTCAGGCCTCTGTTAAAAAGATGGATTTCACCTTTTAACACAACAATGACCCGAAGCATACCTTCAAATCAATAAAAGAATGGCTTCACCGAAGCCTTGACCTGAATCAATTGAAAATCTGTGGATGCAGAGGGCTGAGTACTGGAGATGCTCTCATAATCTGACAGATTTGAAGCGCAACTGCAAGGAAGAGTGGGCAGATTTCCAAGGTGAGATATGCTGATAGGTCCTACCCAAAAAGACAGAATGCAGTCATTCATTCATTTATTTTATTTATACCATTTATTGATGCCAATCTTGCCTCAGGGTATCTCTGGGTGTGTCATAAAATCAAAAGGTGCTTCAACGAAGTATTAATTTAAGGGTGTGCACACTTGTGCAATCATATTATTGTAACATTTTTATTTCCCCCCTAAAATATTTGTTTGCTCTTCAATTCAAATGTACAGTTTAAATGTTATATTAAAGATTGAAAAAATTCTGAAGTGATATATCTTCATCTATTTTTTTGACATGTCAAAAACCTGGCATCTTAATAGGGGTTTATAGTACTTTAGCGTATATCACACTGTATAAGGTGAAAAAAATAGTGGCTTGATAAGTTGTTAGTAAAAACAAACAATATTAAGCACAATACAGCTACTTACTCAAAAGATAAACAGTCTCTTCCACAAAGACTCTTTGCTGACAAATTTCAAGAGCCTGTTAATTTAAAAAAAAAACAAATATGAAAGTTTAATATCATGGATAAATAATGACATTAGCTGCACATCTCTAAGGCTGATTGCAGTCAGTTGAATATAACAATGTTACCGAAAGTTAATGAACATCAACTTTTTTCTAGTTTGGTGAATGCTAAAAGAGGACACTTTTTATTCATTGCTGACTTGACTCATTTCTAAGCATAATGAATAAGAGTACATAGTGATGTTAATTTAAAACTTTTAAATCATTCCAAAAAGACCAGCCAAATGAATTTTTAAAATTATTTTCATAAATAGAAATGCATAGTAAACATAGGCAAGAAGCCTGGAAAATATTAGAAAAGCAAATGCAGGAGGCTAGCATATTATAATAAATTAAATATAATTTAAGGCTTCTCGACTTTCTGCTTCCTTGACACCAAATATAATATAATAGGAGAGAGGGGATAAAGGAAATATTCTAGTTAGATTTATTTATCATCTTTTTAATAGAAATTTCAATTCCTTGGGAGCAGGCAGGGAAGAAGGGAAGCTGCCTTTCATTCTATGAACAACCATTCCACAATAACCAGTATGTTAGACAAACTGAATCAGGAGTGGCATCCCTGCTCCAATAGTGGTATGAATCTGGATCCCAGAATGTAACAATTTAAGATTTTCCAGATCAGCAAATCTTGTCCTAGAGAAGCTCACTGACTACCAATCAAATTACTGTTTTGCAATGCTAAAAAGCAAAATGGTTGATTTTAGTTTATAAAGAAGTTTTAGCTTAGTGTAAGACTAATTTTCTGTTTTATGCTGCTCCCCTATTTTATTACATACATTGCTTTAAAAATACTAAATATTCCTTAGGATTAAACACCTTGATATTGAATAAATGCATAACTATTAAAGTAAAGAAGAGTGGCCTTCTGCAATAAGCTCAAGAGCCTTTAGTTCTCAGATTTTCCAGCAGAGGGTAGTATTATATAAAGAGTTGCCCCAGGATTTAAAACGGATTGAAAACAAATACCAAGCTGATTCTGATTAATATAAGAATCGCACACAAAAAAACTTCTACATTGCACATCAAAATAAATAAAATCAATCACTACTATACTTGGTGAAAAAATGTATCTCCCTTACCTTTTCCAATGGGCAATGGGTGCTATTTTTCAAAAAAGGGAGTAAATTTGTCCGGTCATATTCAGCATACAGACTGATTTGTTTCTCATGATACTTTTGTCCTTTATGATGATCTCTCTTGAACAGCTTATGCAAATACTACAAACCAATAAAAAGTATAAAACTATAAGAACTTGTAAAGTAGTCATCACCCCAAATATGGATTTCAAAATAATAACTAATTTAGTTTTCCAATTTCTTTAAGTATAAATCCGAAAGAAAACCAACCCCTCAAAAAAACTATCAGATTAATCAAAACAATATTTCACCTTCCTTAGCCTTGCTAATTGACGGCAAAATTTGATTAAGAACAAGATATAGAATTTCACCTATATGTCTTTCTTATATCATAAATATATAGTCCTCTACTTACAACAGTTCATTTAGTGACCATTCAAAGTTGCAACATTACTGAAAAAAGTGACTTATGACAATTTTTCACACTTATGAGCATTATAGTATTGCCACGATCACATTATTTACATTCGGATGCTTGACAACTGGTTCATATTTATGATGGTTGCATTGTCCCAGGGTCTTTTGTGACTTTCTGACAAGCAAAGTCAATGGGAAGTCAGATTCATTTAACAATGTGTTACTAATTTAACAATTGCAGTGATTCACTTAACAAATGTGGCAAGAAAAGTCATAAAGTGGGGCAAACCACACTTAAGAAATTTTTTACCTAGCAACATAAATTCTGGGCTCAATTATGGTCATAAGTTGAGGACTATCTGTAAAGGGATGAGGAAAGATTGAGGAAAAATCAGTGATGTAGTACACTACAGATTGAAATTTTATTCTGTGATGGCCAAAAATCAGGAGGAAGCAGCTTTTCACAATAACAAATGTGTTAAAGAATGTTCATGCTAACTTCATCAGATACATGGAATGCCTAAACTGATGTAAGATTTAAATTGGATGAGGTGGGAGGAAGGAAACAGGAAGGTAGATTAATGTTATATGTGAGATACATTAAGATTATAATTTATCAATTAATCATTGTAATGTTAAAAACCCATTATATAGGTTTCAATATATGCTTTTTGATGCATCTGAATTAAACAATTTCTAACTTAATTTTGCTTGTAATTTCTCCTCAGCTCTCCAAAATTAGTTAATTTGATATTTGTAATGGACTTTCTGAGAAGTTATAATGCTCTGTTATTACTCTGTCCTTGTTTTGAGTCCTGATATCAAACCTAGCTCTATTAATTATTTTGCAAAGTTGGCCTCTTTGACATGTAGAATTTACATATGTAGAATAATCTAGTCTATGTAGAGATTTAATTTAGTTTTTCCAGCCTGCTAATTCTTCTTCACAAATATCTCAAATCCCAGAAAGCGGTATATGCAGATGTGATGACTAAAATTAGCAGTTCCAGATGAATGTCCATGAATATAAGTACACTTTAATACACTGTAACCAGAGATCCTTTTCTGGAACAGCTACCTGAGGGCATTTTCTCATCTAATATAAGGCCAAGAATAATCATTTGCTGAAATTATATATTATGTGATCTTCAAGCTCTTTTATTAAAGATTAGTCCAGTGGTAGCTAACCTTCTTGGGTTCCTGTGCTGAAAATTGCACCCGCACTTGTGCGCCAGCACTCAGAAGGCAATGCGTGTGCCCCCCATACCCTCTGTACATGCGTGCACGATCCCTCACCCCGCTTACCTGCACTGTGCATGTTCACACCTCCCAACTGATTTTCAGCCCATTTGAGGCCTTTTTCAGTCTCCCAGAGGCTCAAGGGAAGCCTCTGCAGCCTTTGGAGGCCGAAAAATGGGCCCATTTAGTCACTTCCGGTATTTGTGGGGCTCACGTGCCCGCACAAATGGCTCTGCGTGCCACCTGTGACATGTGTGCCATAGGTTCACTATCATGGGATTAGTCTATCCTAATAGATTTTGCAATATCCTTGAAAGGGTCAGGGTTAATACAAACGTAATAATAGTATGGTATGGCATGGTATAAGTATTAATATTAATATAATACAGTTCAATACAATACATTTATATTTCATAATATTTAATGTTATAAAATAAAATATAAATATAAATAATATACACATATATAATATAAAATCCTGCCTTATTCCTGAAAGCAAACTAGGTGACTTTGGGCCATTTATTCACTCTCAGCGCAACACAGCTCACATGGCCAATGGAGGAAAATGGGGGAAGGAAAGTGTGTTGGAATACTAGTCTTCCCCTTCCCAATGATTTATGATGTTATGAATTAAGCATCTATATCAGCCAGAATAACTACATCTGGAGGATTAGGGAAGAATGATCTGTGCTATAACTGGCTAATATATTATGGAATTTAATAAGCAGAAAAACTGCAGCAACCTAGGCTAATCCACAATATGTTAAGCAGGGTCAAACGTAGTTAAGATTTCGAGAGCATTATAAAATCCCAGATTCATTAGGGGAAATTTTAAAAATCCAGAAGGAGTCAGTTACAAACTGTCTTTACATTGTTGACAAGAAAAACACATGTACATTTTCAGGAACCAAGCTTCACTTTACTAATGCAGTGGTGGGATTCAATTTTTTTTACTACCAGTTCTGTGGGTGTGGCTTGGTGGGCATGGCAGGGGAAGGATGCTGTAAAATCTGGGGAAGGATACTGTAAAATCTCCAGTCAGAGGTGGTATTTGCCAGTTCTCTGAACTACTCAAAATTTCCACTACTGGTTCTCCAGAACTGGTCAGAACCTGCTGAATACCACCTCTGCTGTAATGTGATGAAATTAGGATTACTTATGTCAGACAGACCCCAGTGAGTTCTCTTGGTCAACCATGTGTTTTTCTTTATTAAGTGTGGTTGAATTTCTATCTTTTAAAGTATTCTATACCACAATACTACCTATGTTGCTAAAATTGAACTATACAGTTGTGCTACTTATGCTCTTACGTGTTAAGACAAAGAACAAACTAATATACTTACCACATGCTGCAATTCAGGCCTATCTTTTAATTCTTCCACAACTTTATCAATCTAAATCAAAGAGCATTAAGATTTAAGACTTGATTGTTTTTGTGACAAAATATTTGATAATATTTATAAAAGGTGATAGGGCAATCATCCAACAATAATATAATTAGATGTTAAACTCACAGAGATTTTGTCTTCATTGTCCAAAAACATGTCAACGGCTTTCTAAAAGAAAGAAAGAAGTCCATGATAGCAAACAGATAGACAAGAGTCATAATGTTAAACATTTACAAACATCTACAGACTCTGATGAGCTGTGTTGAAGAAAAAACGACATAGCTATGTCATGATGCCAGTTGCACACCCAGGAAGAAGAATGGTACAAATACGGGTGTAAAATTAGATGGTAATGATGGGATTCTATTACATCTTGGGAGATTGATGTAATAAACTGGCACTTAAAAGCAGGAAATTGTGGGTTATAGTCCTGCTTGGGACCTTAGGTCTCTGAGGAAGAAGGCAAGGGCAAACCATTTTCAAAAATCTTCTCAAGAAAAACATAGATACATGTCCAGACAGTTGCCAGGAGTAAAGATAGACATCCATCCATGAAAAAACAACCCGCCATCAATTGTGGCCTATGATTTAAATATGTTCACTACAAGTTCACATAGCTGAAGCTTGATACTTGACAGCAATCAAAAATCTAGTTCATACAACCTAAATCAGCCACTAAAGCAAAATACATAGGAAAGGTGAATGGTACTATATTTTCCCCAAAATGACATATATTTTTTTACCTCCAAAAGAGGCACTAGGGCTTATTTTTGTATTTTTTCACATACAGGAGGCGGCGAATGCTAGGGGAGTGAGAGCACTGTTACTGCTGGCCCTGCCCTATCAATCCTACCATGTGCTCCAAGCTCTCAGCATGCCCTGGCCTCCACCTGCCTTGCATGTTGGTCTTGCTACAGTTGGGACCCTTCTTGGCCATTGAGCAATTGACCATATTGCTGCTCACCTCACCTATGAGCTGAGCCCAGCACTCTTTTTTTTTTAAACAAATTTTATTAATTTTTACAAAACAATACACAAACAAACAAAGCATAGAATGTAATAACATAAGAGATCTTTTCTGAAAAAACCAATAAAACATCTTATTTAAAGACAGAATAATTCCAAATTATCACATTTCCATACAAGCACAATTAAATATATATATTTACCTTATCTGTTCAACTTCATATCTTATCCCAGCTTCTCTTTATTTCTCCCTTTCCTTCTATTATTCAAATTATATTTCTTTTACTTTAGATTGTATACATTCTTTATATCCATCTGTCTTATTTCCAATTTCATTATTCTCTTCCATCATTCTTCTTACATTCTTCTAAGATTTTATTAATTCAAACATGGACATACAAAACACAAAACATAAATACCTAAAACTTCTTTTTGGGAAGCGGCTTACCCCGGGTTACCTCTTTTTATACAGACATAAATCAAATTCATACTCACTTAATATACTGTTTCATATCTTAATTAACATTCTGTATTTTCTATATATTTTCTCTCCTCTATTCACTCTCATAATTCTATTATATTTATTTCATCTCATTTTAAATAATTATACTTGTATCTTTTGTCTGTTCTCTTCAATTATGTATTTATCTTTTCTTTCTAATACAATATTTCTCCTGTAATCACTGGTTAAAGTATGACAACTTTTTATCTTTCCCCTGGATTTGACACTTGAAATAATACATACTTTCCATACTGATTCTGCTTAGCACAAAGTACTACATTTTAAAATAATAAACCAAAAATAAAAAAGGGATTGAGTTTATAGTATGATCAAAACAATATTCCATAGAAAATTAAACTCTATTATTTATTCTTAAACATTTTATATATTCCCTTTAATACATTATTAACTCATAATATTTCAGTTTTCTAGCTACTAATATCTACAATACAATCTTATGTACTTTTGCAGAATCATATATTTTTTAATTTAAATTTTACCCTTTATCTCTGAAAAAAACCTTTTTTTTTAGCATCTTGTTTTAAACCTTTATGGCTTCTCTTTCCTTTTTCCCTTCCTTTCTTATCAATTCTGGTCTTTTTGCCCCCCCATCTCTCAAATTCCACTTTTTTGATCTTCCCTCTCTGTTGTGTTTCTCTTTTCTGTTGCTTTCTGGCATTGTATCGATTTTTCATCTTATTTTCCCCTTTCTTGGTTGCTTTTTTAAATTCTGAATTCTCCATTTTCTTTCCCCCCTTGTTCTTTTCAGCTATAACTTTTTGTCCATTAAAGATGGCTTCTCCTTCTTCATCCCAGTCTTCTTGTTCTTGTATTTCTTGGTAAGTGGAAATCGCCATTTCCAAAAAACAAAAGATAGATCCAAAAGAGCCCTTGCCTTCTTGTTCCTCTTCTTGTAGCTTTTGAAATTCCATTTGTAATTTTTGCACAGATAATGCCATTTTTTTTTTAAAGGAGCAACCCAAATGTTTTGAGTCTTTCAAGAAATAGTTCCCCAAAATCCCAAAGTCACAAAGCAATCCAAATCAGAACTGTTCCATTAACACTTTCTTCTCCTTTTTTTTCCTCCTCCTGGGGTGAGATTCAATTAGACAGTTTCAAAATGATTTTTAGAAGCCTTATTGTCATGAATTTCTAATCTTATAAACTTCAAGCAGTCTTCTTCAATAGAGTCTTAGAATAAGTTTTTTTACCTCTTCCTTCCCACTTATAGCAATAAACTTTTAATTTTTAATTCCAATGTTCCAAAATCTTTTATCCCCTTGGCTTTAATTTTTAGGTTTATTTACCTTCTTTGCCCAAGCAGGTTTTCCAAATTTCCATCAGCTACTTCCGTAGGGAAGGAGAGTGAGAAAAATAACTTTCCCTTTCACAACTTTCTTCTGCCGCTTGCACAGTCTTTCTGGGAAACAATGTAGCAATAAAAAAGGCAAGTTTCCAGGTTTTAAAGGCTCCTCTTTGTCCCAGTTCAGCCAGAGAAAAACTTTCACTTTCTTCCTCCTGCACAATCTTGTCCCGCTGCAGGCTTCTTTGTGGCGGCCGTTGCTGACTGTTGCTCCACCGCCTTGGGAAAAGGGGGTTTTGCCAGCTGGGGAGGGGGTTGGCGACACCCGCAAACCCCTGTCCAGGTCCCCCCTGTCTTCAGCTGCCTCTACAGGGCAGCTATATCCTCCAAATCCAAATGGATTGGAGGCACCTCGGCAGCGAGCACAGCAGGGATTGCGCAGTGTTGCGAATCCCTGCCGCTGCTGAAGCCATGCAAACTGGAAGTCATCAGCCCAGCACTCTTCAGGCCCTGGCCCTAGTGGGCACTGCAGCTCTCATGCTGGCTGGGCAGGATGGGCGTGGTACTCTCCCTGGCCTCCTTTGGCCTCTACTCACCTGCGGCTGTTCTGTAGCCAGCTGCTGTTGTCACCTCACCTTCTGCCCAGCCCAGCCTGTCATTAAGCCACGGCTGCTATTCAGCGCCTCCAGTACTTCCTGCTGGAGTCACCCCATGCACCCTGCAGGCTGGGCAACATGCTCCTCCCCTGCCCTGCATGGTTTCAATGCATGGCAAGGTGAGGGAGGCAGCTCTATCTGCCACCACTTGCCTCACCTCACTGCATGTTGGCATCACTGGCCTGCCAGACAGGCTGGGTGAGGCAGCTACCTCACACAGTTGGCACAACAGCTGCAGCACCCACCACGACCAAGGCCCAAAATGCAAGGGGCTCAGCCCATAGCCTAGCACCTGTAGCACCAAGTATGTGCAGGACACCATTCAGTAGCCCAAAAATAGTGGTGGGTGAGGCGGCATGGGCAACGTGTCTCTACTGATGGTGGCTGGTGAATCTCACAAGGCTCAGTTGGCTCACCCTTCCATCCTTCCGAGGTGGGTAAAGTGAGGACCCAAATTGTTGGGGGCAATATGCTGGACTCTGTAAACCGCTTAGAGAGGGCTGTAAAGCACTGTAAAGCAGTATATAAGTCTAAATGCTATTGCCATTTATCGCAAAGTGCCAACACGGCAATTTAATCTGAATACTGAGGTTTTAGTTTAGAAAAAATTCATACATTAACATATTTTGTCTTAAAAGACAAAACACAATAACAATTTCAATGATACAAACAACTTTTTATTGAAAGGTTTGCATTTGACATGCTTTTGAACAACTAATGTGATTTTTGCTGTTGTATGCATGCTGATAACCCGTCTAACCTTGGCTCATACTTTGTAAGTTTAGAGCAACTTTGAGAGCAACATATGCAGCACTCAGGTCATCAGTTAGTCTGTTTCTGGGGTAAGAATGCCCCTCAAATGGTCTGAAAACAGCCCCCAAAATGGCCGTTTTCAGGCCATTTTTGAGGCTGTTTTTGGATCAAAAAACAGCCTGAAAAACACCAAAAAACAGGCTGTTTTTCAGGCCATTTTTCAAATGCTCATTTTGTTTTACATATTTGTGAAACTATTTTTTATCTGCCTTTATCTCTCTTTAATTATGCTCATTAGTATTTAGCAGGTACAATCAAGGACAACAGCTGTTAGCCATGAATATTCCATTAGTACCATCAGTTCTTTCAATAAGTCATCCAATTCTGTTCCTTTAGATCAGTGGTTCCCAAACTTTTTCAGTCCACTGCCTCCTTGGTGCTACAAACTCATCTTCAGTGCCCCCCACCCGGGGTAGAATTCAAATTTCTTAACAACCAGTTCTGTGGGTGTGGCCTAATTTGTGAGTGTGGCTTGGTCATGTGACTGACTGGGTGTAGCTTGCTGGCTGGGCATGGTTTGGTGGTCACGTGATTGGTTGGGCGTGGCCATGTGGCCATATGACTGGCAAACCAAATTCAAGTGGTCCTCGCTTAATGGCTGCTTGCTTATGACTGATTTCCCCAGAGCTACTTGACCTGTTTTTGGAGTTTTGACAGCCATGTACGCGCACACACCCCTCAAATATTGGAAGACTGCTATCATGTCTCCCCTGGTCCTTCTTTTCACTAGACTAGCCAAGCTCACTTCCTGTAACTGTTCTTCATATGTTTTAGTCTCCAGTCCCCTAATCATCCTGGTTGCTCTTCTCTGTACTTTTTCTAGAGTCTCAACATCTTTTTTATAACGTGGTGACCAAAACTGGATGCAGTACTCTAGGTGTGGTCTTACTAAGGCTTTATAGAGTGGTATTAGTACCTCCCATGATCTTGACTGTATCCCTCTGTTAATGCAACTTAGGATTCATTAGCTTTTTTGGCTGCTGCTGCACACTGCTGGCTCATATTTAGCTTGTTGTCCACTAAGACTCTAAGATCCCTGTCAGTTACTCTCTCTTCCCCCCACTCTTTCTGTCACTCCCTTCCATCCCCCCTTTCTTTGTCTATCCCTTTCTTCCTTTCTCTTCCTTTCTCTCTCCCCTTTTCTTTCTTTACTTTCTTGTCTGTTCCTTCTCTCTTTCCCTCTCTCTCTCTCTTTTTTCTCTCTCTCTCTTCCCCCCCCCTCTTTCCCTCTCCCTTCCCTAACCTATCTACCTATTTTCTGCCCAGGCAGGTGTGGCCTAATCTGTCAAAGGCCTGGGCTAATCTTGCATCAATCCATTTCCCCTTTCAGAGGCCCCGGCCCTTAATCTCCCCATTTCCTCCCTCATGACTGCCTCTTTCATCGTCCTATGGCCATGACTTCCATGGCTGGCTGCCAGGGAAGGGCTAAGCCATTGTTGTCGCTGGACTGCCCGCCAGCCCACGTCGCCCTTGTCATGAACTGGACTGCAGCCGCACCGAAAAAAACATGTGGCAGCTGGAGGCTATTTGCAGCAGAAATTAACAACTTCCTTCTAGGTGCTGGTCCTGCAGGTCCACCCCATTGAGCCCGCTGCACCAGAGGGACTTGCCCAAGCAAGTCTAAGTGGAGTGGTACAGCAGTCAATGGCCGGTGCCTAGAATGCGGTGGCAGTGGAGCGTTGGAGAAGCAGAGCAAAGCCAGAGGTCAGTAATTTTCGCTACAAAAAACCTGCAGCCACTGCGTGTTTTTTTCCGGTGCAGCTGGACTGCAGCTGCACCGAAAAAAAGACGCAGCGTCTGGAAGCTTTTGGTAGTGAAAATTACTGACCTCCAGCTTTGCTTGCTCCGGTTCTCCAATGTGCTGCTGTGGCTGTCAGCGATTGTCGCACATGCACGCGATGTACTGCCCACTTTGGGAACCAGTGCTTTAGGTAATTATATCATTCAAATTGCATTCGCACTTTAAAAAATGTCCTTTCTTTTAGTACAAGATGAACAGAGAGAACTTAGATTTTGAAACTGTATGGACTGTGCAATTCAAAAAGTTAAAACCTTTTATCAGTGACAGTTAGCAGACAGATCAGTATTCCAAGAAAAATAATAAAGGCAGAACATCTGCTACAATAATTCTGATTTGATTCAGATATAGATGGATAATTTGAAATCTGATTTAAAGAATATGTCTTATTTTTTAAAAAAATATTATTTTTACTAAAGTTATTTCTTAGAGGTGTCCCTGGTCCCCTTATCCCAGAAGCAGCAACTCTTCCCCTGTCTGCTAGCCCCCTACTTCGTATGGATCTCCCAGCAATGAAGACGGAGAGGGAGAAGGGGGTGGTGTTTCTGTGTGCTCTCGTTTCTGTGTGGCACTCTTCCCTGAATGCTAGCGGTCGTCACTGCCCCCTTCTCCCTCTCAGTCTCCACTGCTGGGTGATCCCATGCAAAGAAGGGGGCTAGCAGAGAGGGGAGAGTGCGAGGTTGCTGCTTCTGGGATGAGGGGACCCGGGAAGTGTCTGGGTCTAGCTCACACAGCTACTCTTCCTCTCGCAGGCAGATTTCCCAGTGTAGCTTGACGCAGGCTTCCTCCCTAGGCTCCAGTCCATTTTCCTCTGACTGGACAAAGCTAGGCAAAAAGCCAGCCATCACCAGTGCCCAGCCTCATTGACATTAATTCCCTGGGGAGGGAATGGAGAGTCTCCAGGAAAATCAGAATTGTTATCTCTTGAATCAAGTTATAATAAAAGATTTTTTACAAACAGATCAGCCAACAGGAAAAAACAAAATAAAAAGATTCATGTTGCATCTGTGTGCTAAATTAATTTTTTTTCCTCACCATTAAACAGTTTGGCTCACTATTCCTCATGTCCATTTGAAAATATTGGATTCTTTAAGAAAATGCCTGTTTAAAATTGTTTAAGGACTAGGCTATATTTTTACTATTTTGTTCTTTCAACTTGGGAATACTTAAGTGATAATTATGGATTAAGATCAGAAAAATGAAGAGTCTCCTCCCAATATAATATTCTGTCCTTTTCCTTAACCCAATGCAGCCTTGCTACTTCTAAAATATTTCAGAAAAAGCAAGCACTATTGTTAATAACAAATATGTGACTGTATAACTAATCTACCTTTCTCAGATAGCATAATAAAAAGTTCAGGTTGTTAAACTCAGTTTATTTTTATCCTCAAGCATTCTTAAAGAGAAAAAAAAGTGTTAGCACATAACTTGAAATCCATCATACCTCTGAATCAAACTCCATTAGTAGAACAATTTTGTCCCTGATGGAACTGAAAAGATTGTGTTTGTGGATCAGCTGGAAAACATCTTTATGTCTCAGTGTGAGGTAAATTTCAAGGGCCTTTCTATAGCGTTGGTCATAGGTGTACCTAATAAGAAAGATGATATGTTATGAATAGACCCAGATGTGGGCCTTTTGAGAAAGCAATCGAATAGCACAGAAATCATTTAGCTAAAACATCCCATAGTTATTTGGAATAATAGAAAACATTTTCGGTCTACATCTATTAGAAAAGTAATAGGATGTCACTTTTTCCTTCAATTTTCTTCCATACAGACCCACAGTGGTCTTTAGCTTTTCTGATTAAGATAGGCTTCAAGGATAGTAAAAACCTTAAATAGTGCGGGCCAACCAGGAATATGGTTAAAGGCATTCTTGAGAAGAACACAAAATAGGACATATTTATATGTGAACATTGCTGTGTAAAAACTGCAAAACTGGAATCTGGAATATTTTTTTTTTGTACCATGATTTCTGTGCTGTGATTTTAATGATACTTTCAACCATTATCCCTCTCTCTGAATCTATTTAATTCTTTATTAAAACTTCACTGATAGCATGTTCCCCATTAAAACTTTTATTTTAATATCTAAAATAATTCAAGAAAACAGTCAAATACTTTCTCCTTCCCCCCCCCTCCTCTCCCCATTTATCATAAAATACAGATGGGGACAGTTTTCACTGTATCAAGAATTTTATCCAATGCTCTTAAAATAGTTTCTAGATACAATTATTTCAGATATAGTGCAAATGGGAAAGGAGGTGAAGATGGAATGTGGGTCTTACTTTTCAGTTTTCCAGAAGCTAAATCTACATATTTCCTACTGAGACTTAACAAAAAATCTCAGTGTCAATCCCATAGCTGAGCATCTGTTTCCAGCACAAGTAACCAACAAAGAGCTAGTGGCCTAAGATTCTAAGAGTCAAATTGAAAACTATAAAGAGAAGAGGTTGGATAAAACAACAACACTGGGAGATTTTGTTCAACATAATTCCTTAATGCTCAATAAGGTACTATTGATACAGCATGAACAATAGCATTCATGAACTTGAATTGCAAGAAAAAAGAAGCAAGATACCACATTCTGCTACTTGGGAGCATCCAAATAACATTTCTTTTCCCTGCCTTATAAATTTTATACATCAAAACTAAAGTACAATAATACTATCTCTGAAACAATGTTGCTGTTTGTGTAAATCTTTTCAAATGAAATTTCTAATAAATATTTGAACTTCTTCCCCCACCCACAAAAGTAGAGGTGGGAAGAAGTCAAATTAGTTTTATGTGGAAAAACGAATTTAAAATTATTAAAGGAAAGAACTGCAACTGGTTATTTAGATGTTAGTCAATTGTGGGTATCATTTGAATTCATGAGTCAATAGACTTACAATTCTGCTAGAGTTTTCAGCAATGTCCTGTTCTGTGGATCTTTCTTCAGATGGTCCAATACAGCATGGACAATGACTGGATTGTTGTATAGATTCCCAGGCCATTCTTTAATTAATGTTGCAAAACCCTTAAAATAATTGGAAATGTGGGGTTATTTTAAATGTTGCATATACCTGTGCATTGAAATCAATTCCATCTTTTCCTTTTGTTCATTGGTCAATTTGTAACAAAGATTATCTTTAAAAAAATCGGAAGCCTATATAATAGTAGAACAAGGAGATGACTTATTGAGGCATATGAATGAACACTTGGTAAGTGTTTGAAATGTTTTTTTTTTTATTTGCTAAGTTGTAATGCCATACCTGTGGTCTCCTTAGATTTCAGATCCTGGAGTGTGAAAATTTCTAGCCCCATGATGGTGAACCTATGGCATGCGTTCCACAGGTGGCACACAGAGCCATTTGTGCTGGCACGTGAGCTGCAGGCAAACTTACATCACTGCGCATGTGTGCGCATCACAGCTGATTTTCGGCTGGTTTTAGGTCTGTTTCAGCCTCCCAAAGGCTTGAGGAAGGCTTCTGCAGGCTTCTACAAGTTTGTAGGCTGAAATCTAGCCCTGTTTCATCACTTCCGTTTTTTTCAGAAAAACAGAAAGTGACGAAACGGGGTTAGATTTCAGCCTACAAAGTTTGTAGAAGTCTGCAGAAATCTTCCTCTAGCCTTTGGGAGGCCAAAAAAGGCCTCAGACCAGCCAAAAATCAGCTGTGAAGTGCAGTGCAGGTAAGAGGCCGGTGAGGTGGGTGGGTGGGGGATTGCGCGCGCACGCATAGGGGATGTGGGGGGGCACGCATTGCTTTCTGGGTGCGGGCACGTGAGTGCACGCGGGCAATCACGCACAATTTTTGGCACAGGAGCCCAAAAAGGTTAGCCACCACTGATCTAGCCTCAGAGGCTGGGCGATAGTTTACTCAATTAGTAGTTTTAGCAATTTACATTTTGGTGTAATATTGATTAGAAACTGCACACACAGTGCAATTAATTATAAAAAAACTCTATATGAGAGATGATTTTATTGAAGAGACAATTTTTGCTTGTTCATAAATAACTTAGATGATAATATCACAATTAATCATTGAAAATCACTCTTCCCCTCTTTTAAAAAGGAGTTTGCTTGCCACCTTATATATTTAGCACGTTCAAATTATTGCAGGTGAGCGCCAGTATAGTGTAGTGATTAAGGAAACTAGGAAACTGTAAGTCCTGCCTTAGGCATGAAAGCTAACGGAATGATTTTGGCCTGGTCCCTTTCTGTTAGCCCTAAGAAGGAGGCAATAGCAAACTGATTCTGAAAAATCTTGCTAGAAAAAGCCAATGTTCAAGAATTGGTCATGACTGAATAGAAGACAAAAAACTTATACTATACTATTATTATATTATACTAATATTGCGTTGTACAATATATAAAAGGAGAAGGTTTATGTATTGGTTTATGTATACAAGTTTGTACCGATATTCGCTTCCTTTGATGATATTACCTAGTTCAGGGGTCGCCAACCTTTTTGACCTCAGGGACCACCAAACTCATACTTTTAAATCACGAGGACACTAATATGAAATTTTTAAAAGATAATATATTTAATATTAAAAAAATATTTTTATATTAAATTTAAATTTATTCTAAATTAATTAAAATTAATTAAATAAAATTAATTAAATAAAATTAATTCTAATATAGATAGATAGATAGATAGATAGATAGATAGATAGATAGATAGATATAGAGATAGAGATATATAGATATATTTTAAAAAAATATAAAAATGCTTATTTATAATAAAATAGTAAATGCTTAATCATAACTGTGGGGCAGAGCGAAGGGAAAGGAGGTGCCTCTTTCATCCTTTGGGGGGAAAGATGATTTAATACTGCTGGGATTCAAAAGAAGCCACATGGTGCCTGGAGGCTGGGAAGATCTGGATGGAGAGGAACCGGCTCCCCCTCAAACAGAAGAAAAGCAGAGTCCCTCCCCAATCTGGTCTCCTGTCATCTCATATCTCCCCAAGTCAGAGGAAACCTTTCCCTCCTTTGCCAGGTGTGGCTGCCTGGAGTTGGGGGAGGGAAAGAGGGCCAGGCAGGAAGCGCTGAGGAAGATGGGCTCCTAATAACCAGGCAACACCCCCCCCATGCCAAAGTCTCCCCGAGACTAAGCTCCAGGGTTCTCCTGCAGCTTCCAAGCAGAGAAGGCCCAAGGGGGGTGTCGAGCCCAGAAAAGCTCAAGCGCTCACCTGCACAAACAGGCTGGTTATTAGGAACTCGTCTTCCTCGGCACTCTTTTAGTCTGGGCATTTGGTCTAGCCCCTGTCCCATGCCAAAGGAAAGCCAGCCAGGCTTTTCCTTCCCTCCTACCCTTCCCCCTGTTCCTTTCCCCCACTCAATCTTACTTCGGGACAGAGGAGAGTGCACTGGAAACGTGTTGGTATTTCCAACACACCTTTCTCCGGTGCTCGCCTGTAATTCTTCGCATTCCTCCAGGCCTGGCTTGCTGAGGGGGGAGAGCAGCCCTGAAATTTCTGCTGCTCCCTCCCAGGAAAAGCAAGCGAGCAGAAACAGCTCTCTCTGGCAGGAAAGAGCAGAGATCGGAAGAAGGTATAGGCAACAGAAAGCAGCACTTTTCAAAGGCAGCAGCTTCCGTCTTCTCTTGCCTGTGCTTTCCTCAATCTCAGCTCCTTTGTCCCAGTGAGAGCTATGTTTCTGTTCACTTTTCCTGTGCTTTTCCCAGGCAGTGATGGCTAGGGCCATGGAGGGCGGGGGCAGCAGAGCAGAGCACAGAGAGAGATGAGAAAACTGATGCTGCCGCCCCATTCTGGACTGCTGAACTGGATGGTGAGCTCAGACTTGCCCACTTTGCCCCCTCTCACCACTACCAGCTGGTACTTTTCCTGCCCCAAGCCATCCCTACCATGCACGGCCATTGAGAAAGAGCCCAGGCCAGGAGAGGAAAGCTGGAAGGTGTGGCAGTGTCACACAAATGCAAGTAGCGTGGCGCTCCTGCACCTTCCAGCCATCTCCATCGTTGCCTCAGCCCGCCTGTGCTGTCAGCCCCCTCTTGCTGCAACAGCACCATTACCTCGTTCTGGCTGGCAAGGGCTGCGCTGCTTTTTGCAAGTTTGCACTCAGCCGAAGGGTGGGGGCCAGCAGGTGGGTGGGCTATGTGGGAGGCGCAGCCTTGTGTTCCCACACAACCTGAATTAATTGCTTTGGGGGGGGGGACATTTCTCTGTGGCCCACCAAAATTTTCTCACGGACCACCAGTGGGCCATGGCCCACCAATTGGTGACCACTGACCTAGTTGGTAATGAAACGAACAATTAAGCTCAAGGAGCGCCAAGCATGCCACTGATTATATATTACAGAGTTTTTATTACTTATTTAACCAAACCAAACCAAACCAAACCAAACCAGGATCCCTGAATAACAATTACTGCCTGTGAACTATATTATTGGCTTCTGATTCTGATGTTTCAAAACAGCCTTAAGACCTGGCTCTACCAGATGGCTTGGGGACTCAATGAGGGAGCTTCATACTGGAGTTGATTAATTAAAACTCACCTACCCACCCCCTGTGTGTCCATCTCCTGCCTTTCCCATCTGGCTTTAGTGGTTTGTAATTGTCAATTATTTTATCTGCTGTGTGCCATGAGTGTTGATTTAAATGTCTTTTCTGCTTTAATGTTTTATGCTGTAAGCTACCCAGACTCACTGGATATGAGATGGGAAGCAAATAACTTTTCTAAATAAAGAAACAAAATTAAAAGGCTGGGCATTTAGGTGATCAAAGGTACTAAGAGAATAACTAAAATCATCATTGTCATCTGGGCAATATGAATTGGACCAATTTAGGCAAATAATCCCTCCCCCTTTAATACTATTGTAGTCCTATTAGGAACTACAATTAGGCCTCCACCATTCCAAGTGGGAAGAACACAAGTATAAGGACTGCTGTCTGTATCCAGCATATATATTTTTCTGTTTTTTAGAGAACCTTTTTCATGGAGACTCTTTCATGTTCTTAGTACTAACCCAGTGGTGGGATTCAAATAATTTAACAACCAGTACACCAGGGTCAGGTTGGCCATCATGGGAGGCATGGCCCATCCCCGTTCTCCAGGGCTACAGCACATGCAGGACAAGGCTCTCACAACAACCAACCTGACCCTGGGCGAACCAGTCATTAAATTACCCCGCCCTGCTATCTGCAATGGAGAAATGGGAAATGGAGAGAATGGCATGAGGGAAGGAGTAGGAGCAGGGAGAAGAAAGAGGGAAAAGCGGTCCCCTCCTTCCCTTGCCCGGCCGCTCCACTGCCCGTTTCTCCATTACTGTGCTGCACCACAGAGCTTGCCCAATCACTACCACGGAGATGCCCTCACTTCCCCCAAGAAAATTGGTCAAAGAAAGAGAATTCCATTACATGCTGAATGCCATAATTAAATCATGACTTCCTAAGATTCTAGCTCTGTTACTGGATAAAGCGAGGAGGGCTTCTCAAGGCAGAGAGCACCTCCAGGCCCAACAAAGTGATAGAAGAAGAAATGGAAGAGCAGTGCCTGCCCACATTTTCCACCCTCAAACAATGTGCTTCTCCTAAAGGCCTCTGGTTTGATGTGCCCACCTGCTCTGCCTCTACCTGTGGTGCCCCTCTCATGCCTGAACACTGTGGAAAGAGGCAGAGCCGGCTGGTCCATCAAAGCAGAGGCCTTCAGGAGAACTGTACTGTTTGGGGGAGGAAAAGAAATCTGGGAGAGCGCTGCTCTCACGTTTCTTCTTCTTTCATTTTATTGGGCCTGGAAGTGCTTGCTGCTTAGAGTCGTCCTCCTCACTTTATCCAGTGACAAAGATGGCATCTTAGAAAGCAATGGTTCCGTTTCAGCTCATGACCCCTTATATAGTTCTAGTCCCATGAGACTACATGATATGGAGGCTGAAAGGGGTTTAGAGCATGCAGAGTTGAGGTCTAGAAGGGCAGGCATTACCCACTCGTTATGATAATCGGTCATCTGACATGCAGGAATGGGATTTGGGACCTGCTTCTGGAGATAGGAGCAAATCCCTAGTGGATTTAGGTACTGGATCAGAGTGAGGGAAATCCTATATCCAATTGGAGTGGGCCACTACAAGGGAGGTAGGGTCCCCCTCCTCTGAATGCAACGTTTGATGGAAATGCAAATAAAGTGGCCATCTTTTGGGGACAGATAATCAATCATTTAGACTTATATGGGCACTGTTACCCATCACATTGGACAATGGTGGTGGCAGTCACAGGTGCGTTGAAGGGGGAAGCCAATGAACAGGTTGCAGATTTGCATCGCCAAAGATCGGCTGGATTAAGCAATATTGGTCTTTTCCTGGCTTCCTTGAGAACCCGGTTTGAGGGCAGATCTACTGAACAGCAAGCAGAAGATTTGCTGGCAATAAAACAAAAGGGTTGACCAGCTCATGAATATGTGCAGGAATTCCGATGTGTGGCTGGGAAATTACCCATCATGATTCAAAAGGATTCATCCCGTTTTCCATAGTAGCCTACTAAAACCACCTGACATAACACGGCTAGAACCCTTGAATACTTGATTCCCGTCTGTGATGAGGGGTGTTACAATATCTGGTCAAATGGAAGGGATATCCTTTAGCACAGGGGTCGCCAACCTTTTGGACCTCAGGGACCACCAAACCCATAATTTTAGATCCCAGGGACCACTAAACGGTTCTGTGGGTGTAGTCTAATTTGTGGGTGTGGCTTGGTGGTCATGTAACTGGCTGGGCATGGATTGTATGTAAATATTATACATATTTATATAAATATTTAATTTTTTATAAAAAAGAGCAACTTTTACCCAAAACCAGGCAAAGCAGGCAGGCAGATTAAGTTGTTCACAGAATCACAGATTCATTCAGAAATCTATCTGCCATTGGCTAGCTCAATCTGTCACATAAAATTTGCTTGCAAGCAAACTCACAAAATTAACTCACAACACACCATGCATGTAAATATTGAATTTTTTAATTTTTTAAAAGAGCAACTTTTACCCAAAATCAGGCAAGGCAGGTAGGCAGATTTAGTTGCTCACAGAATCATTCAGTGATCTATCTATCTGCCACTGGCTAGTTCAGTCTCTCAAATTTGCTTGCTGTGAGTATGCACTGAATTTGCTTGCAAGCAAACTTTCAGTCCTAAAGGAAGCAGAGCTGGAGATCTAAAGACTAGCTAGAAAGTAAGAAGTCCAACCATTTCCTGCTTCCTAGCTAATCTAAATCTCTCAGCACAGCAGAACAGATGTTGGTCGGAAAAAGGAAAAATAGCAATTTTAGCAGGCAAGTTTTCCAGGTAAGGAGTGAGGGGGCGGGGAGCATTCCTGCGGGCCATGTGGGCAGCACAGCCTTGTGTTTCTGCACAGCCTGGATTAATTGCTTTGGGAGGTTGCTCTGGGGTTGAGATTTCTCTGTGGGCCACCAAAATTTTCTCAAGGTCCACCAGTGGGCTGCGGCCCACTGGTTGGTGACCACTGCTTTAGCAAATGCTTCCTGGGTACCCCATATAGATGTGTCAGCCCCACGACTGCAAAGACTATTCCACTGGCAACATCCTACCAAGGTGGGTGGGAGGGACAAAAGTCGATGGGTAGGGCCTATTAATTCTGTCCCTTGCTTTTTAGGAGGAGCCATGGTAGAGGGGGTCCCATGTCAGGCTCAGAAATCTGGCCAGCTTACAGACGTGAGTCTGGAGTCTGACACACATTCTGGCATTCCTCCCCAACTTAGCTGTGCAGTGGCAATGTGATGCCAACATTTCTCCCCAAATCAGCTGTGAAGCGGCAATGCCGACAATGTCCTCACTGGCAGAATATGGGAGGGCATGACAGAGGTTCTGGAGTTGCGGGCAGATCACTCAGCTGTTGCGCAAGGACGCCATGGCCGAATGGATTGATTTTCGCTTTTTATTTTGTTCCTGATCCGGATAATGCATTGGAAAGGGGGGGGAGGTTGTTACCTGATGAGAGTGGAATGGTCTAAACGAGTTAGGGGGAATGAGGGTTAGGAGGCGATAGTCATAATTAATTAGGCATGGGGAGGGGGAGCGGGTATTAATTAATGAGCAGATGTTAGGCTAGTTGGGAGGGGTGGAGAACGGATATAAACAGTGCTGAGAGGCAGTTGCTCTCAACGCTGACTAAGCATGGAGTTCTGTTGTTGCTGATCGTGACTAGAAGAACTGAAATAAACCTAAACATCACATATCTTTATTTGTGAGTAACGTGGTTTGTTGTGGAAAGTATCCAGTACTTGACAGAAGCCGACAGACAGTTGGCTTCCAGTGCCAGAGAGGGCAGGGAAGGAAGTGGCTGGGCTGCCGCTGCCTTTCATTGGGGCGTGTGGAGTGAGACGAGACTCCTCTTGCCATCTCTTCTCTCCCCATCGCCAGGCATGGTAGGGCTTCCTGCCTCTCACTTCAGCCAGTTCACCAAGCTCCACAAAAATTTAGCTACCAGTTCTACTGAACCAGTGTGAACTGGCTGAATCTCACCACTGGGCTAACCTATATAGAATATATGCAGTTGTGATATCATCTGTTGCTTTAGCAATGTAGAAAAAGCAGTTATTGTCCATTTCTCAAAAGCAAATGCCACCACAACACACAAAAAGTACTTCTTTAAGCATACTGGCAGATGGTAGCCAAATGATACTGATCAGATTAAATTAAACTTTATTGTCATTGCCATGGATACAGGCAACGAAATGCAGTTAGCATCCAACCAGAAGTGCAAAACAACAGTAAAATATAAATATATGTATGCAAATATGCAAGGCATCTATGAATATGTCAATGGAAAACACAACAAAATGTATGTACATGAGCACACAAGGATAAGTGTGACTGCACATATATGAACATATACAACTGTACAAAATGTTTATAGACACACTGAATATAAGTACAAATGCACAAAGAATTATACAAAATGCATCATATATTATCAAGGGATAATTTACATTGTCAGGCCAATACAAAATCTCTCGCATTCCAACAGTACTGGCCCATAATGGTCCTTATGTATTTTATTGGTAGATTGCATCAGTGGTGGGATTCAAAATTTTTACTACTGGTTCTGTGGGCGTGGCTTACTTGGTGGGTGTGGCTCTGCAGTCATGTGACTGGGTGGGCATGGTTTGGTAGTCATGTGTCTAGGTGGTCGTGGCTTGATGGTCATGTGACTGGGTCAGTGTGACTTGGGGATCATATGACTGGGTGGGTGTGGCTTGGTGGTCATATGACTGGGGTGGGTGTGGCTTGGTGGTCATGTGACTAGGTGGGCGTGGCCAACTCAATGTCACTCACATCAAGGCTGCCTTGCCTGGCCCCTTGCCTCCCAGCCATTCCTTGTCACATCCAGCCCCAGTTCTGTAAATATGTTGTTCATGTTTTTTTGACTTTATGATCTACATACTACAGATGTACTTTCATGGACCACTGAAAGGAGGAAATGGCTCATGTGCTTTGCCCAAGAGTGTGATAGGCAACAGGCTTTTAAGGGGCTGCCAGAAAGATTTGCGGGGGGGAGGGGGGGACACAATGTATTTTCCAAAGCACCAGAAGGCAAACAAGAAGCAATGGATGGAAACTGAACAAAGAAGAAACCTAAAACTAAGGAGAAACTTCCTGACAGTGAGAACAATTAACCAGTGGAACTGCTTGTCTCCAGAAGTTCTGGATGCTCAATCACTGGAAGTTTTTAAGAAAAGACAGCCATTTCTCTGAAATGGTATAGGGTTCAACCCAAGGTCCCTTCTAAGTGTTATTCTGTTATTGTGACATATTTCCTGGGACCTCTACTCAGATTTTGGCATCCTCAGACTCTTAGCTATTTAGCTGAGGAATAACAGATTTGAAAGGGATTTTGGAGGTCTTAGGCAGGAAAACTGAGGATGCCAAAAGTAGAGGTCCTAGGAAAGGTGTCAGAATAACAGAATAATACTTAGAAGGGATCTTGAGGGAACCCTATACTATTTCAGTATTTCAACTGCAGGTTTCTAAAAATCTGAAATTAATATCCTAATAAGATTTTTAGAAACCTGCAGTTGAAATCTCCTTATCCCAAAGACCCAATTTCATTTGGAATTTAATCCCAAATTTGATTGCCCTTTTAGCATTTCTCTTGATACTTCTCCAAAATGCACTCCCACAAAGCCACATCTCCCTCCCTCCCTCCCTCTCTCATTCTCTCTCTCTCTCTCGATCTAAAGGGGGAGAAACTACAGTACTACTGGCATTAATACTCTTTCCAACAACATGTACAAGAGTTTAAACAGAAAATATAAGCAGGAGCCAGCAAATATTAGCATACAGTCACAAATCCCTCCAGGAAAATCAGTATTGATTTAATATTTCCCAAATGCA
This sequence comes from Pseudonaja textilis, assembly GCF_900518735.1. The sequence goes on from NW_020769326.1 coordinate 5,421,784, forward strand.
ATCCTTTGTAAAGAAAAATGCTCTGGACTACAGACATTGAATGCATGTAAATCACACACACACATACACACACACCCCTATCTCTTTCTCACACACACACATACACCTGGTCTGACTGGGATGGCACGAGAAGACAAAGTGAGCGGCCGTAGCACGCCGCCACTGTGTCCACTTGCTTTGTTTATTTTGTCCCTCGGGAGAAAGTGAGTGGCTACAGCGGCGGTGGCAGTATTCCTGGAGGGCGGGCGGAAGTACCAGGGCTGCTGCACATGTGTAGTTGTGCACCTCTGCTGCCCCTCTCAGCCCCCATCACAGTGGATGCCTCCCAAGGGCCATCTGCCCACCCACTGGCCAGGCTAGGCCAGAAGTAGCGCAACCCCATGGAGGAGGCAGAAAGTGGGCGGCGACCAGAGCATGGAGCCACCGTGGCTGCTCTTTTTGTTCATTTCATGCCCTGGGAGAAGGCAGAAAGTGAGCGGCTATGGCGGCCACAGCATGCAGCCGCCTGGCTGCTTGCTTTCTTCCCGGGAGAAGGAAGACACAGGCGGTGGAGGCCGGAGCATGCTGTGGCTGTGCCTTTCTTCCTTTTGCTCCCCGGAGAAGGAAGACGTGGGCGGCGGCAGTCCCAGGGATGAGAGGAAGAAAGCGAACATCTGCAGTGGCAGTATTCTGAGAGGGCAGGGAGGGCAGAAGTACTAGGGCTGCTGCACATGGCCATCTCTGCTGCCCCTCTCAGCCCCAGCACAGCAGAGATGCCCCCCAAGAACTGACTGCCCACCCATCCGCTAGGCCAGGCCAGAAGCGGTATGTCCACTGGGAGAAGGAAGAAAACAAGTGCTGCTGCTGCTCTGTGAGCCATGTCCCGTTGATGCTGCAAATTGTGCACAACATGGGCAGCCCGGGACATCCGCCCACCCTCCCGGTCCCGACAGGTGAGCCTGGAGATGGGGGAAACAGCTAGCTAGGCCGCAGTCAGCACTCCCGCCTGGGATAGGGCCACTCCAGCAACTAAGCCAGCTAAGTGAGCTTGGGAATGGTGGGGGAGCCATCAACAAGCTCAGGGGTTGGTGGAGGAGGGGGAGGCAAGCTCCAGAGACGGGGGAGGCTAGTGAGACTTGCAGGCTTACCTGTGAACAGGAAGATCAGAGCTGCTCAGTTGGGGCACAGGCACCATGTGGCAAGCCAGGTTAAGCCACAAGGACCCAGTGTGGAGTGACTGGGCGGGGCAAGCAAGAATCAGGTGGGTGGGGCAAATGAGCGAGTGGTGACCAGGCAACCGGTTCAGGGACGTGACCAGCCAGAAGTCACTACCGGTTCAGTGACCCATGCCAAATTATCACTATCGGTTCTCCTGAACCGGTGAGAACTGGTTGAACACCACCACTGGATTGCATGTCTCATCCTAATCTCTACCAATATAGTGACAAATTTAGAGGTGTTGCTCTGTTGCAGTGGTATTACAACAAATAATACTTTACCTCATAATCGCTCTCTAGAAATTCATGCAGAACCATTTCATAAATGAAAGGCTTCAGAATCAAATCTTGTCTTGGCAAATAGTGGCTAATTGCCTAAGGAAAGAAACAATTAAAATATGCTTAATCTTTCCAAATTTTTTAGAAAGCATTACTAGAAACAAAGCTAGAAGATGTGACAATATTCCAGTTGAGCTATTTAAAATCCTAATGTTAAAATTCTTCACTCAATATGCCAGCAAACTCTGAAAACTCAACAATGAACACAGGATTGGAAAAGGTCACTTTAGGTTCCAATTCCAAAGAAAGCCAATGCCAAAAAATGTTCAAATTACCATACAACTGCATAAACTAGCAAGGTCATGCTCAAAATTCTACAACTAGACTTTAGTAATATGTGAACCAAGAACTACCAGAAGTAAAAACTGTGGTTCAAATAGGCAGAGAAACTAGAAATTAAATTTTCAACATTTGCTGGATCTTGCTTTCTTCCTGGGAGAAGGAAGATGCAGGTGGCGGAGGTCGGAGCAAGGCAGTTCAAAAAAAATAATCTACTTCTGCTTCATTGACTACGTTAAAGTCTTGATTGTGTAGATCAGTGGTTCTTAACCTGGGCGATATTTCCCACCAGGGGGCGATTTCATTTTTCAGGGGGGCAATGGAACGAAAAAGGGGTGACGCAGGGCCGAAGGAATGGAAGGGGGGCAATATGGGGGCAATGGAGCGAGAAGTTTTGAGGACACTTTTGAGACTTTTTTCGTACAGTGAACCACTGTATATCTGTTGTACAAAAACATCAGATCGCTCACTATTAGTAGATTGAACTGTGTTTTAAAATGTTCCTCCAGCTAACTTCAGTACAGAATGCCGTACATATGTGAATATGCATCGCTCATATTCATGCGTGTTGCACAGCAGCCTCTATCACTCTACCCATTAAATTTGGCGCTCTGATTTTTGTTGCTTTCCTTCTGTAAAAATATTCTTTGTGTCTTTTTAACCCTTTTTACAGTGTGCATGAATATATATTTTCCTCGAATCTTAATTTAGTTTCAGAGTTTTCGTCTTGAAATTCTTAGCATTGCGGTTTGTTCTTATGCTCTTTTTATATTTCTTTTTGCGTCTTAAAATTCACTTGTAATTAAATCATTAAATGTTACTGTGTTTTTCAGGCATTTCATTTTTTTGCAATTGAATTTTGTTTTCAGTGGTCATTGCATTTAAGTGTCTTGAATAAATAAGATAATAATAAAATATATGCATCATGAAGTTTGGGAGTAAAGTGATGGGTGGCATCAGAATTTTTCACACAGTTGAGATGTGGGAAAAAGACTGGAAATAAATTATTTGCATTGATACGTCCTGATGACAATTTTAAAGAAAACAAAAAACATGTTTGCATAAATTGAAGAATTATTTCCCTGTGTTGTGATTGAGAGGTTATGTTGGGGGGGGGGGGGGGCGATTATAACTTCCTCAATGGTTCAAGGGGGCGATTCTTTAAAAAAGGTTAAAAACCACTGGTGTAGATCATAATAAAGTGTGTCAAGTTCTTAAAAAGATGGTAGTACCAGACTACCGTACCTGTCGCCTGAGAAACCTGAGGGTCAAGACGCAACAGTGAACAACCGTGGAACAAAAGATTGCTTCAAAATAGGGAAAGGAGTGTAAGAGGGCTGTATATTGTCATCCTGCTTATTTAACTTACATGCAGACTAATGTGAAATGCTGGGCTGGATAAGTCACAATCCAGAATTAAGATTGTCATGAGAAATATAAACAATCTAAGATATGTTGATGATACGTCTCTAACGGCAGAAAGTGAAGAGGAACTAAAGAGCTCCTTGGTGGGGAGAGGAGAGTGCAAAAAAACTCAACATTGAAACTCAACATTAAAAAAACTAAGATCATGTAATCTGATCCTATCACTCCCTGGCAAATAGAAGGAAAAGAACTGAAAGCAGTTACAGAGTTTATTTTCTTGAGCTCCTAGAGTACTGAAGATAGCAACTGCAGCCATGAAATTAAAAGATGCCTGAAAAAGCAGAGATAAGTTATGGTTTTCCCAGTAGTTTTATATGATTGTGAGAGTTGGACTCAGGCTCAGTGCTGTAGAATTGATGCTTTTCAATTGTGATGTTGGAGAAGACTTAAAAATCCCTTGGACTTCAAGGAGGTCACACCAGCCAATCCTAAAGAAAATCAATCCTGACTATTCTTTGGAAGAACAATTACTGAAGCTGAAGCTCAAATCCTTTGGCCACCAAATGACAAGAGAGGACTTACTAGGAAAAAAAATGATATTGAAAATGATTGAAGACAAAAGGAGAAGGGACAGCAGAGGATGAGAAGGTTAGATGGTGTCACTGATGCAATGAACATCAATTTCAATGGGCATTCTTTGGAAGACAGTAGAGGACAGGGGCCTGGTGGGCTGTATAGTCCATGGGACTGCGAAGAGTTGGATACGATTTAGTGATTGAATAACAACAACAAAAACAATCAACACTTTGGAAAGGCAGTAATTTCCCTGACAGGCTTTTCGGACAATCTACAGAGATTTTCTAAATTTAAAAGGGTTCCGGATAGCATAAAGTTTTGGTGTTAAATTTTATACCCAAGTTTAAAATAAATCTAGAAGGGATTGGTGGTGGCAGAAATAGTACATCACCCATTTATCCATACATCTTTTAGGATGAAGTGAAATAAAGGAAGGCAAGCAAACCTGAGAGGCTATCTTCTAATCTGGCAAAATGTCTGCCTGCTAACCTGCTCTCCCCCCATAAATAGTGCTGTTGTCTTGCCATCTATCTTTAATTCCGTACGAAGGCAGCTGCTATGAGAAAAACTGCAGTTTTGCAATACTTTCGCACTCTTGAACAAAATTTAACAGCTCAAAAGGACTACCTACTGTGAGATCTTAATAATATGCTCCTTTTGGTTCATTGAGTTTGAGTAGGAAGACATAAAATTCGTAGAGAGAATATGGATATGCAATCAATACACGTGTTCATAAATGCTTTCTACTGTCTGAGAAGTAACAGCCTTTTAGCAATTTGCCATGGTCAATCTATTAACTTTGATGCTTGCTAACAAATATGTCCCTTAAAATTTCCTGCTCTGCTCTGCCAGTAATTGAATCTCATGAGTTCTTTTTAATCTTGCAGTACACAACAGGCCCAAAATCTGTCATGTTGAAACATAATTAATTTCTGAATATATTATTAATGAATCCATCTACAAACTCTTGAGTCATGAAACCATAAGTGTCTATGATGCTTTTAAAAACTTCTAAAATCTAAAGACTCCTGAAAGGTTACAACTCTCTGAAGTATGAAAGAGAATTGACAAACTCAGATGGACATAATTCAGCTATCATATCTGATATATAAAAAAATGTACAAGCAACCAAAACACTATATTTTGTTAAGTTTCATGTTTCAAAAATGATTAATAGCATGTTTCAACTTTTTAGTAGGCCATGAATATCGACTTATTTCAGTTTTAGATTCTAGGATGTAATGCTATTTCTTGAAATTCAATTAATAAGCTTACCCTATTGTGCATTAAAGAAATATAGAATCTACACAGACCCAACTCACATGGAGAAAATAACAGATGAAACAAATAGACAGACCCAATGGAGCAAATTTTGAATATGCCTACTTTTGGGAAAAGTAATAAAGACATAATGACTATCTGATTTATTAACTTCTACATGTGACAAGCAAGCAGTGTTCAGTCATACAAACCTTAAGTTGCCCAATTTCTTTAAATCTATATACTTCACATTCCCATAAATTTGTGTTTTTGCCAAGTATCTTCTGGCATTTTCTGAAGAGAAAATATATAATAAGCAAAGTGTTCATAAATCATATTTTCAATGTTAAATAATGTTTTTTGCACACGTCAATATTTGTAAAGTAACAGCAGTAATTTGAAATTAATTATGAATTACTTTTTAATCTGACTTAAGGGCAATCCAAAACATAAAATTCAACAACCATGATCAAATATATATATATATTTATTTATATATATTTATATGTGCACAAAAATAAGCTAAAAACATTACCTTGAGGCCAAATCATAATCTCCAATTTCTAATAGATGGTTTATGTATGCTAAACCTATATCCTAAAATAAAACAAAATCAGTCAAAATTAGTTAAAAGTCAAAGGTAGCACTCAGTAATGAACTTTGTTTTCAAGTACTGTAACCGGTTTGTTAAATATAATGATTTAGTTTATCCCTGATAGTATACAAATTTACATATTAACAAAAACACTTGTCAAAAAGTACTGTTAAAATAAAGTTTGAAAAAAATGGGCTCAGTCTGAATGTTATGTTGTCTGATCAAAACTACAAATGGTCATGGAAAAAGACCATATTCTTCATCTATTCATTGGATGTAATTGTGCTCCCTTCAATGCTCTTAATCTGTTAGCCATATAATATTGAAGATAATAAAGACATGAAAAAAGAAACACAGGATCAAATTGTTTGATCAGTTTCAAGATATGCATCTTCTCATCCAGACCTAAACTCAATAGATTTTAAAGATAGAATATACTCTTATTATATACCTGACTACATCATATTTTCAGATATGGGACAAATTAAAACAATGAGTCATGTTAAAGTATCATTTCTCTACCATATGTGGAGATGATAATGAAGTGTGAGGTATCCAAATGATACCAAAAATAGTGATTTTAATTCAAGCATAAATATGCATATTATTCTTTTATACATGACTTAGAGAAAAATCAGTATTTGGGAAGTGAAAGACTCCAAACTCCCTATACCCAGCTTATTATCTTCCCTTTTCAGCCCTGAGACAGAACTTCTATCTTGGCAAGATGATTCTGAGAAGAAGAAAAAGTATTACAGAGAAGCAAGGCATTATTACAAAAGATTAAATGTGCCATCATTCCTGCATACATAAAATGCATTCTTTTCATGCTTCCATGAGATCTGTCTTCTTTGATATGTCCAAAGTATTTTGCTTCAACCACTTCAGGCTATAATAAACTACTATCATTCTTCCTATAAGTAAATATTGTTTTACTGGTTTCAATTGACAACTTTATAACAAGCTTTGAGAAATGTTTTTGTTCCAGGAACACTGCCTCCCAGTAGGGGTAAGGCTGAATCGGTTGGGAATGAGATAGGCAGTAAAAATTCTACATTTTTGTTGGAGGTATCTCTACTCCTGTGCATGCTTCAATAAAAAGCTCTGTGAGGACTATTTGCATGTTCAAATGAAAATACAAATTAAGCACAAAAAACCCCCTGCATTTTCTTGGGAGTATATTATGGATTAATATTACTATGGCTTCAAGAATGGTTAGAGCATTAAAATAGCTTTCCTATTTTGGTCATATTGAATCAGATGAAATAATACTGATTATTGCAGCTGGTATGAGAAAGGTATGAGCACCATTTATCATTTGTGTAAGCTCTTAATCCTACCTTTGAAGAATACAAAGATTTTTTCACTCTTTTATTGTTCCATGATCTCAGAATACAAGGTTTTTGTTATGCTGTATGTTATGTTATATTTGTAACAATAAGCATGATCAACATTCAATAAGATTGTGATCCGAGGATACTTGAAAATTCAATAGTTCAACATCCTTATATCTAGGATACAACTCTGCTCACTGGTGTCCTGACAACTATGTATGCCCTTTTCTCTTCAAATCTTTGATAATATTATTCTAGATCTCTAATTATCTGGATACAAATTTAGGTTGAAAGGAGAGGATGAAAACAAGTATTAATCAATAGCTATTATTCCCTTCCTAGGGAAGGTGCCAGAGCAGAAGATGGCCAATTGACTCCAGGATGTACGTATGAAATTTATTTTCTAAATTCATTTAAATCTGCCTTCAGGCCTGGCTGTGGAACAGAAAATGTTTTGTTCTGTTTTGCTCTGTAGGATAATCTACAACAGGAAAAAGACAGGGGAAGTGTAAGTGTCTTAGTCCTCCTCCTGACTCCTCTCAGTGATTTTCTATGACCATGGTATTCTGCTGGAAAGGACAGAGTATCAGAATTGTGATGAGGAAGCACTATACTATGGGGTTCCATTCTTATTTGCATGTTTGGATTACAGAATGTGGTGCTGTGTTGTCGCAAAGTTCCAATTTATCCCCTATGGCCTTTAACATTTACATGAGAGTCACAACTGTGATCTTATCCAGTAAGATATTCATGCTCTGGTGACTTTTTAGATAGACTGCTGCAGAGCACTGTATGTGAGTTTGTCATTGAAAATGGTCCCCAATGTCAGTTACTTCAGAATAGAGCAGCTAGACTGCTTATTGGGATTGGCAGATCTGGACATTTTATTCTAGTTCTTCACCACTTCCAGACTCAATTCAAACCACTGATTTTGATTGAAAGCACTAAATGTCTTACTGTAGAATCAGGCAACCCAAAGGAGTCCTTTATCCCATATGTACCTACTTGCAGCTACAACTACTTCCAAACCAATATATTTTATTGTAATTTCTTTAGATTATTATAAGCTGCCCACAATCATTTTTAGTCAAGTGGAATATAGGTTTAATGAGTTGCTGCTGCTGCTGTAATTATAACTGATCTCACAGTTAGTCAAATGTTTAAATTGGATTTGGCATTTTTGTCCACCTATTGAGAATAAAGGACATTTTTGGATGGATATAAGCTGTTCCAGTTAAGGCTGCCTTTTGCAATTGTCGGATGACGACTTTGTCAAGATAATCCTGCTCAAGTGGTGCTTCAGCTGTATTGGCATTGCACCCATGGTACCTATTACTATTGGTATGATTTTTGCTTTTTTTGCCATAGATATTTTAATTTTATTGGCAGGTCTTTGTATTTTGTGATTTTCTCTAGTTTTTTTTCTTTTAGTCTGCTGTCTATAACAGCAAATGAAAAGTAAAAAGTAGAGCTGAATAATCATTAAAAAAAGAGAATACTGTAGTTATGTAGCTTTCTGTAATCAGTTTGTAAAACAAGCATTCCATGGCTTAATATTTCCTTGAAGGAATAACCTCTTTAATGTGATTACGTCTAATTTCACAGGCACAGCTAATAGAGAGTATTTAGTGGTGAGAGATATGCATTGTGCGTGTTTAGAAATAATGTCTTCTGTGACTTTATGCAATTAGAGACTGAAACATATTTGTCACAGCTAAGAATAAACAAACACTAGTTAAAATACAACGCTGGGAATCTTCATATTAGCATTATTAGTTAAGTAGATTGCATATATTAGATAAATCACATAATGCTCCTTGGCTGATGATGATTATTATTATTGATGTTAAAGCAATTCCCTGCTATTGACATAATACTTATGTGCTTGGCTTTTTTAATATGTCATAACATTTAATTCTTTTAACCATATCTTGATGGTTAAGTATGCATTTTCCCATGCCCGTTTCAGATCACTAGCTGCCATTGACAAAAAGAAGGGAAACTCAAAATACTAACACCATGTCACAAGTTTGGAAATATTCAATGTTTAAGAGAAAGTTGGGAAATTAGAAATTTGAAGATATACATTTAATCTAGCAATGCTGATAGACACTATTTATTTATACTGTATATATCTGACATATCTGAAGCAGTTAAATTTCAAAAGTCAAGTTTGTAGACTTACCTGAATCTTGTGCTTTTTAATAGTCTTCTGACTGATTTCAGCTGCCATCAAAGCTTCCTATATAATAAAGTAAAAAAAATGACATCTACTGAACATTTCAATAGAAAAAACATAGATCTTCTTTTCTTTCTTGTATCTTCTGCATGAATGTACTAGAATGTTTAATGTCATGGTAAAACAAACAGAATCAAATTTATAATCAGCAAAAGCAATGGTTATTCTCCCCAAACCCCCTCTGGGTTCATTCCATGTTAATATCACAGGACCAAATCTTAGAAGATTGGCACTATATGTAGACCAATCAAAAGAAATATTTTTTTAAACTAACATCTGCATTAGAAAGATACTTTAATCTTGACTTGTTTTCCTAATGTTTCACTAACATTGAATAAATCTATTCTTCATTAGTTGCACAATTATTTTTCATCAAGTTTAATTTGTAGCTCATTTACTACATAACTCCATGAGTCCATGATGTCAAAATGAAACTGATTTATTGCAACTTAAAATGAGAAGTGAAAGCTTAATAGGGATTACAAGAAAAATTATTAAAGTATATAATACTAGAACAGATTATGTGAAATATACAAATATCCACAGCTTTAAGAAAAACCCAGTTTCTATGAAAGACATTTGTCACAAATTACTAGGATGTATCTTAAAATTTCAGAAAACATTAAATAGCATAATAAATTTGGATGCTTCATCTCTTTGCACCATGTCATACCTTTGATAATTGAAATACTCAAGAAATTATTTAAATAATATAAATGACTAAAGCTTGAAATTAAAAGCTATGCTGTATATTCAATCAGCTAAACTAACTAGTATTCGTAATGAAGTAAGTAAATGTAGCAAGTTAACTACACTTTATACTTATTTGTTTCATATTTTATTTTGATTATCACTTTTATGTGCTGTCTCAGATTCAAAATACTGCATCTGCAGTCTTTTTTTCTCTATATATATACAATAGAACCTTCAACTGGCTCCTTCTTAGAGCCGAGTGCTGACATAAAAAAATAATTCTGGCCTTTCAGACACTACAATGCACTGTTCCTCCCTATCTTCACTATGCTCCTCTGATTAGAAATTTATAGGCTTCTGGCCTGACTTATATCATAGACTTCCCTGACTTTTATATTATGCATAGTTTAATTTTAGTAGATTTAATTAGCTATGCAGTGTTATTGTATGGTCTAGCTTATCATCTCTTTTTATTATAAACACTTGCTTGGTATATTTTAATTAACTGATGTCCCTTTATTTTTGTGCTTATATATGTGCACAATATAAAATACTAATTGTGAAGTTAATTCTAATAGTATTCATGACTGCTATTGGCAAGTCCAGTCAGATATTTTTAGAGGCAAATGCAACCAAAACAAAGACTCTATTGTTTAGATAAAAAAAAACATGTGTCTGATAGAGTAATGCAGTGGGGATCTGGCTAAATCTTATCTCCCTAGACAAACTGAGCACTTCTGGATTGATTTTGGTAAGTGTGGTAATAGGTAAAATCATTCAAGTACTGAGCACATGAAATGGTAAAATATTATTTTTGGGAACAGTACAAAAGTAATTTGAAAAATCAACACACAGATTTCTTTGAAATAAGTATTTTTCAACATATAATTTCTATATGCTCTAATACATTTCATCTTATTTTGATGAAAAACAAAATATTAATGGATGTTAACATTTTAATAACTTACTATAGCACAGCATGTGACAGATTGCATTCCGTTAAATAAAGTTTAATATCCTTCGAACTATGTACCATTATAATAAAAAGAACCAAAGTTGTATATGGATTACCAATTTATTTCATGCTAGATAAGGAGTGGATAAAGCTTCAGTTGTCTTTGATTTCCAAAATCACAACATATTGAAAGAAGTTATTCTTTGGATCAATACAAGGTAATCTGGCTCTTTAAAATGAGAATTAGTTCCTGAAGCAGTGAGAAGCCTAATATTTATTATTTTAGCCCATTCTTTTGAAAACTAAAAAAATTACAACTATTTCTGGTCCATTGAAAAAGGAGGAAGCACATATATAGGATTATGTCTGATTCAGTTCAAGTCAAATCAAATTATCAAACTGAATATAAACTTTTTACTATTTTCAAGTATGAATCTTTATTATCTGGCATCACAGCTGACTTTCAGATATTAGAATCAAAAGCTTGGGTTTGAATAAATGATTCAAAAGTCATATTCATCTACTTTAAAAAAATAAGTAAGTTTACACATGGAAATGCAAATATTTAAGTAACTATGGTCCTTTTACTGTCTAACTGACATATTTAAGTAACTATTTGTCAGAATATTACGTATGAATAACATTGGATGCTACATTCATACATATAACTCAGGGATTATGGCAGATGCATGGTTCGTGGATTGTTATTACGAAAATAAAGCTATGGTGTGTGTGTGTGTGTATGTGTGTTTGCCTTTGAATCATTGCTGACTCTTGAAGATTGCTTGGAGTATCCCTGAAATTTTATTTAGCAATATTTCAGATATGGCTTGTTACTGCTTTTTCCTAGGACTGAGAGAAAACTGGCCCAAAGTCTCCCATCTGCTTTTATACCAAAGATGAAATTAGAACTTACAGACTCTTTGATTTCTAGCCCAGCACCTTAATTAGTATAGCAAAATGGCTATCTCTCATTATCTCAAGTTATCTAAATAAATAAATGTAACTAGAGAGAATATAATTTGGTCTATAACCACAGCACCTATTAAAATTCCTAAACATAACAATTACTTTTGTTGTAACAATTAGAAAATAGAGAACTGTTTTTCCCATGGCATCATTAAGAAGAAAAGATGGAAAAGGTTTAATAATTACTTCATATTTCTTTTTCTCCAAGAGCCATTCAATGTGATCGTCTTGATCTCGTTCTTTGGCCACTACCACATCGCTTGGGCTGACAATATAAAAAAGTGATTCGCCTTCAGAATATTCTGTAAAAGATAGACAACTGAATCAATTGCCCTTCAAATTTCTAGCATTACAGTACAGTCGTGGAATATTCACATGTGCAACCAACTATACTATGCTTTGTATTAAACTCAGCACTACTCATATTGCCACTCTCTACAGCAACCTCCCTCATTCACAAATTGATACCTCAAAGGGGGAGTGATCACATGCAAATACTAGATTTTATTATCTTACTTAAGAAATTATGATTAAGAATCTGGGACCAACAATTTCAGAACAAAATTCTCTCTTTAAAGTGTTACAAATTATCAATAACAGCAATTCTAATATACTTAAACTGAAAGGACAGGTTACTCATCAGTGAACATTCTTCAGTTAGTCCTCTCTGTTTATATTCACATGTGTAGATTCTGCACATGTGCAGATTTTCATCATTGAAAACTTTTAAGAAAGATTTCTGGCAGGAAATCCTGAAAGTATCACAAGGAGTATCACAATAAATGGTATAAAAATTCAGAATCTTCTTTGGAAAAAAAAGAATGCTTTCAAAATTTCCAGATGTGATAAATGGAAGAGAAATGAGTAGAAACATGGGATCCATATTGCATATGTACACTTTGAAGCAGGTTTTGCCAAAATTCCTTAGTTCTCAGTGAATCTCAAGGAGGCTTCAGGCAGGCACTTCACTCATACATGCGATACGTAGCAATTACGAAGAAAACGTATAATATGATAAAGTATACACTAAAATATATGCTAAATATATGATATGATACATATTGTAACATTTGATTTAATATAATATAGATCGGAGAATATCATTTTTATCTTTTTGTGATAAATAGGTCAATTTTACTTTAGAATATAGGCCATAATGTAGACCAGGGGTTCAAACTGGATTTCTTTCGGGGCCAGATCAGCATTGTAGTTATCCTCCACGGGCCAGCCTGGGGTGGGTGGGGAGACTGGACAAACGCCTCCTGCAGCACCCTGCTGTCCAAAATGGGATGCAGGGGCCATGTGGAGGCCAGGAGGCAATCCCAAGCAAAAAATGGGCCATGGGGGGTTGGGCATGTGTGGCCCCGTGTTCTATTTTCGCTAGCAGAAGCACCACAGGCTGGTCCTTTGCTATTTCCAGGCCAGGCCTGCGGGCCAGATTTAAACACACCTTGGGCCTTGAGTTTGACACCGTTGATGTAGATTTTAGAATGTAGGCTTTGCTATAGAACTTAGCAAACAGATTGAGAAGAAATTGTTACCTAAACAATAATCTCGACATTCATTTTCTTGAAAGCATCTTACTGTGAGTGCATCAGAAGATATTTCTTCACAAGATTCAGGAAATGGTTGAATTATATCAAGTCTTGGTCGGGCACAGCATTCTTTTTCCTGCAGAAAGAAAATAATATTCAGCCTTCAAAATGCTCATCCTATATTAGTGATCTATCTATAAGAATTTATTAATCCCAACTGCAATTGTCTTAAACAGTTTGAATTCTTTATTGTCATTGTACGTATATACACAATATACATACAACGAAATTCACAGTTTTAACCAAACAGTCCATATAATCAAATGTAGTATTTACTTTGTCAGATTTCTTTCATGTATAAAACAGATGTTTCCATTAATACCTTAAAATTTATTTTCTGATTGGAGAAAGCACAATATACAGAAGTAATGGGAATCCTCAGGATTTATGAAAGTTAGAAAAGGAGCATTGGAACTGAAACTTTAGATAATCTTTTATTTATACAATACAGACTCTGAGTGAAAAAGTATGATCTAACAACTTAAAGTAAGCAACTATTGTTTTTATAATAATGATTTGGACAACCTTTATTGTTGATAATTTTGTAGTTTTATAACCTGATATTTAATATAAAAGGACATTCATAGAACAGCTGAAAATTTATCTCAAACCATTAAAATCTAACTAAATCTAAATCCTTCAGCTAATGAAGAAACGCCCACCCACATCCCCCACATAAATATTTGTTGCCATTTACAACACTGAATGATAATATTGTTGCTTATTGCATACAGCCGGCATGGTTTGGAAATCATTGTCTAAGACTTACCATAATGTATGAGTTTACAGTCAGCTGTGATTTATTTAGCAAACTATAGCTAATAAAATTGTGATTTAACATAATTATTTGAGTCTAGCCAGTGTGAGAGAGAACTGTTTTATTCCCCAACAGGATTTCTTAACTAGAAACAGCCTTCAGCCGAGTTATAAATGGTTCCTGGGTGTTTTGCTTGAACATTTTACAACATATGTAAAACATCACAAGAATTCAATACATTTTCATATAAAGAACTAATCCTTTGATTTTAATGTCAGCACTAGAAAAAAATAGGCAAAGAGTAAGTGAAGAAAAATCTGATTTAAAAAATGGCAATATTGAAACCACTGGCCAAACATTTCAGCTGTAGTAATTACTGCCCTCAGGATGGACATCCTTGAGAAAATCTATCAAATAGCTAAGTTAGGTTTCATCAGGGGTTTTAAGACTATTTCTCAAAGATAATATAAAGACTGTCTTTTCTATTAAAAGTGTTAATCATTTGAACAAGAATGCACCTATCAAATCCATAAGTGTTTCTTAATGGCAACTATATATTCCATTTTCTCAAGTTTTGAATCTTTAATTGTTTCCCTTTTTACCCAACTTCCATTGTCACTGCACAATAGTTATTCATATATAATAGTCCTTTCCCAGGACAATATTCTCTGAATCTGATAAGGTGGATTTAGGTTAACAAAAGCTTATGTGTTAATAAAGTGCTGCAATGCTAAATTTTAAGTTCCCCCGAATTCTACTGTTTTCATTGTGGCAAAATATCAAGACTGTTCCTCCAGTGTATTCTTTAATAAAAATAAATGTCCATGTAAAAAAATAACAGTATCAAATGCTTTCCAATGGAGCTTCACAACATGACTATTAAATACACTTTATAGACTCTAGGTTTTTTCCGATATGGAACTTTAACAATGAGAAATGTAGTCTAATTATTTAAAAAGGTATGTTGCATAGCTATTTCACTTGATGCTAGCAAACTTTATATAACATGCCACAAAGGCAACATCAACTTGCCAAAAGGTTTGCAGGCCAAACTTTATACAGGATAAATATAATACACCACAAGTGTACTATATTTCATTCCAACTTTCACTTATTGGATTCAACTTCACTTTGTAGCTTGATTTTTTTTCCCTAAGACTCAGTCACAGAAAAGGCCTACACTATGAATTTTCCTGGGAAAAACTGCAGCAGTGACTTTGAACCTTCCTTTAAAATAATAAAAAAGTATCTGCCCATTCTGCATGAGGGTTAGAAGCAGACACTACTTATTTCAATAGATGAGTGTTACTTTGAGTCAATATTGCTTCATTGCTTAGCAACAACATGTACCTAGTTGTTCAATGTTACTATAGCAATAACTAATGTCAGTTCGCTATAATGGAAATGAAAAGAATAATCTAAATTTCACAGATTTGTTTCTTCTATACTTTCATTTTGTAATGAAAACAATTATCACGATGACTTTGTAGAGTCTCCTGAGAAATGCTAATGATTTAATATTTTCTCTGTACATCTAGACATTTTCAACTGAAGTAGACATTGTCAAATTGAGACAACTTTATCAAATAGTTCTTGTTTCCATGTGCCTACAATCATTGAGAATAATTATTTTGACAGACTTTATTTAGAAGAAAGTGCAAAATTAGCAGTCATTTTTATTAAACTTTAATTCCTGTTCAACAGTCTGCATTACTGTGTATCTATTGGACTTTGCACCACTAGAACCTTAGGGTCTCCAGACCTTTTCCCTCATCCTCTTCTTACTGTCACTAAGTATTTACTCCACTTTCTTCAAATGTTTAAGCAGTGATGTGAATGAGATGCTTTTCTCACTTGTTTTCCACATCTCCTCTGCCCCACCAAAATCTGCTAGTGGTATTGGAAAGGGATGAAGATGTTGTGATTACTCATACCATTTACCCTTTGTTACAGGTTAAGAAAACCACTTATTTGATTTCAGTTTGCTATGATTTGGAAAGTTTATGATGCTAAATTGTGTCCTGAGGGTAGTTAATATTAAAATAGACCTGTTGTAATTATTTCAACACATGAAAAAGGATGTCTTCGATACTATTTTGCTGGTCAATTTAGATTATTCTAAATTTTCAAAGTTTGTTCCTTGGAAGACTTTTAAATTATTGTTTTTTTCTTTTTTAATACAAAATGAAAACAAATTGGTACTAATAATACCTTGCCTCTTTTTATTAAACAAATACATTTAAATAATTATTTAAATATGTCTCTCTTTCCTTTATTCTCTGATTTGGCATCAGGAATCTTCAGTAAAGATAGTCTTTGATTTACAATCATATTGGAACCAGAATTTCTGTTGCTAAGCAAGATGGTGGTTAGGTGAGTCATACCTGATTTTATGATTTTCCCCCCACAATTCTTAATCACTACAGTTGTTAAGCGAATCATGCAATTGTTAAGCAAATCCAGCTTCTCTCATTGACTTTGCTTGTCAGAAGCTGGCTAGGAAGGTTGCAAATGGTAATCACTGTTTGCTTTTTTGGCTCAGTATATCAAGCACCTTTTTTAACTTGGAAGATACTAAAATACAAAGTCTTGGACAACATGAATTTTCTATTGCTGTCTTATAAAAGAAGGAGATTGGTCAGTTAATAGCATGCCAAAAGCAGCTAGATGATAATAATCCTGCTATTTAACATTTTTGAGAAATCCACATATGAATATAGAAAGCAAACAGTTCTGTTTAAGAACCAGTATGGAGTACATATCTTAAACCAAGCACCCATGTAACTATCAAGGCAATTCATTAGATTAATCAATGTAGTCACTAAAGGTTGAGTTCCGCTCAACAGAGACTTTAATTATTTGCATACAAAAATGTCACTTACCATTTTCTCTGAAATCTCCTTTACAAATGAAAGAATGACAAGCTGGTCACAGAGAGGTGCTATCCCACTGATATAAAATTCAGTGTTGAACTGAGACACTGAGCAGCAGATAAACAAAGAAACAGCTAGTTTACTATTAATTCATATTATTGGTTATGTTTTCATGATGAAATAATATCACAGACATTTCAATATGCAAATGAAGTTAATATCATTATAATAATTTCCTGAGAGACAGATCAGCATGCATTTAATTTTCCTTTAAAATTAATCTCTAAAATTTGACAAGTTGTTTGGCATACAATTGGTATTCTATACCAAAGTTGATTACCATAAAATTGATTGTTAGGGTAATCAACTTTAATTTTTGTAGAAGAAAATTATATGCTCAAGACTGATAAAACCAACCTTCAGTTACCCACAAGGTAGTAATCTAAGATACCGTGCAATGTGAACGCATATTTTGGAAATTTAACAATTCAAAATAGATCGTTATTTAAAGGTTACCAAGAATATTATGGAGCTTGGATGTTGTAATTACTGCAGCTTTTCACAAATGGTGGTATTTCCACCATCTGTGGAGAGCTGCAGTAATTACAACATTCAAGCTCCATTGAAAAGAAAAAAGAAGGAACATGGGCTTTACTGAATTTCACAAGAACTTTCTGAATGTCTGGATTATAGATTAATTATGTCAAAAGGTTATCCTGTCATAACACTATTATGAATATAAAACTTCACTACATAAGACTTGGATAATGGTACAGAATAAACTCTAGTTGATATGTGGCCATCACACATGTATTGGTTTTAAGATTTTGGGAGTTTTTTGTAATGTTGAAGCTCTGTAACATTTGTAACAATCTGTTTTTTCTATTATTGGACTTCTTTGCTTTAGCTCCCAGCTTCTAGTGTCAAAAGCAATGTATCTACCCTGATGTATTTCAGCATCCTACTCATTGATATGTCTCTCTCACTTTCTGCTGGTCTAGACACTAAGCAATAGGCAGCCATGGGTTACAATTACTTGGGGGAGAGGGGAGCATGCTAGCAAATTTTGGACATGCTACCCCTTCATTGATAAGTATGAAGAGGCTATTATAGGCAATAGACCAGGGGTTCCCAACCTGGGGTGCTCGCACCCCCTGTGGTGCGAGACGATATTCCAGGGGGTGCGAGAAAAGTCCAGGTAAATAATAGGATATTGGCTATATGTTGGCATTTTTATTTATTATTTATTTCAGGGGGTGCGAGGTTCGAGTGAAATTTCTTTAGGGGTGCGAGACAAAAAAAAGGTTGGGAACCACTGCAATAGATGAAAGGTGGCTTGAGAAATTTACAGTATCCTTTCATGGAGGTGTCCTGAGAATTCACCTTTCCATTTTGTATGGAATGGGAATAATGAGATTACAATAACTCCATGATTTGTCTTGGCTCCAGAGTTGGAGTGCTGACTGAATAACATTCTTTACACTCTCCCATTAGTCAACAAGGAGGGAAACAAGATAAGGCGTTCTCTGTCTGTTGAGATTACCAGAAATGCATATGATGACAGATTGGCTTTGAAGTCCTTTAGTGTGAGTGGGAGTACAAATAGTGGTGGTTAGTTACTTTTAACTAACAAAATAGTCAAATTCAGATTATAATATTACTATACAATATTTCCAACTGAGATTTAATTTTAATCAAAAGAACATATATAATCCACTCAGAAAGAATGCATATCTTCTCAAGTTACATTTCTGCTACAACTTTTTTTATTGCAAATTAAAAAGAAAGAAATCAAATGAACAGGAAAAGAAAACGCAAAATGAGACCCAAAAAGAGAATATCGCTGGATTTTCCCTACATGAAAGAATACCTATCACAATATTTTCAGTATTGCAACTGGTCAGAATTGATTTTTATATAATTGTAGACATAAATTCAACATAATCTTCTAATACAAAATAAATATACTGTGTATGAAAACTTGTAGTAACTTTAGAACTGGAAAGAAAGGAAATGCTATTTTTAATGCTATGCTCAAGAGATAATAAAACCTAAAAGTATTCAGAGTTTATATCTCTGCACAAACAGTAAATCGGTGTAAAATACATTTATATGATGTCAAACTTGAACTGCATGATAAACACAATTCAAGTACAATGGTTAACTTTAAGTGGGAGTTATTAGTTATTGGGTTAGACTCAGATGCTCAGGAAACAATTGGTTGAATTTAAGGAATCAATCTGCCTGTCTTGTAGAAATCCTTTTGCCCTGCAAAGACCTGATACTCAGGTATTTGAAAGAAACCATATATTCAGATACAAGGAATAATAAGGCCTCCTCTCCCAACATATTCAAGTTTCCTAGATGATATAAAATAACTATACTATTTGAACCTATAAAGATCTAAATTGAAATCGGCACTTTTTCCAATTTAATAAGCAGGAATAGTTGGGAAGAGATAACTTCAGCATTATGTAGTGGTTGATGGATTGGATTAAAATTATGAAATCCTATGTACAACATCACGTTTCAATGATGGAAGCTCACTTGGTGAGATTGAAGTCATACTCTGAAGTATTTTGCAGCTTGGCTCTTGTGGGGAAAAATCAGAATATTATTTATGGGATCCTAAGATCCTGATGAAAAGACAGGATTTAACAGCTATCAAATATATCATTCAAATAAATTTTTGTTTGATTATAAGGCATCTTACAAAATATAATACTTGTATATAGAATATTTCCTTCACAAGCTAAAATTTTTTAAAGGAAAACAATCATAGATTACTAGAAGGTTGATGGACTCATAAAATTGAAGCATAGAAGAGTATATTTATTATACGTTTGAAAATATTATGAACTATCTTTCTGTACTGTATAAAATAATTCTCATTCTGGAACAATCCACTCATATGACCTGTAGAGCTAGTCCAAGGTGAGCCATTTACTAATTTTTTGCCTAAACACCATCTATATAGAATAAACAGGTCTACAAAATAAACTATTCTATTTAGGAAACTACTTCTAGAAATTATATTCTAATGCACAAGAGTTAACAGGCTGAAATCAGTTTGCCCATGTGATACTACTATATTCGAGCTGCAATCATTTCTAAGTGGACTAGAAATACAATTCAAGCTGCTGGCCATTACCATAACCATTTTATGTCTATTATCTAAGTATTTGAGGGACTGCTTTCCCAGGTGGAATCTGTCTATCTGATAAAAACAAACAGGGAAGTAGAGGAGAGACCATCGTCCAGACCCTCTTGCAGAAAATCCAGTATTGAACCAAGGTGGGTTCAATGTGGTGTCTCAAACACCAACCGCAGAAAATCTTCTACATTGCATCATAAATCCTAGTAGTAGAAGGCCACCTGGTCACCTGGATTGTCTGTATGACTTTATTGGAGAACTTCTCCTGTCTCAGAAGTCCCCGCTCAAGTGCCAGATGGTCAACTGGAGCCACTGGGACTCCGGATGGTTGATGGGACCCTGGCTGAGGAAGATTCTGTCCAGGGGAATCCTCCAAGGTCTGGAAATCAACAGGCTGACCAGATTGCTGAACCACGATCGTCTGGGCCAGTGGGGAACTAACAACAAAGCCTCTGCCCTCTTCGACAACACCTTCCTGATTACCCTTGGAATTAGGGGAAGAGGGAGAAAGGCATACAACACACCCTGGGGCCACAGGCAGCCTAGTGCATTGAGCCCTTCTACCCCTGGTGCTGGAAAGTTCACAAAGAATATTGGAAATTGAGTGTTCAACAGAGAGGCTAAGAGATTCAAGATCGGATGGCCGAACCACTCTGAAAACTCCTTGAAAAGACTGGGATGCAGATGCCACTCCGACTGGTCAACTGTGGCCTTGCTGAGCCAGTCTGCCTGCACATCCGAGACTCCTGAGATGTGCTCAGCCCATATCAATAGGAGGTGTCTCTCTGCCCAAAGGCACAGTTGGGTCGCTTCCTGCATGAGGGACCTGTAACGAGTGCCTCCCTACTGCTTTATGTGGACCTTGGTGGCCACATTGTCTGTGAGAAGGACATATTGTGCCGAAATCTCCTGCTGGAAACTCCTGAGGGCCAAATGGGCCGCCCTGAGTTCGAGCCACTTTATATTGTGACATAGCTCTTCTTGCGACCACCGCCCCTGGGTTACTTGTGATCCAAGGTGGGCCCCCAGACAAACAGGCTGGCATTGGCTGTGATGGTCAGTCTTTGTGGTTCCTTTTTTTCTTCTTTCCCTTTACCTTTTTTTAAAAAAAATCTTCTCTACTTTTTCACCCATTCTTCTTTTTACATTTTTTTCTCCCCTTTTCTTTTTGCATATTACTGGAACTAATTGGATTAAGGTATACAAGTGCCTCAAGATTTTTTCCCCTCCTCTTTTTATTTTTTACTTTATATTTTCTATTGGAGTGACAGTTGCTTGCTCTTGTTTTCTTTTTTCCTTTCTTTTTTTCTTTTTTTCTTGCTAAATATTACAAGATGAGTAGAAAGACAACAGCTCCAGCTTCTTCAATACCAATACTTTCTCTTCACCATCTGGAGGACAACGATCAATACAGATGATGTTACAACAGGAGAAAAAGAAGGAAGTAACATTGCAGATGATTATGCAAGGAATCCAAAAGATTGAAAAGAGAACAGAGAATATTAAGCAAAGAACTGAAAAGACAGATGAGAAAGTAGAGAATATCCAACATATGATGATGAAATATGAAGATAGATTAAAGAAAATTGAAGAACAAGATATACAAAGACATAAGAAAAATTGGAGATATTAATACTCGATTGAGCAAAGTTGAAAAGGGCAGGAGTGGACTATAGGGATGGGAAATTGATAGATCAGAATTCTATCTGAGATTCCAAAATATAGAAGAAAAAAGGGGTGAAAACCTTGTTGAAATAATGATAGGAATACAGGCAGAAGCGTTAGAGATAACTAAAGAGAAGATGATGGATGGGATGGATGAAGTGTTCCATATCTATACAAGATATGCAATGAAAAACAAGTTACCAAGAGAAGCTCACATCAGATTTACCAAGAAAACGATTAAAACACAGATACTGCAGGTGGCAAGAGACAAAATGTTAAAGTACAAAGATAAAGAAATTGTGGTACTGAAACAGGTACCAAGAAGAGTAAGAGAGATAAATTGACTAAATTGACTAAAGAGTTACTTAAAAGAGGAGTAAATTACAGATGGTTGGTACCAGAAGGTCTCTTGTTCACCTGACAGGAACAAAGACACAGAAATGACACAGTTGAAAAAGCGGAGCTATTCTATCTAGAATATCTTAGAGGAAAGGAGGAAGATACAAGAAAAGAAGAGTAAATCAAATTTTAAGAGGAGTGTATATAAATAATTGAAAAAGAAAAAGAAGAAGGTGCAGTAGGTGGTATACCCAGAAAGCAACAAGAACTAAGATCTACTAGAGCAACAAAACCTCCCTACAAATTCTAATATGGATGAAAGAAAATTGATTATGATTAATATAAATGGACTTAATTTAGTTACTAAAAGAAGAAAAGTATTTCACAAATTAGAGAAATTTAAAGTTTGATATAATCTGCCTACAAGAAGTACATATTAAAAAACAACATGAATATATATTGAAACAAAAAAAATAGAGAAATTATTCACGTCGTTGACACAATGTAAAAAAAGAGGTGTGGTCTTATATATCAGAGATACCATTCCAGCAGAAGCAATCTATACAGATGATGATGGAAGGATTTTGATGGTGGAAATAGTGGACATTAATGTAAAAACACTTTTAATAGCAATTTATGCTCCAAATGATAACCAAGAAGAATTCTACAGTAAATTACATATGAAAATAATTGAACTGCACTAAGTTAATATTTGCATGATGGGAGATTTCAATGGAATAATTAATAATCAATTGGATTATAAACACAGAAATCAACGAAGAAAATTAGAAAGACATTACCAAAATCCTTCTTTCAAATGATAGAGGAAACAAACTTAAAAGATGCATGGAGAGAGAAATATGGAAAACAAGCAATATACTTTTTATTCAAACAGACATGCATTATGGTCTAGAATAGATATGATATGGATGTCAGAATTACTTTCTAATATATGAGAAATTGAAATAGAAACAAGTACTTAGGCAGACCATAACCCAATGATAGTTACTTGGAAAGGACAAAAGAGGAGATCTAGATAGACTTTAAATAATACGATATTAAAGGAAAAAGACTTTAAACAGAAAATTGAGAGAGAATTGGTTTTCTTTTTTAAAGAAAATAAAAAAGAGGATACATCTCTACAGAATCTCTGGGACACGATGAAGGCCTACACAAGAGGTTTAATAATAGATTATACAAGGAAAAGGAAGACTTTCAAAATACTGGAAGACGACTATAAGAGACTGGAAAAAGAATTACAGAAATTTTCGCAAAAAAAAAGACATTAAAATTAAAATGGACATAACTAAACATAAAATGGGACTAATGGAAAAAGAGGAATTAGCACAAAAATTAAAAATGCTAAACAGAATTACTTTGAAGATGCAAACAAACCAGGCAGATGGTTAGCTTATAAATTGAGAAAGGAAAGAGAATCAAGAAGGATTAGTCAATTAATAGATGAAGAAGGACATGTTTGCTATGAAAATGAGAAGAAAAATATTATACAAGATTATTATGGAAAACTGTATTATCAAGAGAATATTCAAGAAGAAAAAATTAAGCAATACTTACAGAAAGCGAAGTTACCCTAGATACCCAAAGATATTGAAACAATGTTAGAAGGGAACATAACGATGATGGAATTAACAGAAGCCTTAAAAAAACAGAATGCTGGAAAAGCACCAGGTCCAGATGGATTGCCAGTGGAATTTTATAAGACTTTCAAGGAAATACTGAATCTACAATTATTAGAAGTCATGAATGAAGTTATGTCAAAGAAGAGAATACCCAAAACATGGTCAGAAACATATATTACAGTTATACCGAAGGAAGACACAGACCCGCAGCAAGTTAAAACTATAGACCTATATCCCTATTAAATTCAGACTATAAAATTTTTGCTTCAATCCTGGTAGGAAGACTGAAAGGATATTTAAATAATTTTATTCATACTGGATGGATTTCTGCTGAAGAGACAAATTAAAGACAATATGAGAATAATTCTGGATACTTTGGAATACTATGAGGCACATCCTGAAAAGCAAATGGCTTTGATGTTTTTAGATGCACAAAAAGCCTTTGACAATGTGAGTTGGCGATTTATGTTATTGCAACTGGTACAAATGGGCTTTGGTAAAAAATTTATTCAAGCCAATGAAACAATATATCACAAACAAACTGCAAAGGTCATGATAAATGGAGAATTAACAGAGTCTATAGATATAAGAAAAGGGACTAGACAAGGTTGCCCACTGTTGCCTCTGCTGTTTGTTTTAACATTGGAAATGTTGAATAGGAATATTAGAGCAGAAAAAGAAATAAAAGGAATGAAAATTAAAAAAGAAGAGTATAAATTGCAAGCCTTTGCAGATGACCTGGTATTTATATTAGAGGATCCATTGGAAACAGCATTCTAAATTAATAGAAAAGATAGAAGAGTATGGAAAAGTAGCAGGTTTGAAAATAAAGATAAAACAAGGTATTAACAAAGAACATGTTAGCAAGACAAAAGAAAGAGTTGGAGGAAGTTTTAGAAATACAGGTCACAAATAAGGTTAAGTACTTAGGGATATATATTACACCAAGATGTAGTACATTGAAGGAGGATAATTACTTTAAACTCAAACAACAGATTGTGACAGACTTGACAAAATGGGAAAATTTACAATTATCAACGATTGGGAGAATATCTACAATTAAGATGAATGTATTGTCTAGAATTTTATATTTATTCCAGACAATTCCAATTCGATTAGGGAAAGAGTTTTTCAAAGACTTAAATAAAATTGTGGTGAACTATATTTTGCAGGGTAAGAAAGCGAGAATAAAACTTAAACTGTTACAAGATGCAAGAATAAGAGGAGGGTTTGCTTTGCCCAACTGGGAATTGTATTATCAGGCACAAACCTGATGTGGGTAAAGGAATGGATAACATTAAGGAACTGTAAATTATTGACTTTAGAAGGACATGACTTGCTGTTGGGATGGCATGCTTTCCTCTGGTATAAGGGAACTAAAATTTTAGAAGACATTATATTTGAGAGGCATTGTTTTTAAATTGGGAGAAGATAAAAAAGCAATATTACTTAAAAATTCCATTATGGATATCTACCATTGAAGCTTTTTCTTATCCAATAATATATAAAAAGGAACAAGCAGTTAGATATGGTGAGATATTGAATGAAAAGGGTGAACTTAAATCTATGCAAGCATTGGAAGAACAAGATATAAAAATGAATTGGTTTTCATATTTGCAAATACAATCTAGATTTGATAAAGATATTAAATTAGAAGGTATTTATGATGAGTTGACTGACTTAGATAAAATCTTGATATGTGCTGATGAAAATGTAATCAAAAACTTTTTATGGACATTTACTAGAATTTAAATTGGAGGAGGAACAAGTTAAAGAAACAATGATTGCTTGGGGAAAAATTTTGGATATGGGATTGATATAGAGAAATGGCAGAAATTATGGTCTCAAAATTATAAAATGACAATCAACTACTTATGAAGAAAATTTGTATAAGATGTTTTACAGGTGGCATTTACTCCAGACAAGAATTGAGAGAATGTTTAAGAACAAATTGGATAAATGTTGGAAATGTCATCAGATACCTGATTCATATTACCATATGTGGTGGACGTGCTTAGACGCAAAAAGATATTGGACTAAAATCCACACATGGTTGGAAAAAAATGATAAAACAACATATTGACTTTAAGCCAGAGATATTTTTATTGGGAATTATACCGGAAATGTACAATAAAGAATTGAAATATTTGATTGTAAATGTTTTAACAGCGGCTAGGATTGTATTTGTTAAGAATTGGAAAAATGAAAAAATACCTATGCAGGAGGAAGTTATTAAGAAAATTATGGATTGTGCTGAAATAAGTAAATTGACATTTGAAATCAGAGAACAACGAGATAAACAATTTTACATGATATGGGATTTGTTTTATCAATGGTTAGATAAAAAGACATGGTAATGTAATAGATTACAAAATCTTGTAATAGAAGTTTAATAGATCGATATAAAATATAATATAGATATATATAACCATTGGATGAAAGTGCAATATAAATTTCATAATAAAATCTAGAATATCTCGTATAAAATGATGGAATAAATAGTTTAGTCATGAATGATTTATAACTGATAAACATATAAGCATATGTTAGTTTGACAATGTGAGAATTTATTTAATGTGTGAATAGTGACTATGAAAGGATAGCACAAAAGATTTGTAACCAACTGACACACTGTATGTATATAAAATGGAAGATGTTTTTATGTTTTGTCTGTATATGTTTGTCTTAAAAAATAAAAATTTTTACATAAAAAAAGATAAAATTTATTCCATGTTTTATAATATTTAGACTCTCCTTTGTCTTTTATTTCTAAAGTTAAACTATCTGATTCTGCACATGCCATAATTTTTCTTATTCTTTCTGTTTCTGAAAATATGATTGCATTTTTCCAATATTGTGCATATAATATTCTAGCTGCTGTCAATACATGTACTATTAGATACATAATTTCCTTCTTAAATTTTTCTGATATTTTACCAAGAAGAAAAAAATCAGATTTAAATGGAATACATTCCCCCATCATTTGTTCTATCAATGTTGGAATCAAGTCTCCAATATTTTTTGCAGCATTGCAAGTCCACCACATATGAAAAAATGTGCCTGGTACATCTTTACACTTCCAACAATTTAGAGGTATATTTTTAAACATTTTAGAAAGCCTTGCTTTGGTGGAAGATGCCACCTGTAAAACTTCTTATAAAGATTTTCTTTATAAGCTGTAGTCAATGTTATTTTATTTGTGGTCCAAAGTTTTTGCCATTTAGCCAATTCAATATTATAACCGAAATTTTTGTCCATGCCACCATTGTTTCTTTAACATGTTCTTCCTCAAGTTTATATTCTATTCATCCATCATCTATTCTTGTTCTAAAAACTACACTGCAGCAATCAGAAGAATACAGCACATACCCAAATATTTCCCTGTGCATGACAATGAAATACCCATATATTATATGGGAATATAATTTCTGAGGTAGCCTCATGTAGACCATGCATCTTCATCCATATTTTGTACATTGGTTAAGTAAACTGGATCTCAAATCTATAAGCATGGAGTACCATTTTCTAACGACTTCCTATTTACAGAATCATGCCAGAATCATACCTGAAATACATTGATTTGGGTTTTTTATAAGTGTTTTCTTCCATCGATTTGTTTTCATTCTGTTGTTTTTTTTAATCAACCAAATGTTGATCAATTGGTTGCAAAAGAAATTTATTGACTAATTTTCCATCTGAGCCTGACACCATAGTCATCTGAGACTATGAGAGAGTAAGTGGCCTAATGTCAGCCAGCCAATTTTCATGCCTAAGATAGGTCCACAACTTACAGTCTCCTGATGTCTTAATTACTAGATCAAATCAGTTCTCCCCTGAAATATTTTGAATGTACTAAATATATAATATTGCAAGTAAAGACCTTTTTAAAAAGAGGGAAACTTTGTGACTTTGAATGTTTAATTGTAAAAACTATTATTTAGTGTAAGCTACTCACAAAAATATTACATTCGTACCTATTTCCACATAACGACTGGGTAGATCCCGCATTTCACTTGCATGCCGTTCTTTCACTGAGCATATCTATAAAGAAAATAATATTAATTATAATTACTTGTTTTAGAAAATAGTGTAAGATCATACTGATGTATTGGCAAAGTAACCACAGTAATGTTAAGATTATAATTTCAGTAAATATTACAATTTAATGCTAGGAGCAGCATATAAAGTACCTAAATGTCTCAAAAATATCTGTAAGAGTTCATTCTTGTTTAAATTTCAAGTGTAACATTAAATTTAGTATCATAGCTTTTATAGTTGTCAGATTAGCAACTCTGTCAGACTATAATGGTAAAACCTACAAAAAGTATTTTGTCATTTTGAAATCTACCAAATTTATGCTGTTTGTAGTTCTTACGTAGAAATTTTTTTTGCCTCAGATTCATCCAAGAAAGGTTTTGTCTATGGAAAGAACTATGATTCTTTGTTACTTATTTTTATTTTTGCCACAAAATAATTATTTCCATGTTTTTAGCACTGTCTTAAATTCATATCAATATAAGTTTCGGTTGGTCAAGAAAATAAGCATTTTTATATACATAACATCATACAACTTCCAAACATTACTTAGGATTCAGTCTTACAATGTCTACTCAAGTAGCTGTTGTATTTACAATGTCTACTCAAGTATTCAGTGGTATTTACTTCCACAAAGGAAATGTTAAAGTTTTGTCCTTTTTGGTCTTTGGTTAGAAATGAAGGGCAATTGTTTGGTAGAAAACTGTTGTGTCTGCCCACACTATAATCTCTCCAAGAAAGCATGTGTTCAACATCCCAGGATTATTACTCACTAAAGTTAAGGCTGATGGAAAATAGTTGATAAAACATTCAACTTATATACTACCTTTTCAAACTAAGCAGTTAATGAAACCAAAACTCTTTTAGCAGCTCTCAAAGCACACTACTGGAAGACAAAGGAAGAAGATCATCCCAGTCTTGCCTACTCACATGCTTAAGATAAATCTGTCTGACCACTGGGCATTTGTCATTATTCCTTCTTATGAAGGTCAGCCCAATGACATTTCTATGGCAGCAGGAGTTCTCTGCACAGTAGTCAAATCAAATTTCCTTCTCCCCCCACCTTCCCTATCGCTTTCACTTTTCAGAAATAATCCTCTGTTTGTCTGTGATAGCAGCAAGCATTTATTACAAAGATAGGTAATTGTACCTTTACTGAATTTCCCCAGCCAATAATCAGTGTTAAATTATCTTTCCAGCAAAGGCTGCAGGGATACATATCAGGACGGAGGCTTA
This sequence comes from Pseudonaja textilis, assembly GCF_900518735.1. The sequence goes on from NW_020769326.1 coordinate 5,450,878, forward strand.
TATCGTCTCGGGGCACATTGGTGATTCTTTGCTTAGCAGTCATGTCAAATATCTTCACGCCCTGGAATTTTAATACACAGTAAGAGATTTCTGTGTGACATTTTTTTACACAAAACATAGAAGTATTACAGGCTATATCAAGGTGGTAGCACTATTGGAGGCACAAAAAAGATTTTGGTGAACAATTGGAAAAATTTGGCAGGAAAACTTAATGTGAATTCTCTTCTACAGCAAGCTCTTAAAATGTAGTAAACAAGGGAAGCAGTTATGTAATTTTACTTTGCTGCTGCAGTTTACAAACAAAACTCACGTATACATACATGCGCATTGATCTTTCTTTTTTGTATTTCTTATTATACAAGAAAACTACAAATGTGTGATAAGATTTACAAAATACATGAAATAATTAGTTTTTCTCTGTTCTTTAAATTGTGAGAATTAAGTTGTGCTATCTTCTAAACATGTTGTTTAGAACTAATTTCTTTCTTGAAGTTAGCTTTGCCTAAGCTAGCAAAATTTATTACAAATTCTTTACAAATGTTTTCTGACATGGAAACTGAACAAGATGTGGTTATGACCAAGAGATAAAACTCTTTATGCTTCCACTTTTGTAATTACAAAACTGTAAATTATTTGGACAATATCTCCTCCTGGACAAGAATTTCAAATCACAGTATACAGAAGTGAATGCTACAATTTCTTCCTTTCAGGAGAAAAAACATATAATAACAAGATGTTCCATTGTTTTAACACTGATTGTCAAAATTAAACTAGAAATGTTTGAAGTAGAAATATCTGTATGGGAAGACTCTACAAAATTGCTCTAAAACTACTTTATGTAGGGGGGGAAGCCCCTTCTTAAACTTTTTAAGAATATTTATTAGCCTTATACATCACTGAATACTCTCACAAGATGTAGTATTTAAAAGGTCCTACATAATGACTTTTCTGGTTGCACAACTTAGTCTCCCTTTAAATGTTTCTAAACTACAGCTCCCAGAATTTTTCACCATTGATTATGATGTGAGGAAATTTGAAGCATTCAAATGTCCAAATTAGAATATTTGGAAGGTACAGGTCTCCTAGTTCTGCCTTAAAGAAAACACACTGATTTTGAGAGGGAAATCGTGAAGGAATGTGATGGTATTACGTTTCCCAGAAAAGTGAGTAAGAGTACATTTTTCTTCTGAACTTCGAGGAGTTATTCTACGGATTTATGTTTTCCTACTAGCAAAAAGTGAGAATTACATTAAAACCATGGCAGAGGGTCAGAGAAATATTTAAGACTTCATATGACAGTTAGTCAACAGTTCTTGTTCATAAAGCAAATCTATGGTTTTGGGCTGAAGAATCCTAAATAAGAGTTTATTCTACAATCCTCTGCAAATTAAATTTCTAAACATTTCCTGAATGACGATAACAATGTGTCTCTTGAACAAATTACAGGCTTATCTTTTCTGCCTTCAGTTTTAAAATACACATGCTCACACATATGAAATCACTTTAAGATGAATTAAGGTAATGACACCAGAGAAGTACACTATCAACCCAGCAGAACTCACCATATTGTTGGCCCATGCAATCAGATTTCCTCTCCATTTCACACTCCTTATAGGTCCCTCTCCTTCATGTAAAACAGAATGCTTCCATCTATTCATCCAATTCTTTTCAAATAACAATAACTGGGTAGAAGAGTAATTTTTAAGTTTTTAAAATAGATTAATATAAATAGGTATATCATATATATAAAGTTCACTGTAAAATAAAAAGTACAGGAGAAAATGTCTTCAGTTTTTAAATTACCGCAACAAGAAAGACAATATAGGCAAAGAAATACAAGCAGAACTAAAAGTGTAAGATTTTAGGACATTACATAAAATCTAGGATAGGCAAAAATGTAATCCAGAATTTTTGCTTTTGAATGGTTTGATAAAGCTAAATCACCCAGTATGATTTAAATGTCATACTTTCAAAATATTAACCTGTGTAAAGTGGACAATATCAATTACTACAGCAAATACGTATAAACAAGGAGATTCATAAAGATTTACATACTTTGTCCTCATGTTTTATTCCTTCCTTCTCATGTAACCATGGGAAGAAAACTAGAGTCCTTCTCTTCACTTTTCATCTAAATACACATAATTGCTATTTCTATGGTGCATAAAATATATTATTAGATGCAGCTTACATTATTTGAACTGGTGATTCCTAAGGAAATGGACAGCGCTTTCTGTGCTGTCAGTTTGGCACCTGGATCCTGGCCCCCTACTCAGCTGTAAAAGCAGCCAGGGAGATGAACCACAATTGTGCCCATACAGTAAATTAGCTCCTTTGACAAAGAAGTGGCCCCTCGTCACCACCTCTTTGGCAGTGATGTGTCCCACTTCAGGAAGCTGTCCTTGGCATGGATGAAAGATTTTGAATATAGTATAAATTTGGATGGATGGCAAAATTTATGGGAACAAAATAAAAAAAATGACTTTGGCCACATTGTTTAAAGAAAATTTATATAAATTGTTTTATAGATGGCATATTCCACCATCAAAATTGGCTAAAATGTACTCATATCTTTCCCCTGTGTGTTGGAAGTGTAATAAGGAAAATGGAATGTATTATCATCTATGGTGGAATTGCAAAGAAGCCCAAATATTTTGGCAGAAAATCCAGAAATGGTTATAAGAGATATGTAAAATTAAAATAGAATATAGACCTGAATTTTTCTTGTTAGGAATTAATGAGGGAAAATATGATAAAGATATTATATACTTCATAATTCATGTAATCACAGCTGCAAGATTAGCCTATGCCCAACAGTGGAAATGTAAGGAAACCCCAGGAGAAACAGAAATAATTAGGAAAATTTGGACGCGCGCAGAAATGGATAAATTGACAAAAGAACTTAAAAAAAAGGATGAATCTGATTATTACAAAATATGGGATAAGTTTTATCACTGGTTGGAAAAAAGGAAGGATCAAGAAAATAAGACATGATTAAGGTTGATGTATATATTATATACTATGTATATAGAATGTATATATGTATTATTCTTTATACAACCTTGCGATGTAAGACAATTATGTGGGTTGGGAGGATTGCACCATGTTCATTGGTTTTTAAATGTCTTTTTCTTTCTTTTTTGTGTATGTTTAATATTTTTTTTTAAAAAAGAATATCATTGGACCCAGCAAATTTTGATAACTAATTACCAGTCATGAAACTCCCATTCCTTGTGAAGCTTATTGAGAAGATGGTCAGTCAGCAGAATCCTGCAGGAAATTCATTATCTAGACATGGGTTTCAGACTAAGGTTTATTATTGAGTTATCATATTAATGACCTCTAGTGGAGTTGGGATGATGATTGTGCCTTGCTCTCCTTGCTCTCTTGGCAACTTTTGATATAGTCAACTACCATATCCTTCTGACCTGTTTCTCTCTTACAGTGGTTCTCTTCATTTCTTTGGTGCCAATTCCAGTCAGTTAGTGGCAAGAAGAGATTGTTCACTATGCCCCTCACTTATAATCTCTAACCCCTCTTCCCTCCTTTTCAACATCTTCATGAATGGCTTGGTAAATTTATCTGCTGGTTTGGGATTTGGTATAATCGATATGCTGATGATGTCCAAGTATATCTTTTGATCCTGGATTGGCCAAGTGCGCCTGTCAGGGTTCAGTCCCAGAACTGAGAGGCTGTGTGGGTTTGAATGAGGAAGAACTGTCTTCAATTCAGTCCTATCAGGATGAAGTGCCTGTGCATGCTTGTACAGATATGGGATATTCCAACATTGATCCTTCAAGCAGTCATTCCTAATTACCCCCAAAGCAACACATAACAGAGCCACATGGGACTGCTCTTGAAGACCACCTAGAAGTTTCAGCTGGCCCAGAATACAGCTGCACAGCTGCCAGGGTTCCAAGTAATAAATCCATTTCAAACAACACTCCAAGACAATTAGATTCCTCAAAGTATAGCTTTATTGGAAATACCATATTGGCACTTATTTAAGTGAAAAACCACTCTGAAAAGTCCTGTGGGTTTGCACCTAATTAAAAGTAAAAGTTTTTCTCTCAATCCCAAACAATCAGTCACATGGTCCAATCAAGACGCTATCTGATGGTGTGTGACAACACTCCTCCTTCCTCCAACCAAGTGTAAGAATGTCCTTTGTTCTCAAGAGAAAGTATTATTTTTTAACTACATAAGCCCAGCTATCTCTAATCCCCCTCCCTATTCCACAGCTCTAGTGTGGCAGCACTGAAGCTCCAAGATGGTTTCATCCAGGCAAGCTTCAGGATTGAACAGGCTGCCCCCCTCAATTGAAGTGGATTTCTGGCAAGACAAAGCATATGGGGGAAATTAGTTGGCTCATCTTACCCCCCCCCCCTTCCTCCACCTGGAGGTCCCTTTGGCTTCTGAGAGAACCCATAATGAAACTGCTTAACCAACCTATCTGCCTTTACATCCCAGCTCTTGAAAAAAGTGGCCTCAAGAAAGGGTATTGTTAGGAATGTAAGTCACCTAACATTTGGGTTGGAAATATATAAACCAGGATAGACATTTTAACACTGTTTCTTTAAGGGAATGCTAAAATTGTAATTGGGTGTGGTTCCTCAAATGACCATAAGATGGAGCCAGAAACCTGGGTTGTTCTGTTCTGTTGTTGCTGAGAGTGTTGCCGTTCCTGCATTTTTCCCTATTGACTGTTGCTGATCATCGTTAGTCTTGGATTTGATGTGAGTCTTTTACTGAATTGTTTATGATACTGGACTTTGTTATTTGGATTATCCCTGGACTGAAAACTGACTGCTTTAACCGTGAATGACTTGGACTGTTTTGTTGGACTTTGCTAAAACATTTATTGGAAGTAAAAACCTACATTTTTATTATACAGTGTATCTGTGTGCTGGTTGTGTATTATTCAAACACTACTCTCAAATACATCTCCCTGTATGCGTAAATTCACCTAACGGGGAATTATCTCAACACTGGTTATGGGCCCAGGCCATACCAGGCTCAGATAACTGAGAGTTAGTGTGGATACACAGTACTGTATACAGACAGCTTTTACTGTTTAATTGAGGGTTACTGTCCTGGTAAAGATGGCACAAGATACTTCAACAAATCTACCACTGATAACCCGGTTGGATGGAACAAACTCTGTTTCCTAGTCTACGAAGTGCAGCCTACTTCTGCGTAGAGAAGGTTTATGGAATGTAGTTCAAAATCCACCGAATGTAAATGCTTGGGATCCAAATAATGAGGATGATGCCAAGAAGCTTGCTGACTTTAAACAGAATAACGAACAAGCTCTTTGTATAATTGGACTAACACTGAGTGACCAGCAGCTAGTCCATATTCATGGAGAAGAGTCTGCTGCTAGGTGTTGGGAGAATTTGAAGAGGATTTATGTTCGTGACAGTGTAGGTGCACACATACATCTTACACCTAAACTGTTTAGAGCACGTCTTCTGAAAGGTGGAGATATGTTAGCTCATTTGAACCTCATGAAAAGAACTTTTCAAGAGCTACATGAAAAGGAACTGATATTTTCAGAGCTGCATCAAGTTTACACCATTCTTTCCTCATTGGATGAAAGTTATGATGATTAGGTATCTTCACTGGAAGTCCTGACCAGAGATAAACTGACACTGACTGACATAACCAGAAGCAAGAAGATGGCTAGATAGGGACCAACTGAGGAAGGAACAACCACAAGAAGAGGATTTGTCTTCAACTGCCTAGACTGTTAGGAAATGTTTTTCTTGTGGGGCTAGGGGATGTACAGCTAAATTCTGTAAGAAAGGAAAACAACAGAATACTGATAATCACCAAAAGGCCAAGAAGAATGTTAGTTTAGCTATGTCTAGCAATTCAACTGTAAATCATGATTTGTGGGTTGTTGATAGTGGAGCATTGTAATGCATTACTAAAGATAGAAAAAGGTTTGTAAAGATGCCCATGAGCTAGCAACATGTTTCATTGGCAAATAGATGGAAGATTAAAGCATCAGATGAAGGTACTGCATATTGTTCTTGTATAAACGAACATTTAACTATGTTATATGTACCTAAACTGAAATTTAATTTATTATCAGTAAGGGCTTTAGTTAATCTTGGTTATGTAGTAACCTTTAGGGGAGACAACTGTATAATAGAGAAAGAGGGTAAAAGTGTTACTGTTACATTAGAAAATGATTTATATGTGATACATGATGATCAGTTGAAGATGGCTAACTCAGTTTATAACAATGCTAAGCCACATGATGAATGTATACATTTACTGCATAGACGTCTAGGGCATATTAATTTCAAAATGCTCAAACAAACTGTTGAATTGTCAGAGGGAGTAAAATTGAAACCCTGTAGCAAGTATTTAAACTGTAATGCCTGTAGCCACGAGAAGAGCAAGGTTACTCCTGCAAACAGACTAAATGGGTTTAAGACCAAAGAACATTTAGAGGTTGTGTTTGCTGACATAATTGGTCCTAAAAAACCAAGTTTAAGAGGTGTCTGCTATATTTTGAGTATTATGGACCATTACTCATGATATGGTTTCTGCTATCTTATGAAACATTCCAACATTTCTTTAACTGGCTAAGGTTTGCTGAGAAAAAAATGAAAAGTAAAGTAATTACTTTAGTTACTGATAATGGAACTGAATTTGTTAACAAAAGATTCCAAAATATTTTGAAATTGGCTGGTGTTGAGCATAAACGTTCTGCACCTTACAGACCACAACATAACTCGTTTGTAGAATGAAGAGGGCAAACATTACAAGCCATGGCTCGCACTATGTTATCTGATTCAGGTTTACCTGAAACACTGTGGGGTAAGGCCATAATGTGTAGTAATCATGTTTTAAACAACGTAGTTAATACAACAACTGGTGAATTGCCATTCACTCGGTGGCATGGCAGAAAACCAAATTTAAGTTACCTACACACATTTGGAGCTCCAGCATGGGTGCATATTCCCTCACAAGTAAGACTGAAAGGGCAACATAGAGCTAAGAAGTTATTTTTTGTGGGTTATGAGGCCAACTCGTTTAGATTCTGGGATCAAGGCACAGCTCATGTTTATTGTAGTGCTAATGCAAAATTCCTTGAGCATGTTGGGTGGAATAAACTGGAACAGGAAACCAGCAATGATATTATTATTAACACCCAAATAATCCCTAAAGATAAAATAAGTAAACCACAAATAGCCATTAAAGAGGAAGAACAGGAGGAAGAACAGGCAGAGGAGGTTAGCCCTGTATAACACAGGAGGTTAGCCCTGTATTACAAAGACATTCAACCCAAGTAACACGGCCACCTGACAGATATCAGGCAAGTGTTGCATGCCAAGTGAATACAGTCCCAAATAACTATAATGAACTAAAATTGTATCCTACTAAGGATCAGGCTGCTTGGCAGGAAGCAACGGATAAGGAATTAGAATCTTTTAAAAGATTGGAGGTATATGAAAATGTTAAGTTACCACCGGATAAACATGCCATAGGATGTAAATGGATATGTAAACTGAAGACAGATGTAGATGGGACTGTTACCCATAAAGCCAGGTTAGTAGCACAAGGGTTTAATCAGACAGCAAATGACTATGATGAGATGTTTGCACTTAGTCTGAAGGCTACTACATTAAGGGCAGCTTTAGTGTGGGCAGCTAAGGAGAAATACATTGTAAATCATTTGGATGTAGAGACAGCATATCTGCATGCACTGTTGCAACACACTATATATTTAAAGAAACCTTTAGGTATCAAAACTGATAAAACAACTGATTGCTGGAAATTAAAAAAGATTCTTTATGGTTTGAAGCAATCAGGATATGAGTGGAACCAATGTATAGTTAAAGAATTAATTAAAATAGATTTTGTAGCTGGCATGGCTGATCCATGTTTGTTTAAAAGAGAAAGTAATGGTGTAATTTCATTGTTATCATTTACTGATGACATAGCATTAATCACCAAAACTGAACAAGAAGCTACTGAAATAATTTCACTGTTAGAACAGAAATTTAAGATAAAACAGTTAGGAGAAATCAAACAATATCTTGGTTTAAAGATAGATAGAACTAGGGGAGGATGCAAAAACTCACAGGCAGATAAAATTAACCAATTACTAAAAAGTTTTAAAATGGAACTTTGTAAACTGGCTAAAACACCAATGAGCCAGGAGTTTAGCCATAGTGATGTTCAAAGTCCTATTTTTGAGAAGAACATTTATCAATCCTTGATTGGTAGTTTATCTTATCTCAGTAATTGGTCAAGGCGAGATATAGCATCAGTGTTAACCGATTAGCGAGGTTTAATGCTGAGACAACTGAAAGGCACTGGCAAGCTGCTAAGAGTGTGTTAAGGTATCTAAAACAAAGAACGCATTATGCATTGTATTTGGAGCCTAAGAATGAACTAAGTTTACTGCATATGCCAATGCAAGTTTCACTACAGACATAAATACATGTAAATCTACGTCAGGGACTGTAGTATTATTAGGAAAAGTGTTGATTGGATGGAGGTCTATTCCACAGAAACATCTAAGTTTATCAACAATGAAGGCTGAATGTTTGTCTTTATTATGTACAGATTTAGTTTATTATAAGCAACTATTGATTGATATGGGAATTGATGTAACAGATTCTATTGTTTTTGAAGATAACCAATCAGCAATACAGATGGCTTCAAATCTTGCTGCTAAGACAAGATCAAAACACATAGATTTAAAATATTTAAAGGTGAGACAATATGTGAAAAGTAAGATGATTAAGCTGGAATACTGTATGTCAGAAAATAATATCGCAGATCATTTTACAAAAGCCTAAGGCTCTGTAAAGCATAAGGCTTGCTGTAAGGATTATGGATTTAGAATATAAGGTTGTATATATTGTCCTACCCAAAGGGGAGAATGTTAGGAATGTAAGTTACCTAACATTTGGGTTGGAAATATATAAACCAGGATAGACATTTTAATATTGTTTCTTTAAGGGAATGCTAAAATTGTAATTGGGTGTGGTTCCTCAAACGACCATAAAATGGAGCCAGAAACCTGGGTTGTTCTGTTCTGTTGTTGTTGAGAGTGTTGCCGTTCCTGCATTTTTCCCTATTGACTGTTGCTGATCATCGTTAGTCTTGGATTTGATGTAAGTCTTTTACTGAACTGTTTATGATACTGGACTTGGTTATTTGGATTATCCCTGTGGCTATTCCACCATTAAGCAGACATTGTCAAACACGGATACAGGGATGTTTGCACGTATCCAATGACCTTGTTTTAGCCAACTGAATAATGTTTCAATATCACGAAACACTGACTGTTGTTGCTTTTCTTCCCAGGACACCATAGCCAATATGATAAGCATATTTGCAAGCTTGCAAACTATCACATACTTTGTTCTTTGTTCTTTGTTTATGATCTTCTTCCATATAAGGTAAAACTCTGCTACCCCCTGTGTGCTCCCCCACCCGCTTGAAAGAGGTTAATAAATGAGGTTTGTACAGAGCACCCGAGGCCGCTTTCTCAGCTCCTTCTCCAGGTCCCCCTCCTCCTCCTCCTCCCCCTCCTCCTGCTGCGGCTGCTGCTGCCTGGGTCAATCCATCTGCCTCGGGTGTGAAGTGCTGCCTCCTATGAAAACAATCGGATGTCTGGTGTCTGTTATTGGTATTCACCCTTGCGAGGGTCCCTCTAAACTTCTTCCCTGTGGGGAACTCCATAGGCAGCGAAAGAACGCAGACGGAGCAACGGACCGGTCGCTCGCTGCGACATATCCCTGGACTGAAAACTGACTGCTTTAACCGTGAATGACTTGGACTGTTTTGTTGGACTTTGCTTAAACATTTATTGGAAGTAAAAACCTACATTTTTACTATACAGTGTATCTGTGTGCTGGTTGTGTGATATTCTTCACCACTCTCACTACGTCTCCCTGTGTGCATACATTCACCTAACGGGGAATTACCTCAACAGGTTTCCCTTCCATTGCATAAGGTACTGCAATCTGCCCCTATGCAATTTTGAATCTAAAATCTTCTTCACCTCATAATGTGTCTCTTCCTGCACTACTATTGGTTTTGGAGCTACCCAATTTACTGATCTGTTCAGGAAGCCTACTGCCAGTTTTAACAAGCTACTGTGAAAGACTGGATGCACTTTCCCTAGCAAGCAAGGGAGGCCAAGTTGTACTGTAACTGGCTTAATCACTTTTACTATTGGGAAAGGACCTATGAACTTCGGCTCTAACTTTTTGCATGGGAATTTTAGTCTGAGGTACTTGGTTGATAGGTAGACTTTGCTTCCAACCAGAAGTGGCTCTTGGGGTCTTCAGCATTTGTCAGCTTGTGTTTTATAGGTTCTTGCAACTTTCCACAGGGCCCGCTTGGTGTTTTCCCACCCCTTCTTTAAAGACTCCATCCATTCACTTAGGGACACAGATGAGGGGGGGTTCTCTAGGGATCTTGGCATAGAGATGAATTCCATGCCACTAGTGGGTTAGTAAACACAGGACACATTTGAAGTGTCTTCAAAGTGTCTTCAATTACCCATAACATGGGAGTCCTCACTGCAAATATGTAAGAATTGTTTGGGAGGTAAGGAGCTAAAAAGGCTTGAAGTTGTGTTGTATTCTTTCCAATTACTTCAGCAAAGTTTCATCCAACTCAAGGAAAGCAAAATTGTAACATCAACTTCAAGCAGTCTATGTCTTCTTCCATGCAATGCTTTCTCCTTTTGAGGTCAAGGTAGCTATAACAAATATTTCCCAAGTACAAATCTGTTTTTCTAGATCAGAGATACATATTAGTCTTCTAGGTCAAAAGGATGCTTCTTAGCCTTTGTGCTATGTATGGCAGCCATATTCCAAACATCAATAAGTGGAATTAGCACCTAAACATCATTTGCATTTAACTAAACTTAATTATAATTAAGATATCTCCTAATTATATACTTTTCTTACTACATTTCAAAATTTACAGTTTAGTACTAGCCTTTAGGCATTATTCCCTGAGGCCTGTACTGTTATTTCTGAAGAATGTCTATAATCTAACCACAACTCTTGTTTTATAGAATAGCCTTGAAAGGTGCTCAATGTCTGTTACCTTTTCTATGAACTGTTAAAAAATATGAGATAAAGTTTCAGTGGTTCAAAGTCTGAACAGCTCATGCTGTAGGCTAAATAGCTCTACTTTTCTGTTTAGAAATACTTGTTACTTAGACCAAGTCTAAGAATTCATAATGCATAACAAATGCACTAGAACAAATCTGGACAGTTATTCAAATCTAGCTTCAGGCAACAGTAAATTAAAATAAGACAGCTGTTTCAATTTAACAAAGTGTTGAAACAAAATTAACACTAATGCTAATTATATATAGTTTAGTCTTGAATATGTCTAAAAGATTCTTCAGTCATCTTAATTAGAAATCTTAAATAAGATACATTATCAGTGGGCTGAAACTTCAACTGAAAAATTGACATTTTAAAAAGTAACAGAAATGGCATTCTAGAACAGGTTTTAAAAGAACGATTAATTTCAAGAAGAAAGTTTTCAAGCTACCTTTCTATTTGTAAGCACCACAAATTACATTTCTATTTCTTTCCTTCTCCAGAAAAATGATTTACTATATTGATCAATTATATTCTGAGTAATTTATATTCTCAATTACAATATAAAGATTTAAGAGAAAAAAAGTTGAATTATTACTGTTCTTTAGCTGCTAGTATGAATATTTAATATGCAAAACTAAATAAAAAATGTTGTCATTTGAATGCACTCTAAGGACAGAAATCCTGATTTATGAAAACTGATGATATTACAAGACACTTTTTGGACATCATTCTAAAAAGCAGAACATTCACAAATATAGTTAAGTTAGTAATCATCAAAATTAAAAATCATGAACTGGCCATGATGCTCACATCAAATTTACTAAATAAAGAAGATCCAAACTATTTTATAAACCAATAGGATCACAATGGCAGATATACAATGATCCTATTGCCAAACATAACAAAAGCCATCAGAATAAGAGAAAAGAAAGTCAAACAAACAAGTCCAAGAGAGCCAGTTTGATCTAGTAGTTAAGCACCAGACTAGACATGAGGAGACTGTAAGTTCAAGTTCTACTTTAGGAATGTAAGCCAGCTATGTGATTTTGAGCCATGTTCTCTCAGCCCAGCCCAGAGTGGTGGTGGTTGTGGGAAAAGAGGAGAAAGAAGTTTTAGGTAAATTCACTGCCTTGTTTATAAAAATAATAAAAATATAAATAAATAGAAATGTAGGAAATATGAACAAGGAAATGAGAGTTTTTCCATCAGGGGATTCTGAAATTTTCTTTCCTACTCCAATATTTGCTACATGATTATCTAATATTTGCAACATTTGAATATCAGGTTGGAAAGAGAGATGGAAGTCTGAATGTTTAAGTGAAAGAAAAATACAGATTTTCTAACATATTTTATACCATTTTTATAGCTCATCTCTATTACTGAAAAAAAGTTTCTGTTTTGGTGGAAGTTTTTTGTAAGAGTAATTGCAGAGTTGACAGCTGCATCTATTTCTAAAATTAATGTGCATCTATTTCTAAAATGTGATTCAAATTAAAAGATGGAGATCTCACCTGCTGGCCACTCCCACGCCCAGTTTAGTGAAGGGAAAAAAGTCACAATACGTCATGTGACGATGCTGTGACAATGTGAGTTTAACCCCCCTGACCTAGGGCAACTAGATCTAATTTTAGCACCAGGTTCAGATATATCAATAGTGGAAAATATATTTTTGTACTCCTAGTTGTTCAGCACAACTTAGAGATGCACAGAATATTATTTCAACATTTTAAAGGGAATTTATTTCAGACAGCAATTCCAAGCTAAAAGTTACTACAACTCTAAAGTGTACACAATTTAAAGTAAATCTTCCAATACCTGAAGAGACATTGCTGTGGTATTACTCTTACTTCACTTAAATAGGACTTCTCAGTATTTACTGACTGACATTTTATAGCTTACAAAGCAATCTGCCTTTCTTTTCTGGTCCTCTTCATCTACCAATGTTGCATCAAACAGCTGACTACCCTGTTTCTAAAAATGGACTGTCTTGCAAACAGTATAGTGACAATTTAATAATTTGTCAAAGTGATCTAAACAGTTATTATGAAGCACATATTATGGGGTTCAGAAATAAAGGGCACTTACTTACAAAGCATGTATTTGCTGACACTAAAAATCCAGGCAATTAAAAAAAAACCAATAGCAAGATATTTGCAAGATTATCAGGAAAAATATAAATCCTACAGCTATTCCTGAAATACCAACAACTATTCAAAATATTTCTGCTTCACCTATATTCTGCACTTAATGATCTAATGTAGATGTGATTCTTTAATTTCATATAGCAGAAATTATTACCCTTTGCTTTTTGTCTAAGATCAATTAACATGTCTTTGTGTGTACATATAAAAAAGACTATATATAATGTGAATTCTTCATACATTTTTCAAATCCACCCTGCAGTTCTACTAGCTCATGAGACATATCATCATGTAGGTCCAGGTACAGTAGAGTGATGTACCATTTCCATGTTATTGGCAAGAAAATTGGCCCGACATGTCAAAAAGATTCTTAGGAGACAAGCTCAATTGAAAGAAACTTTATATTTGCATTAGATTATTTGTCATTCCATTTTTCTCCAGGAAGTGTCAGAGACCTCCCCCTCTGGCAATAATTATTAACAAATTATACTAAAGTTTACTGTAAAACAACTTTCAGAAAATAAGAATCTTAAAACAGTAAGGGGATGAGCAGCATCAACAAACTGGAAAAATGCACTTCTTCAATTAATATACTTAATGTATATATTTCTTAGTCATCAATAAAGATGATCATATTCATCGAAAACTGACAGTGGAAAGCTATCTGACATTCAACAAAATGTAGACCTATGTTCTTCAATATTTATATTATGCTCTAATTTGTAAACATATTAAGGTAAGATATATTTTATCCAAAAGTTTAAGGTACTTAAAAATCAGCAATCAACAGATTATTTCAAAATTGGTGTGTTCTCAGTTCTTTTTTCCATTTTCAAAATTTTAGCTATTTAATTTTTTTAAACATACTTAAAATAGCTATGTAAAAAATTCATTTAAGCTAGAAAGTTAAAAATGTGGCATCTCTTTAAGAGGTAACTGAAGACCTTCTATTTCAGCTTCTCCACCCTCATTTAGCAATTTAGCATTTTATCCTATTACGTTTTAAGATTAGACCATCTTTTAAGGGTAGAAGGTTATGGCTCACAGTAGCACTATTTATTTTTTCTTTATGCCACAAGATTCCAACAGGACTAGGAATGCCCTGTTATTTACAATGTATTATTATTGTAAGATTACCATCTTCTGCCAAGTGTTCCATTCAATGTTTCCTATACTTAATTATAGTATGAGAAGAGCAGGAATGGTTCAGTTAGTCAGCCCTTTAGACATTGGTCAAAAGAAGAGCATATTTCTTTTGTATGATACCAAGTTCTCTTGATAACATAAAAGAACACCATAGTAGAACTGTGGTCAAGGGCAAAATACCATACCCCAAATTTTATGATTGCCTTTGTTACTTCATCTCAAACATCTACCATGATAGTTGGGAATTATGATAGTTGAAATACAACTTGTTAGAATGGAAACAGATTGAAGAAAATTCTCTTCATACATACTAACAATTCCTATTTGAAATTCCTACTTGATAGCTGGTCAATGTGATCTTTGCACAACTTTGACCTGTACTTCATAGACTGGGGGACTCTGTTCATACTCACTCACACCTAACTTATCTCTTCACTGTACTACCGCAGTATACTGTATATGCCCTTGAAGACCATTCAAAAGGTTCAGTGCAATGGTGCAGATTGTTATGAATATTTCTTGTTATGGTCTTATAAACACCTGTGCTTCGCAAGCTGCACAGATCCCAATAAGCTTCTAACTGTAGTTCAAGGTATTGGTAATTACCTGTAATGCCCTAAATGGCATAGGAATAGCTTAATTGCAAGGCTGATTACTCTCAAGGGTATCTACCCACCCCAAACACTCTGATAGGGAAGGCACATTCTGGGCCCCTTCACTGAAGCATGTCATCTTCTGGGACCAAGAAGGCAGATGATCCCTGTCTTCTGAAACAATTTTCCTGTTGACATATGATAGGCTCCAACCAAAAAGGCCTTTAGGAAGATAATTAATACCTGGTTCTTTCTTGAGGCCTTGAGATTAGGATGAGAACCCAAATGATAAATGTTTCGGTTCTGATTGCACATTTATTGTGTTTTATATTATTTTGTATTCATTGATTACAGTTTTTCTTTTTTTTCTTGTTGTTTGGTATACCACCTAAAGAGCATGTGGTCTCAATTGAAGAGGTGTATAAATGCTTTATAGCAATGATTTGGTGCAATCTCTGGTTTTTTTTTCAAAGGCATCCTTGTGTAAGCTGCATTGCAAAAATCTATTTTGGTGGTGATCAGTATAAAGATTAATGATACCAGATCTGTCCTAGATAGAAAGATGGACATTATTAAATCATGAAGAGCTGAAATAAGATATCAATCACTTATGCTCATTTGAGCATTCATAGACCAAATAAAATATAGAAGGACCTCAAGCTGTCAATCTGCTTGTTTAGGATAAGGGTTTTTTCCCCAGAATAGGAAAACGACCCTTCAAAAGACAGAATCATCAGGAAAATATTGATTTAGTTTTAGTTTGCTATGCCTTATTTAAGCAATAATCCAGTTCAAAGAGTAACGTTGTATCCATACAAATTTCCTAGCTAAAATACCTTATTCTTTATTAATAGATTATTCCTTTATGCAATTACCATAATGAATAAATCAGAATAATTTTGTTAGAAAAGCCACTTCTATGTCCATCACTAGTTAATTTGATTTTGTAATTTAAGAATGCCTAATAATTTGTAAATTATAATTTATTTTTTAAATTATCCCAATTATAATATTTGCCTCTTTCATATATACATCTCAATGTTTGGGTAAAATGAAAGGAAGAGGGGGAGAACTACAAAAAAATGACCAGAGAATTGGGAGTGGAAAATACAAATGAGAAATATACGTAAGAAAATAAATAAAATAATCTATACTGGAAAAAAGCCTTGATGTGAATCAATCAGAATCATAGCCTAGCAAAGTCATACATGCAAGCAACACTAACTATAGTTCAGAATGCAAATTTGTTTGTATGTTCTATCCAACATCATTTTTTTTATATTCAAGAATCTACCACCAGTTGACAGCTGCATGCACATTTGGACATTTACTAAGGATTGCATGGTCACACAGCAAGACCTTTTCGATTCCACACAGCAAATAGTTTCACTAAGCTGCAAACCATTTGTCTTCAGGTCAAAGCAAAACACAAATGATATATATCTCCAGGGTGCAATCTTTAGTACCGAGCCTGAGGCCTGTTTGCTTTAATCTGTATTCAAAGTCCACCATGCACAGCTTTGAGCAGCCACTTCTGTTGTAGGACTCATAGATACCTACATCCTTTTGCCTGCACAGAGCTATCTCCTTCACTATAATACTGAACAAATCCAAACAAAAAAGATAAGTGTACATACTTATACACAAGATATACACATAAAAATAAATACACCTTGTGCACTGTATATTATACAGTGATGTATATTTCAGAGGTTTAAACATACTCCTAATAAATATGACTTGAGTACATGCTTGTTATAGCTTACCTACTCAAATTTTACAAGTTTATGAAATGAGAAAACTTACTTTGTTTCCTCCTGTTACAAACTGCTTACAATGCGATCTCACAAACTGAGGGTGAACAGCAACAATCTGAATAGAGAAAAAAATAAATACACTTGTATTGCGATGCTAGGATTACAGTAGTCCCTAGTTAATGATTTTCTGAAGTAGTACTTATGATCAGTCCTCAAAATTCCACTTGTTACAGCATCCCAGAAGTCAAGTGATGATCTGAGTACTTGGTGTGTAATTATCCTGTTTCTTAGAAAATAAGGCAGGGCCTTATTTTCTAGTGACTCACGAAAAAACAGCTAGGCTGTCTTTTCAAGGGGTGTCCTATTTTTCCCTTCACATGACTCACTTGATGCCCAGGCCACTTCTTTCATGGCCAAACCATCGGCCAGGCACTTGAGTTCCGCCACTGCCACTGGGGGAGTGGGGGGAAAAAGAGAGGAGGGAGTGGGGAGGAAGAGAGAGAGAGATTCAATCTAACCTCAGAGGGCTGGCGGTGATGTTTTATCTCTCTCTCTCTCCCTCTCCCTCTCCCCCTCCCTCTCTCTCTCCCTCTCTCTCTCTCACACACACAGGTCCCTCACACAAACACACACACACACACACACACACACTCCAGGGCAGCCACATTCCTTCACTAACCTGTTTTCCAGCTCTGTTCTTGCCGGGGGAGAGAGAGAGAGAGATGGTATCCTGCAATCCCAAATAAAGAACGATCGATCGGTAGGAAAACAGAGTGGGGGATTATCCTGCAGATTTTTTGGGAATTTCCCAGGGACTCTGCTGCTTCTGCTTTTGGCTTCATGCAAGGAAAGCAGCAGAAGCAGCAGAAATCTTTCTTTCTCTCCCCCAAACTCCACCAGAAATGAGTCTCTGTGAGACTTGTCATGCCACCACAGCCTCTTGGAGCAGGATGCATTGCAGGGTCTGCTAATTTCTGGCGGAATTTGGGAGAAAGAAAGAAAGACTTCTTCTGCTTTTCTTGCATGAAGCCAAAAGAAGAAGAAGAAACAGAAAGAAGCAGCCCATTGGCCAGACAAGGCCGCAAAAGAAGTGGCCTGGTGTTGAGGCATGTGGGGCATGTGAGGCAAGTTACCCCCTCTGGCTTTCCCCCCTCCCCTCACTACCTTGTATTGTCCATAATGCAAGCAATGTGAGAAACTAGCTGCGCATGCACATAAATAGGGCCAAATTTTGGGGACAGGGCTTAATTTTACCCCATGCGTACAAAACAGTGCTTGGCCTTCTTTTTGGGGTGGGTCGTGTTTTATGAGAAACATGGTACAATGTCACAGCAATCTGCAGTAATACAATTGTCATTTACATTCTTCACTACTACTATTTGATAGCAAAATCAATGAGGAAGTCAGCAAGAGGTCCTAAAGGGCAAACATGTGATATTGCACTTAACGATGTCACAGGATTTGCTTAATGATGACAAATGAAATTGCCAAAAAGATGCTGCCAAGCAACGCAACCTTATGACATTGTGCTTTACAATAGCACTGCTTAGCAACTGACAGCTGTCCTTAATTAACTATTTATATCTGTTATTCCTTCAAAAAGCAAAAGCAAACATTAATTCATACAGAATTATATACAGTAATATTAATTAAAATCTATTTTCTGAACTTAAAATCAATACTACTTTCTTTTTACTCTATCAATTATCTTTGTCCTAGTTAGTATCTTCCAGCTTTTGGGAGTATCATTCTGGCTAACTGTACCAAGGCCGAGAAATATTGTAACCAACTGAACTATTAGTTCCACAACTGAATTCCATTCTATTGTGGCCTAAGACCCTACACAACCTGGCTCCTAATATAACATATTTCTGGGCTGATGATAAATAAATCACAAAAGATCATTAGGTAACTTTAATTTAACAAGCCACGTTGTCAGTTATTCCTATCTTGTCGGAATAAGTGCAACTATTTTTGAACATAGCAGTACTATATTGTTGAAAATGAAGTAAAATATTTAAATAAGTTAAAGAATAAATTAATAAGATAATGAATAAATTAACATAAAAATACATTCCATACTTTAATCGGGCAATCAAATGTTTCATGGAATTCTTCTCCTGTGTACAATCCAAATACCTGCACCTGAAATAAATAATATGTTTTTAGTATTGTATTAATTTATCTCTAATTTAATTGAAAAGGTCAAAATAATTATCAAATATATCCAGTTATACTTTAAAAAAGCAAATGGCAGAAGTATTTTGAAGTTATTTGTTTATTATTATAAATATTAAACAATAGTACCTTTAAAGCTGTAAATTGCATGAACCAGATAATGTGGGAAATCTTTTTTGACATGGTGATTCTGATCAAGTAAAATGACTGCACCACTATTTTTACTATCTTTACTTTCTTTCCTCATAGCCATACTTTTATTGCTTCAGGCATATGGGTTAGCCAGCTTTTAACTGCAGATGTTATGTTACAGAACGGAATATTTTATTGGTGAAATGTGATTAAACACACAAGTTATTTGTCTCCGGTGCATAAGCTCTCAGTATATATGCAAAATAACAAAGTAATAATAATCATAGTAACAAAAGATAATAATCATAATAATGATACCAACAGAATAGAAGAGATGAGGACTTCTGGTTTGAGCTTCTTCAGTGACAGACCGAAATCCACGATCGTACACGGTTTCGATCCGTGTACTCACTCACCGCCGGAGTGCCCCGAGCCGGCTGGATTCAGGGCTAAGCCATCCCATAGAGGTGGTGAAGAGGGGGGAGACTGCCAGAAGGGTCGAGGAGAGCCACATCTCTCCTCCTCAGCTGGCCATTACTCCCTTTCCCGAAGGCAGTTGCAGTGGTGGTCAGAAATGGCCACCTCAAAGAAGAACATGACCAGAAAAGGATGTGCAGGAGGAAGATAAGAAGAGAAAGTTTTGGTTGACCGGGTTAAACTGAAAAAGCAACAGCGTAAGGTACCCTGGAATTTGAACTATAAAAAATAACATTGTTCCCAAAGAAGACTTTGAAGCAGCAATGGAGAGAAGGAAGGGAAAGGATTTGGCTTTTTTTTTTTCTTCCCTTCTTTATACTGACAGCTAAGAGATTTAAGTAAGGAATTGACCAAAATCCACTTTGACATCGATAGGCATTTAAGCTGAAAATAAAATGTCAAAGGGATAATAAAGACTTTTGGATACTCAAAAACCTTTAAAAGCAGGAAAGGAGAGAAAGGGAAAGAATAAAAGGTCAGAATCTGGAAAAATGGAGGAGACTGCCTGGAACTAAAAGGAACTTACAGTGAAACCTTAACAAGATTCCTAAAAGATACATTCTAACTGAAACTTTGTAACAAAATAATAGAACCCCAGGAAGAGAAAGTGGAAAAAAGAAGCAAGAAGAAACAGCTTTGGATTATTTGGATTACTTGGTGATTTTGGGCTATTGGATTTAAATGACTAAAATCAATCGGCTAGTTGTTTAAAAGTGTTTAAAATGGCTTCACTTTTAGAAGAACTGAAGATGGAACTTACAAAACAGCAAGAAGATGCACAAGAAGGAAGAGGTTCTTTTGGCTTTGTATTTCAATTTTTAGAAATGGAGATCTGGAACTATGAGAAACAAGAAACGCTTGTAGAACAAGAAGGTTGGGACAAAGAAGAAGCCATCTTTAATGATCAAGTAATTTTATGTGGGGGGAAAAAAGGAAAGGGGGGAAAAAGAGTGAAAAGTTTAAGATTTGAAAAAAAAAAGAATAGTTTGAAAAATAATTACAATATTAGGAAGCAACAGAAGAGACGATCACAGAAGAGAGGATTAGAAGTAGAGAGACAAGGGGGCAAAAAGGGGAGGGAGAAGAAGAGGGGGAAGAAGGAAAGGAAAAGAAGTTATAAAAGACAGAAACAAGATATAGAGAAACAGGGAAAATGTGTAAGGATTGAAAGTATAAGTCTATTTAGAGATAATGGGTAAAAATTTAATTGAAAAAGGGATTCTGCAAAGGTACATAAGATAGTATTGTTCTATTAGAAATAGAAATAATTTTAGAAAATATGAAACAATGTATGATTAAAATGATGGATAAAATACTTATTGTAATGCAGTGGAATGTTTGTTAATAAATAAATGAAATAAAAGTGAATGAGAGAATGAAATTAGGAAAGGATGGGAACATTTTAATTATTATTAATGATTTATAAAAATATAAGTGAAGAGAAATATGGAAAAAAAGAATTAATTATGGAAAGTTTATAAGTGTTCACAAGGAAGTATGATATTCAATTGAAAAGAAATGTTAAAGATTCTAACTAATATTAATGATAGAAGTAATTGGAATGGAATGAGTGTTTTATTTACTATTGTTTGATATATATATATATATATGGTATTCATATATACCATATATATATATGGTATTCATATATACCATATATATATATGGTATTCAGCTTTGTTTGGGTATTTTCCCACGTCATTATAGTTATGCTTTTAAAGTCGTAGCAATGTTTTGGCAGAATCTCATCTGCCATCATCAGGCTTTTGTATTGTGTTTGTCTGTGAGTCAGACTTTCACGGGCCGTTTCAGTTTTAAATTTGGGGGTAGCCTACTGCTGTGCCAGAATGGTTTTTTCTTCATCCTGATTGGTTGGGAGTCTTGGTCTGTGTTTATTGGTCTTGGAGTTTGCTGTTCTGCTTGATTGGTGTTTCTAATATCTTCTGTCTGTTTTGTGGCTTTTTTTGTCTTGATTGGCTGGCAACAGGGTGTTTCCTGTATTGGAGGCTTTTAGTGCGGCTTGGCTCCGAGTAAATGGACGGCTATCATTTATTAGGAAGCTAGGTTTCATCTGGATGCCTGATAGGAGTGTGTTTGAACTGAAGGTATCAGGGGGATCTGTTTGTGCCCAGGTGTTGGCCTGGCTTGTGGTGTGGAGATTTTGTTTGTTTGTTTGTGAGTGCAGGCTTTCAAATAATTGACAGTCTGGTGGAATCATCTCTTCTATTCATGCTTTCAGGTCTTTTTTCAATCTATGGCTTCTCTGATAATTCTGTAGCTGGGGTTTTCTACAGTAGCTAGGATTTTGGTGCCATTGAAATTGATGCTATGACCTGTTGCTTTCATGTGTTGGACTAGTGAGGAAGTGTGTTCCAGCTTTTTTACTGCATTTTTGTGTTCATCCAGGCGGGTACTTATTCTTCTATTGATCTGTCTAATGTATGTGGCAGGGCATGATGCACAGGGGACTTCATATATGCCTTGGTTTTCCAGGTCAAATTCCAGGTCCATTTACTCAGAGCCAAGCCGCACTAAAAGCCTCCAATACAGGAAACACAGTGTTGCCAGCCAATCAAGACAAAAAAGCTACAAAACAGACAGAAGATATTAGAAACATCAATCAAGCAGAACACAGCAAACTGCAAGACCAGTAAACACAGACCAAGACTCCCAACTAATCAGGATGAAGAAAAAAAACATTTTGGCACAGCAGTAGGCTATCCCCAAATTTAAAACTGAAACAGCTGTGAAAGTCTGACTCACAGACGAATGCAATACAGAAGCCTGATGATGGCAGATGAGATTCTGCCGAAATGTTGCTACAACTTTAAAAGCACAACTATAATGACGTGGGAAAATACCTGAACAAAGCTGAATACCATACATGTAAGTACCTGTGAAAACTTCACACACACACACACACACACACACACACGTTTTCTTAAGTTTTCGCGGGTACTTACATGTATGGTATTCAGCTTTGCTAGGGTATTTTCCCACGTCATTGTAGTTGTGCTTTTAAAGTTGCAGCAACGTTCCAGTAGTTGTTTGTTTGTTTCCGCTTCCATGGTGAACTTGATTTTGGGGTGTGTGCTGTTTAGGTGTGTTAGGAAATTGTTTAGGTTTTCTTTTCCATGGGGCCAAATCACGAATGTGTCATCGATGTATCTTAACCATAGTTTGGGTTTGTGGGTGGCATTAGCCAGGACTCTGGATTCAAATTCTTCCATGAACAGGTTTGTAATGATGGGTGACAGTGGTGATCCCATAGGGGCTCCTTCAATTTGCTTGTATCTTTGTCCTTTGTATATGTTGTATATGTTGTCCTTTGTATATGTTGGTTAAGCAGTGTTCTGTTAGTTCCATGAGGTGTTTAGCTGGTTGGTATTTATTTTTGATGATTTCAAGAGTTTCTTTTATTGGGACTTGAGTGAATAGTGAAACCACGTCGAAACTTACAAGCAGATCTTCTTGCTCCACGTGTAAATTGAAGTTTAAATAAGAGTTGAATGGATAAAATTAAAAGATATAAAGGTGTCATACTCCAATTAGTAACTACAGGGGAAAATTTGTTTAATGAGAAAAGATAATATGAAATTGAAACAGGAGAGACAAAAGTATAAATATAATGATTGGAAAGACACTGAAACTTAGAAAAAGATAAATAATTGAATTTAGATATGAGATAGTTAAAAATAAAGTTGAAAAAACCAAGGGCCAGGAAAAATTATAGAGAAAATGTTAAAATAGTAATAAGATATGGAATAGAACACAAAAGATGAATATGAAATTGAGTTTGTGTCTGTATGAAGAAGTGATAACTCGGGATCATGCTATTCTCAAAAAAAGATGTTTTATTTGTATTATGTTTTTGTGAAAACCCAAATAAAATTTATATTAAAAGAAACGAATAGAACAGATGAGAAAGATACAATTAATATAGCTGTAACTACATGGATAATATACTCAGACATAAGACAGAACTATGGAAGTTAAGTATTCAGCAGAGTGAAGAAATGAGGGGAAAAACAGTGTGGTCTAGTATTTTTGGCATGCAATGTCCTGTAGCGGCATCTTGAGGGGAGAAGCTGAAACAGGATGTGAAGGTACTGTAGATATTTTCTCAGTCCTCTTTCTGACCCAGGTTCTCACTAGAAGGCAGGTTGGTTGCAATAGTTTTTTCTTCAGACCTAGCTATCTGCTGAAGTCTGTTTGGTTGTTATACCAAAACAGACATTTATAGAAGTACAAATGACAGACTCAATAATTCCTCTGTAGAACTGCATCAGCAGCTTCTGGGACAATCTGAGCTCTCTGTATTGGCATAGAAAGAACATTTTTTGTTGTGCCTTTTTAATTATGTTAGGTACATGATTTGACATTTTCATTCACATCTTAGAATGTACATTTGTACTTGACAGACTGTTCTATAATACTTTGTTTTGGCATAATATATAATATTAATTTACATCTGCCTTGTTACACTATGCATTCTATCATTCCTTTAACAAAAGAATAGAATCTTGGGCTTTTTCAGTGTTGGAACTGATGAGGACAAAATAATGTTTTGCTGCAGTGGTGGGATTTAAATTTTTTTACTACTGGTTCTGTGGACATGGCTTGGTGGGCATGGCAGGGGAAGGATACTTTAAAATCTCCATTCCCCACTCCATTCCCACCCCACTGACTGATCCCATTCCTTCCCCACCCCACTACCTGCTTTCCAGCTCTGTTCTCCTGTGCAGGGCAACAAAAGAAGATCCAGCTGATCAGCTGGGACTCGGGAGGCAGAGAATAGTGGGGCCAGAGCCAGTCAGAAGTAGTATTTGCCAGTTCTCCGAACTACTCAAAATGTCTGCTACCAGTTCTTCAGAACTGGTCAGAACCTGCTGAATACCACCTCTATTTTGCTGTCAGATCCTTTTCCCAGATCCCTTAATGTGTGGTAGTCTTTTTTTCAGCTTGAAGTTATGGATCAAATATTTGAAGGTATGACAATTAATGTATGGAAATTCTCTCTCTTAAATGATTAATATTAAGTGAAAATTAGCTTGATTACACTGCAGCTCATACAATGTATAGTTTTTGCAATGGTCTATGGCTACACATGTAATATACCTACATCTGAAACTTAATACTGTTAAAATATGCTTAGCTAGGTACAGTGAGGTTGTTGTTTAATTTGGTACAGACCTGCCAAAGAATTCAATAATAAACAAGCCTGGACCACTTCAGTCAGTCAGACCTTGAGGAGTGGTATCAAATGTACACAATATACAAGCAATGTTATTTCAAGGAAAGGCATCTGAATAGATTATAGCAGAGTTTTATCACCCTGAATTACTATTAGTCAAGGCTGCTGCACACTTAAAAATAAACAAATAAAGACATTCTAATAAGTGAAGATATCAATCCTCAAAATCACTAAAATGTCACAGCTCTCTGTTCCCGAAAAACATGGGTAATTGTTGGCTGTGCACAAAAATGATGTATGTTCCCAGTCGAGACAGAGGGTGCCACATTTTTTAAAAGAAACAGGGTGTGTGTATGTGTTATTGATTTCACATTTCTTTAATGCTGTAATAGTTCTCTGACTATAAAGCCTGATAGATGATGACTGCTTATCAAAATATTCCAGAAGTAGCAAACATAAAAGTTTTTAAATATATATGGATGAAAAAGTACCAGTCCATAGAAATTTTGCACACAGGAATCCAATTTTCTGGATTTATACCAAAGAAGCATTAAGATATATTCTTGCAGGAACATCAGACTAGTCAGTGAACTATAACTGGCACCACAGCAATAATTGCAGTGACATGTGCCTCTGCCATAGCTGTTAATCAGCTTAATACCAGTAACAGTATTGGCATTTTTTGTAATTACTTTTCCAAAAGTAGATTTGAACCGAATATATTTGACTTTAATGATGAGTTTTCTGAAGTGTGTTTTGTAGTAAGGCAGATGCGCCAAGGTAATGTTATTATAGTATTTCACTGTACACAGATCTTCCAGTGGTCTGGAAAAATAACAATTAAGGACCTTCAGAGACAAAGAGGAAAAAAAAAACTTGCTCTTGATATACCTTTCCATCTTCAGAACAGACACCCATGTGCTCACCACTTTCATCAAGACTAATCTGATTGATCTTGACTGGACTCTGTTGAATGTTAACAATCAGAAAAGAAAAATAAATTAAGAAAGAAGTATTACTTAGAATAAGCAAATTGTTTCAGCTTCCTATTCAAGATAAAAACTTACCTGCTATGGTCCTCAACTCATCAAGTTCAGTGCTGTCCATTAATTATATATAATAATTTACTAGAATTTGTAGAAAAGATAGTGCATATATATGTGTGTTCGTGCGAGTGTGTGTATATATACACATATACATACACACACACACACAAATATATATATATATATATATATGTATGTATGTATATACATACATACATACACAGAGAGAGAGATATTTATATATATATATATATAAATAAAACAAGTTCCAGGTGTCTCTATAAAAAAAAGAGAAGACATCATGAACTCCGGAACTTAAACTATATTATCCACTTACCTTTCGCTAGCCTATGCTAACATCATCAGAGTGTAAAATCTACCATTGAAGAGATATTCGCCTTTATGCATCATTGACAATTTGACTGATGCCAAACCAATTGATTTTGCTGTGGCCCTCGAATCAATAATTTTCCGACTCGAGGTTATCGAAGAGGTGAAAAATTCCATCAGACAATGGCTGATAGGGCTCCTTACCAGCCATAAGCAGAGTGCCATTCTATCAATACCTGAAATGTTGGCCCTCCAGGAACTGAGAAAGGATAATCCCATCGTTGTACTGCCAGCAGATAAGGGCAGGGCGACAGTAGTCATAGATAGAACAGATTGTAATAGGAAGGTCTATGATCTCCTCAATGACAGGAGCACTTATCAACTTCTGGATAAGGATTCCATGACATTGCTTAAGAGCCAAATTAATAACATAGTCGATAAACTTAAGAGGCTGGGGAAAGTTGAAGAGGACGATCTAAAAATAATTCAACCAAGGGACTCAGCCATAGCATGGATCTATGGGTTACCAAAGATCCACAAGGCAGAGGTACCCCTGTGCCCCATTGTCTCCCTGCATGGCATTCCCATGTCTGGTTTAATCAAGTGGTTATATCAGGGGTGGGCAACTATGGCCCTTTTATGAATTATGGACTTCAACTCCCAGAATTCCTGAGCAAGCCATGCTAGCTCAGGAATTTTCGGAGTTGAAGTCCACAAGTCATAAAGGGGCCATAGTTGCCCACCTCTGGGTTATATGGACAACTGCAACATCTGATCGAAGGCACCACTACCATCATGGGATTCTCTACTGACTTTCTGCAACAGTTGGAGGGAGTGGAAGTTGGGGAGGATGAGACAATGGTGTCATTTGATGTCATATCATTGTTCAGATCCATTCCCCAGGAGTTAGAGGCCCTAACTATAAAGGAGCTCCTATTGGAGAAGGATTTGTGAAACCCCAAATCCCTTAGCCAATCTCCTGTTGAATTTCTGCCTTAGGACCTACTTTACATTTGACGGCCATAGGTATGAACAAAGAGTACACCTATGGGATCCCCGATCTCAGGAATGATTGCAAAGGTGGTCCTCCAGAAATTGGAATATGAGGCAATGAAAATATACATGTCCAGGTTTTGGGCATGTTATGTCAATGACACATTTGCCATTATTAAACAGCAAGATAACACCAGATTTATGAGAATCCTTAATTCCATATACCCAGATATTGAACTTAGGATGGAGAAGGAGACCAATAACATGCTGGCCTTCCTGATGTGCTAGTCATCCATAACCCAGATGGGAGCCTTGTATCCAAAAATCATGAGCACAGACCGTATTTTACACAATGAGAGCAACCATCCCACTGCACATAAAGTCAGCTGTATTCGGGCCCTGTTCAATAGGGTAGACACCCATTGCAGCACACTAACGGCCAAAGCAAAGGAGCAGGCATATCTCTATCAGGTCTGTAAGCTCAATGGTTATTTTTTTGGACTTCATCTGAAAGTGTGTTATACCTAATGCCCAACAGCCTATTGAAGATACAAGTGGAACATTTGTGTGGAGGGTGCTCCCATATATATGGGGCCATCCGAAACTGCTGCACTCATCCTTTTGGTGCATGGGGTCAAGGTGGCAATTTGTGCACCAAACCCTGGGAATAAAAATGTCCAGATCAAACCCTGAGAATGAAAATGATGTGCCAAAAAGAAACATTACCCAAAGAGGAGGCATCCTTGGTGGTTTACCTTATTAACTGCAGTAACTGTGTAAGCAACTACATAGGGAAAATGGCTAAGCGGTTACAGACTAGAGCGCATGAACATGAATTAGCTGTCTGGCACAAAGAACAGCATTCCCAGATCTGGACACACATGAAGGAGCACAATCATGTTTAATTTTCAAGAGGGTGAAGTTGTTGCCCATAATGCAATTAAAGGGGGACATGTACTGAAAGAAGCCTGGTTTTCCAACAATAATTCCATCAATAGGCACATTGAACTGCCACTGGCTTACCAAGTATTGAGGAACCAGGAAAGATCCTGCAGGATGAGCAGAGACCACTTCCCATTGGGGAACAGGGACCGACAGAACTCCCCCTCTTGGGTATGTAGATTCATCCTATGGAGGCATAGCCAGTCTGGGCCAAATGCAGAGGAGCCCAGCAGAGCTGCCATGGACAATGAGGAATGAGACATGGACAATGAGGAATGAGCCGGGCTGATTACAAGATTATGGGCACAAAAACAAATGAATCTGGTTGATATATCAAATATGCCTGTGAAGTGGAGGTCTGTTGGTGTGGTGGAGGGGGTTGGATAGAATGCTGTCAACAATAGGAGTTGAGCCTCCATTGATTAACATGTCTGAAGTAAAAATGATAGAGCTAATCACAGGTGGGAGGCGGGTGGATGGGCTTATTACACACGCAATGGCTAAATTGATCAATGATACATAAAGGCGAATATCTCTTCAATGGTAGTTTTAACATTCTGACGATGTTAGTAGAGGCTAACAAAAACTAAGTGTTTAATATAGTTTAAATTTAAATATAGTTTAAATACATATTAGAGGAATAACTAGCAACTGTAACCCAACTTGCCCATTATTACACATAATTCTTATGACTGGTCAGTTAGGTCAGACCCTAAAAAAACTACTTGACCCAACACCAAACACATGACTGTATTTTGGGTGCTTGGCAACTGATCTGTATTTAGAGCCATTTAGTGAAATAGCTTATAAAATGCACACCAGAACAAAATGTGTATTCTTTTTAAGATGACTATATCAAATGTGAGGGTCTGTTAAATTAAATTGTTCATATGAGTCTTAACTATTTCTCTCATAAATGACTGGAGATTTTTTTTCATGCCGGTGCATTTCTATGAAGTTTGGGAATCCAATATTTCATTGAAATCTCCTCTTATTACTATTTTATTTTATCTACTCATTCATATGTTGAAAACATTCCTAAAATGTAATACGAGAATATAAATTAGATTCATAAATATTAACTATAACTATTACAGTTCCTGATATTTTAACATATAAAATTAAATAAAAACCCATTTACATTTACAATAACTTGTTGCAATCAATTGGGAATCCTTTTCAAGATAAAATCTTTTTTAAAAAAAAACAACAAATTTTATTAATTTTAAAGACAAACAAAACATCATTAAACATTGAAAACATAAAACCTCTTTCCATTGTAAATCTTTACAGGGCAGATAAAACATTATTTTATGCAGCATAATTCTAATTTATCCCATTTCCATATGGACACATAAATATCTTTTAGCAAATTTCTCATTATTTCTCTTTACTCTTATTCAATTACATTTCTTTTCTATATTTATCTATTTTATAC
>NW_020769326.1:5490343-5543098 GCF_900518735.1 Pseudonaja textilis
GTATAAAATAGATAAATATAGAAAAGAAATGTAATTGAATAAGAGTATGGAAATGGGATAAATTAGAATTATGGGTATAAAATAATGTTTTATTTGCCCTGTAAAGATTTACAATGGAAAGAGGTTTTATGTTTTTAATGTTTAATGATGTTTTGTTTGTCTTTAAAATTAATAAAATTTGTTTCAAAAAAAAACTGCAAAAGTGATGGTAAATGGAGACATGACTGAGAATTTCAAGACAAAGAAAGGCACAAGACAAGAATGCCCATTGTCCCCTTTACTATTTATATTGACATTGGAAGTGTTAAATAGAAATATCAGACAAGATATAGAAATAAAAGGTATGAAAATTAATAAAAAACTATAGAAGAATATTGAAAATAAAGAGAAAACCAAAATACTAATTAAAAACATCACAGATAAACAGAAAAAAGAATCGAAGAAGATAGATAGTCAGATAGTTAAAAAAGTAAAATACTTAGGAATCCAACTAACAGCAAGATGTGCAACAATTAAGGAAGATAACTATATTAAACTAATTTTAGTTTACTTTAGTTTATTGTCAATGCACTTTGTACAATGAAAGTAAATGCCATCATCAGTGTACATCATACATAAGAACACTATAAAAATAAAACAAAAACACACATCCTTCACATTCTATACAATTGAATTGAGAACCTGATACTGCATTAGTATTACAGTATGTAGTAGAATTCAATATAGTTACTGCAGTGGGAGAGAAGCTATTTTTTAGCCTATTTGTCCTTATTTTCATTGTCCTGTACCATCTGCCAGATGGTAATAGTTCAAAAAAGGGTGCCCAGGATGAGATGGATCTTTAAGAATGTTTTGAGCTTCCTTAAGGCAGCGGGAGCTATAAAGCTCTTCCAAGGAGGGGAGAGGGCAACCAACGATCCTCTGGATAATGATGTTAACCCTCTGGAGCGCTTTCCTATCTGCCACTGTGCAATTGGCAAACTATACACAGGTGCAATAAGTTAAAATAATCTCTTTAATGCAACAGTAAATTGTCCCCAACAATTTTTCTTTCAGTTGTTGTTTTCTGAGAAGTCTTAGGTAGTATAATCTCTGCTGGGCCCTTTTGTCCAGTGCTGCAATGTGAGCATCCCAGGTCAGGTCCTCTTTTATGATAACACCCAAAAACTTAAAACTGGTCACTTGCTCCACTTGGTGTGCTCCACTAAGTCAGTGGGTAAGATGTCACAATTTGTGTTCTCAAAGCAATCCTGAAATTGTTGGGAAGCATCCTCTGGCCAAGATTTCACCATCTTTATTACAAGCAGAGCCTGTCTCCTGAGGGGGATGTATGCTGGTGCTAAAAGCAGTGACATATGGTCTGATTGTCCCAAATGTGGTAATTGTATAACCCTGTAGCCATGTTTAATGTTGATATATACTTTGTCCAATATGTTTGCTCCTCTAGTGGCACATTTAACATGCTGATATAATTTAGGGAGCATTGCTTTTAAATCAGCCTGATTAAAGTCCCCCGCTTTAATATATACAGCATCAGGATACTTATTCTGCTGATTATTAACGATGTTGTGCAAGAATCCCAAAGCTATGGTAATATTGGTATCAGGTGGGATATAGACTGCAGCAATCAAAACCATGTTGAACTCCTGTAGAAGATATATAGGTCTACATTTAAGAGTCATATACTCCAGGTCCATGGAGCAGTGGCTATCTATAGTCTTTATATTGACACACCAGGTTTTGTTCACATAAAGGATTAAACCTCTCCCTTTGCTCTTACCAGATTCTATATTCCTGTCCTGCCGGTGAGCTATGTAGCCAACAGCTGCATCCGGAATGAGTGATTGAAGTCTGTGATTAACAAAACACAGCAGTCTTTGCAGTCTGTAGCCTTGATTTGTCCATTTTGTTAGTAAGAGATATTTCATTGGTAAGAAATATATTTGGAACTGAAGGCTTGTGTGGAAACTTACTCAGCTTGGGTAAGTAATGCAACAAATCAAATTAGATCTAGAAAAGCAGAAAAACTTGCAGCTATCACTGATAGGAAGAATAGCTACCATAAAAATGAATATCTTGCCAAGATTACTATTTTTGTTCCAAACAATTCCGATAAAGCTGGAAAAAAAATACTTTGAGGAGTTAAATAAAATAATGTCAAAATAAATTTGGCAAGGGAAAAAAGCAAGAATAAGTTTAAAAATGTTACAAGCTTCTAAAAACAAAGGGTTTTTTTGGTTGCCTGACTTGGAGCTATACTACCGGGCCTCTGTACTTACATGGCTGAAAAAGAATGGATACATTTAGAATGGAATGGAATGGAATGGAATGGAATGGAATGGAATGGAATGGAATAGAATAGAATAGAATAGAATAGAATAGAATAGAATAACAGAGTTGGAAGGGACCTGAGAAGTCTTCTAGTCCAACCACTGCTTAAACAGGAAACCCTACACCACTTCATACAAATGGTTATTCAACAGCTTTCTAAAAACTTCCAGGGTTGGAGCATTCACAGCTTCTGGAGGCAAGTTGTTCCACTGATTAATTATTCTAACTATCAGAAATTTCTTTTTAGCTCTAAGTTGCTTCTCTCCTTGATTAGTTTCCACCCATTACTTCTTGTTCTGCCCTCAGGTGCTCTGGAGAATAGTTTGACACCCTCGTCTTTGTGGCAGCCCCTGAGATACTGGAACACTGCTATCATGTCTCTCCTAGTCCTTCTTTTCATTAGATTAGACATAGCCAGTTCCTGCAACTGTTCTTCATGTTTTAGCCTCCAGTCCCCTAATCATCTTTGTTGCTCTTCTCTGCACTCTTTCTAGTCTCAACATCTTTTTTACATTCTAGCGACCAAAACTGAATGCAGTATTCCAAGTGTGGCCTTACCGAGGTATATAGTAATAACACTTCATGTGATCTTGATTCTATCCCTGTATTTATGCAGCCTAGAACTGTGTTGGCTTTTTTGGCAGTTGCTGCACACTGTTGGCTCATATTTAAATGGTTGTCCACTAGGATTCTGAGATCCCTCTCATAGTTACTACTATTAAGCAAGGTACTGTGCCTGTGCATTTGATTTTTCTTGCCTAAATGTAGAACCTTATTTTTTTCATCAATGAATTTCATTTTGTTAGATAGCGCCCAATGTTCAAGTCTGTCAAGATCCTTCTGTATCTTAAAGCCTATCTTCTTGAGTGTTGGTGTCAGATCCATGTATCTGTCATTTCTTCAGTGGAAGAAGAAAAAAAAAGGGGGGGAGGCTGATAAAGAAATCCTTTCTTGATGTAGCCTGAATATATTTAATCTTATATCGAATTTGTATAACCCACACATGATACGATGGAGGGAAAAAAGCTAGATGGCCAGAACCATCACCTCTGAGAGGCACAACCAGGAGATGAGAAAGTCATAAAAATTCCACAGTGAGATTGTACTTTGGGAATCTCTTGAATAGTTCGTTCTATAAAAGGGGGGGGGGAATTAGGTATGTTCTGGGAAACTGTGAAAAGATCATTCCTTACAAGAGGGGTGGGGAGGAATTAACATACTGGCTTTTGTTTCACTAAATACACATCGAGGTAAGGGGAGGGGTTCTAAACTCCCTTATGTATCCCTGTATGCCTGAGACCTCAGACGCTGCTTTGAACTCCTACAGGAATTGTCTCATCTCAATAAAGAATTCCTTTGTGATACTTTGGATACATTTTCAGAAGTTCATTCTAGTTGAGTGAATGGGAAAAGTTCTGTTGCCTGACAGTTGGCTATTCCTGCCAGCTTGGTGTCGTCTGCAAATTTTATGAGCTCCTCCTCTACCTCCTTGCCCAAGTCATTGATTAAGATGTTGAAGAGTACTGGGCCTAAAACAGAGCCTTGGGGTATTCCACTGTATGCTTCCCTCCATGTAGATGCAGTTCCATTGAGGACTACACGTTGAGTGTGGTTGGTCAGCCAATTACGAATCCATCTGATAATGATGCTGTCTAACCCACATTTTTCTACTTTATCTAGTAGTAGGTTATGATCTACTTTATCTTACTTTGCTTACTGAAGTCCAAGTAAATTATATCAACAGCATTCCTCTGGTCAACTAATTTTGTTACTTTGTCAAAGTATGCAATAAGATTAGCCTGGCATGATCCGTTTTTAACAAATCCATGTTGGCTTTTGGTTATTACTTTGTTTGCTTCTAGGTGTTTACTGATTCGTTGCTTGATTATCTTTTCCAGAATCTTCCCTAGTATTGAGGTCAGGGTGATATGTCTGTAGTTTCCTGGATCTATTTTTTTTTCTTTTTGGAAGATGGGAACTACATCTGCTCTTTTCCAGTCCTCTGGCAGTTCCCTGGTGCTCCAGGATCTTTGAAAGATATAGTTCAGTGTTTCTGAGATCTTGTCTGCCAGTTCTTTCAGAACCTTGAGGTATAATCCATCCTGTTGATTTCAACTCGTCTAGGGTAGACAGGTGTTCACTTATCATTTTCTTCCCTATTTTAACTTGTCTTCCTAATCTGTTTTTTGTGGTGCTGTTTTTGATAAGTTGGACTGTTTTTTCCCTTTGTATAAAGACAGGTGCAAAAAACAAGTTAAGTAGTTCTGCTTTCTCCCTGTTGCTTGTCACCTTCTTGCCACTTTCACAGCAAAGGACCTATTGTTTCCTTGACTTTTTTCTTATTTTAAACATGTTTTTTCTTGTTTTTAACATTTGAGACATAGACAATTATTGATTTTGGAGGGACATGATTTGCAACTGGGGTGGCATGCCTTTTTATGGTTTGAGAAAAACAAAATACATAGATACTTTCAAAGACATTATATTAGAAATGCTTTATTATTAGTATGGGCAAAAATTAAAGAAAACATTATATGAAAATACCAGTCTGGCTTTCCATGTTGGAGGCACTAATACATCCAACAATGCCAATCTGGAAAAAAATTACAAGATATAAAGACTGAAATGAAAAGGGGGAACTTAAAACTAACCAAGAACTGAAAAGTCAAGGGATTGATTTAGCATGGTGGCCGTATGTAAAAATACAATCAAGGTATGAGAAAGACACTAAAATGTATGGTTTCTATAAAGAACTAACAGAACTACATCAGATACTAATAGGAACAGATGAAAATTAATTTAAAAAATCTATGGCTATCTACTGAGTATGGGATAAAATTTTTGGTTATACTATAGCTAAATGTTGGAAATGTAATCAGATACTGGGTTTGTATTTTCATATGTGGTGGACATGCACAAAGCCAGAAATATATTGGACAAAAATACATACTTGGTTCGAAAAAATGGTTAAACAACATATAGATTTAAAACCAGAAATATTTGTGTTCAGTATCTTACCAGAAAAATACAACAAAGGAAATATATATTTAATTTTATCTGTGTAAACTGCGGCCAGAATTGTGATTGCACAACAGTGGAAAAACAGAGGTCCTTACAGATGAAAGTGTAATAAAAAAAAATATTAGTATGTGTAGAAATAGAGAAAGATTTCAAATTAAGGAGAAGGAAGAAACAATTCTTTTCAACATTGGATTTGTTTTATCAATGACTAACTAATAGAAACAGAACTTTCTTAGGACAGGGGTGTCAAACTCAAGGCCCGTGGGCCACATCCAGCCCACAGGGTACTTAGGTCTGGCCCGCAGGGCCAATCTGGAAATAGTAAAGGAGCAGCCTCTGCCTCTGCTAGCAAAAAAGGGGCATGGGCAGGGTGGGGGCACACACCCCTCTGCAACCAATTTTAGCCTCCAGAGTTGCCCACAAGAACTTCCAGGCTTAAAATGGGGCCTCCAGAGTTGCCCGGGAGGCATTCCAGGCCCAAAACAGAGCCTGCAGAGTAGCAGAGAAGGCCTTCCAGGCCCAAAACAGAGTCTCCGGAGTTGCCCAGGAGGCCTTCCAGGCCCAAAATGAGACCTCTGGAGGGCTGCAGGAGGCTGTCCTTGACTCAGAAGTTTATAACAGGGAGGAAAACTAAAATATTTTACCTTTCAGGCTTGTAGGGTTATGCTACTGTAGCCTATGTCAACAATTTTGTAGTTCTACTCTTCCTATGGAGTCAGTTTCTTGATCTGGTGTCTCTTTTTCTCATAAGGTGATCAAGTAGATGAGGTAAGTATTAAAAAAACAAAATCACAGAAATGTATGTTTCCCTATTTTTATAAGTTTATAAAAACATGTCTGCGAAGGTGCCATGCTCCTGCACCTTCCAGCTTGCCTTTCCTGGCCTGGTTCTTCCTTGATGGCTGCGGGCTGTAGGGACGGCCCGGGGCAGGAAAAGTACCGGCTGGTGATGGTGGGAGGGGGCAGAGTGGGCAAGTCTGCACTCATCATCCAGTTCAGAGGCCCAGAATGGGGCGGCAGGGACAGCATCAGTTTTCTCATCTCTCTCGGCACTCTGCTCTGCTAAGGGTGGGGTGCAGCGCAACGGTCAGGTGCCCGGAGCCCTTTCCTCTTCCTCTGACCTGGCTCGCTGCTGGTGGGTGGGTGGGTGCTTCCTCGGGAGATGCCCTTGCCCTGTGGGGAGAGCCAAGCATGTGTGCACTCCGGGGAGAGGCTTTGAGGCCTGGAGGGAGGGACCCTTCTCTGTTTGGAAGCAGCGAGAAAAACCTGGAGCTTAGCTTTGGAGAAATCCTCTTGTGTGGAGGCCAAGGGGGGGGGGGTTGCCTGGTTATTAGCAGCCCATCTTCCTCGGTGCTCTTTTGGTCTGGGAATCCTACCTTCATTGCGGGCTTTTTGTGGGACCGATGGGAACCCCAGATTGAGTTGAGCTGAGATCGAGGAAGGCACAGGCAACAGAAGACGCAAGCTGCTGCCTTTGAAAAGCGCTGCTTTCTGTTGCCTGTGCCTTTCCTGATCTCTTTTGCCCCAGTGAGAGCTGTTTCTGCTCCCTTTCTTTTCCTGTGCCTTCCCATGGCAGCAATGGCTGGGGCCGTGCAGCGGGGGCAGCAGAGACATCAGGGATGCAACCCCACTCAGCAAGCCGGGCCTGGAGGAATGCAGAGAGTTGCGGGCCAGAGAGTCAGAAGACATACTCCAACATCTCTCAGGGAGTTCTCTTGTGCAGGATGAGAGGGACGAGAAAACTGATGACGATGCCCCATTCTGTGCCTCTGAACTGAATGGTGAGCGCAGACATGCCTACTCCGACCCCTTCCACCACCACCACCACCAGTCGGTACTTTTCCTGCCCCTGGTCGTCCCTACAGCCATGGCTATCGAGGAAAAGGCCAGGCCAGGAGAGACAAGCTGGAAGGTGCAGGAGCACCATGCAAATGCAAGTAGTGCAGCACTCCTGCACGTTCCAGCCATTTCCATCACTGCTTCAGCCTGCCTGTACTGTCAGCCCCCTCTTGCTGCAACAGCACCAATACCTGGCCAGCGAGGGCTGAGCTGCTTTTTGCACATTGTGCCACCCACAAATTTGCACATTACAGGTGCCAGCCCTGCACAGCAGAGATTTTCAACCCCACCAGAGGCCAGTCCCACATTCCAGTGTTTCAGTAGTCACAAGACTGGCCCTTTGGTTATCACGGAGAAGCTCATCCATGGCAGGCCAGTGCAAAGACTAGTCCTGTGACTACTGCAGCTCTGGAATATGGGACTGACTTTCCCACCAACATCAGCAAGCCACCATCAGTCAAAATTCATATTAGTGGTCCGCAGGATTTGAAATTATGAGTTTGGTGGTCCCTGAGGTCCAAAAGGTTGGTGTCCTCTTTTCTAGATTAAACAGGGTGGGGTGTTCCATGTTCCATCTGTTAAATATTGCCATTTCATTGGATCTCAGAGGCACACTTTTTTATTAGCTGCCACTACCCTTTGGAACAGTTTCTCAGCAGAAATCAGAGGGATCCCTACTCTTTTAGTCTTGGCAAGAGCTGTGAAGACCTAGTTCATTTTCCAAGCATTGGACTAAGAAGCCAATTGAGTTGTGACATTATTTAGTTTGGTATGGGGGTGAGGGGCTGGCTGGTTGATTTGATTTTAACTGTTTTATGTATTGTTGCGAGACACCTAGAGTCATTTGAAGATATGACAGCCATATAAATGCATTATATAAATAAATATTTCAGTAATTGCCATTACAAGCAAATTAATTCTTCTTCATCTTGCTGACTCACATACCTATCTTTTTTGAAGAGAATCTAATTGCCATTAGATGATAGTATAATGCCTCTTCAAGAACTGTGGCTGTCTGAATACTGAGGCCAGTCTAAACTGCTGAGTGATGGGTATGTAGAAGAGAATAGCTGTCAATGCTGTCAACTGAGCTGCTTGTCCAACTCAGAGTAGCACTTGATAGTTCACACAATCAATTTAGATCAATGGTGGAATTCAATTTTTTTTATACTGGTTCTATGGGTGTGACTTGATAAGTGTGGCAGGGGAAAGGTACTGTAAAATTTCCAGTCAGAGGTGGTATTTGCCAGTTCTCCAAACTATTTAAAATTTTTGCTCCCAGTTCTCCAGAACTGGCCAGCACCTGAATACCACCTCTGATTTAGATTAATAGTGGGGAAAATACTCCCCTTCACAGGCTTTGGAAGCCAAAGAAAAATATTTTTCTGAGGAAATAGTGTAATATAATTTATATAAAAATAATGGACCTCCAAAGAATGAAGCAATGTTTCTAATGCTATTGGAAGTTGAGGAAAAGAGAAATATGACATTCTGATTCAAAACTGTTTTTTGAATTTTGCAATTATCTGGGTGATGGATAATTTGTCTCTTCGAAACATAATTGGTGGTCTCTTTGTAAGGGATGGTGTAGTTCAGCTAATTAGCCGATCTTCAGAAAGGTTACCTTCTTACAAAAGAAGGTGAATCAGGGCAGCAACCAAGAGAGTTGACATATAAAAAAAGGAAAGGAAATGATCCAGTCCAGAAGATATCCATGGTGGAGATATCCAAGGATACAGGTACCTAGCCTTCTATGAAATGATTTATACTAGCGAGTAAAAACAAGAATTACCCAGCAAAAGAAAAAAGGAGCAGTTATAACCTAAAACTTTATTGAAAAGAGATCAAAACCCCCAGTTTCCAACATAAGGACAATGGACTAGATATTGTATCAGGTCAAACTGCTGTCCCCATGTGAAATTTGAACTTGCCTTCTAAACTGAACTGAACTTGCCTTTAGAAGTTGTGGGTGATGCATCACTTAAGATTTTTAGGAACAGACTGGACAATCATTTATCTGAAATTACAGGTAGTCCTTGACTTACAACAGTTTGCTTAGTGACCGTTCAAAGTTACAACCGCACTGAAAAAGTGATTTATGACCATTTTTCACACTTATGACCATCACAGCATCCCCATGGTCATGTGATTTACATTTGGATGTTTGGCAAGTAGTTCATATTTATGACAGTTGCAGTGTACCAGGGTTATGTGATCACCTTGTGACTTTCTGACAAGCAAAGTCAATGGGAAAGCCAGGTTCACTTAACCATGTTATTAATTTAACAACTGCAGCGATTCACTTAACAAATGTGGCAAGAAAAGTCATAAACTGGGGCAAAATCCACTTAACAAATTTCTCACTTAGCAACATAAATTTTGGGTCAATTGTGGTCATAAGTTGAGGATTACCTATATATAGAATCTCCTGTTTGAGCAGGGACTTGGACCAGATCTCCAAGATCCCTTCAAGCTTTATTCCAATTGATTTAAATGTTAAAATGAGTTTATTTACCTGTTCAACTTTTTAGAAATCAATATAATTTGCTCATCGCTCAAAGAATGATTCTAGAGTCAAATCCTCCAAGAGATAAAATGGAAGAAATTAAGTATTAGTGAAAGATTAGCTCATTAGTTCATGCTTCTGGTGTGGTATATTTGCCAATGCTTTATTTAAACTAAATTTATATATCATTGTTTGCATGACCTCTGTAGATATCATACACTAAATTGGATATTGGATTTTTTAACAAATCGTCCACAAAGAGTTAAACTGAATGATTATATTTCTACTGTCAAGACACTTAGCATTGGTACTCCGCAAGGTTGTGTCCTTAGTCCACTACTGTTCTCCATTTATTCATCTGATTGCACAAATAAACATCCCAACAATAAGATAATAAAATTTGCAGACGATACTACGCTTGTAGGACTTATTTCTGGGGATGATGAATCTGCATATCGGGATGAGGTATTACAGCTATCCCACTGGTGCAAAAATAATAATCTTCTATTTAACATTAAGAAGACCAAGGAGCACACTTCCGGTTGTAAGGCTTCGGCAGCAGCAGGAATCCACTTCTCTGCGGGTCCCTGCTGCGCTCGCCGTCAAGGTACCCCCGATCCAACTGGATTTGGGGGTTGTCGCTGCCCTGAAGGGGCAGCGGAAGACAGAGGAGATCCGGGCAGGGGTCTGGGGTCATCGCACCCCCCTTTCCCAGCCAGCTAGACTCCTTTTTCCCGAGACGGATGAGCGGCTGTCTCCATGGCAGCCATAAAGGATTCTTCAACTGGATAAGTTTGCGCAGGAGGAAGTCTTAGAAGGAGAAGTTTTCTTGGCTAAACCACGACATTATGTTACTTTTAAAACACCCTGGAAACCTGACTTTGGATTGATTCATTTGTTTCCAAAAGAATCTGTTACATCGGCGAAAGTGCTGAAGGAAAGTTCACTCCCCCTCCCTACGGAGAAAGCAAAGGAGCACAGAAAAACTTGCTCTCTAAAGGTAAAAATAAGCTCTTTGTTATAAGTGGGAAGGGGAGGACTAAAAAAAAATTTTTTTTTTTAAACTTTGCTGGAGGAGACGCCTTGAAGATTACAAGACCATTAATTAATGGTAATACGGCTTTTAAAATATATCTGGGATTTTGCCTCTGGAGAAAAAACTGTAAAGAGGAGAAGAGGAAAAAAGTTTTGTTTGTTTGGATTGTTTGATAACTCTGACATTTGGAAACTACTTCAAGATTGAAAGCATCTGGGTTGTTTGTTTTTTTTAAAAAAAACATATAATGGTACCACCGGTTGATGAACTGAAAATGGAATATGAAAAATTAAAAGAAAGACAACAAAGTGGCAAGGATTCTCTGGGAGCTGCCTTCCATTTTTTAGAAATGGCGGTTTCTATGTACCAGCAAACACTGGAGGAAGGAGAAGGAGAAGAAGAAGAAGAAAAGGAAGAAGCCATCTTTAATGGACTAAAAAGTTTGATTAAGAAAGAAAATGGGAAGGGAGGAAGGGAAAAGGAGAATTTAAGATTTAATAAAACAACCAAGAAAAAGAAAAATAGGGTGAAAAGAAGGTACAATGTTAGAAAGCAATTGAAAAGAGAATTACAACAGAGAGGGAAACTTAAAAAGGGGGAGAGGAGAGGAGGGGGCAAAAAGACCAGATTGGAGAAGAAAGGGAGGGAAAAAGAAAAAAAAAGCCACGGGTTAGGACAAGATTTTTTTAAAAAAAGTTTTTTTTTTAGAGATGAAGGATGATAGATAGCTTATAATTAAAGAAGATTCTGCAAGAGTGCATAAGATAGTATTGTAGTATTTGTATTTGGAACAGTTTATTGGAATATTTAATGAAATATTAATATTTAATAATGATGGATGTTGATATTTGATTAAATATTAGGAGACTTGTTAAATGATTAATGCTTAGTTAAAGTTTAATTTGTTAGTGTTTTAATATTATTATAACTTTAGTATTTTATTTTTTCTATTCTAAAACAATGTACTTATCAAAAAGAAGACCAAGGAGGTTATAGTGGACTATAGGAAAAAAAGAGCAGACATTCAGCCACTGTATATAGAGGGAGTTCGTGTGGAACAGGTGGTTGAATGTAAGTATCTCAGGACCATCATTACAAATGACCTGACCTGGAGTGCAAACACCGCTGCTTTAATTAGGAAGGCACAATAACGGTTGTATTTACTAAGGATTCTTAGGAAACAACAACTGGCTGAGAGTCTATTGACTACCTTCTATCGGAGCTCAATTGAGAGTATATTATCCTACTGTCTCTGTGTATGGCTCTCGAGCTGCACAGTGGCAGAGAAAAAGGCAATTCAGAGGGTGATTAAGATGGCCCAAAACATCATTGGCTGCTCACTCCCCTCTTTGGGAGAACTGTATAGGAATAGATGTAAGAGGAAGATATTTAATATATTGAATGACTCCTCTCATCCGGGACATCAGCTCTTTGAACTATTACCATCGAGAAGGAGATTCAGGGTATTAAGAACAAGGACGACTAGATTTAAGAACAGTTTTTATCCAAGTGCAGTTTTGAGTTTGAATGCAGGGTCATAAGATTTTTGTGGAATTTAATGGCTGAGAGTAATGGGGTATTTACATTTTTAAATTGTATAGAGATTATTGTATGGTTTGTTGTGTTTAGTTTTATTTTTCTTTCAATGGTGTGGTCCAGTTTTACTTGTGGAAGAGCACCTCATTTCGTTGCACCCGCTTGCGAGTGTAATGACAAATAAATTCTTCTTCTTCTTCTTCTTTTCTTCTTCTTCTTCTTCTAAATAATGGCTGAGAAAAATGAACAACTTCTGATGAGCTAAATGAAACAATATAGGTGGCAAATAGAATTAATTAAGTCCTTTATGGTTTTTGCTAGATTTCTGTTCAGTGGAGAAATGAACAAAACATTTAAAGAGGAGTCTATTCCAATTTAAAAGGAGATGTCAGTTCAGAGAGATCAGCATCTCCAGAAACTGCAGTCTGTCCTATCTTTGAATGGATTGCCTGGATGAAGACAGTGTAATGGATTAATGGATGAAGAGCTGGTTCAGAGAGATCAGCATGGTTCCACTGGAGTTCTGTCGTTCTATGACTACAGACAAAATCTGAGATTAAGTGGCTTTAGGAGATACAGTTCTAACTGAGGAGAATCCAGCAGTCTTTGGACAAGGGATTCAATCTTTCAGCCATGCTGGGTTGAAACTCAGCTACAATGTTAATATCTAGAAGAGAGAAGAATCTTTCAAAAGCTGTCATATTATATCATGTCTGCCACTTTTAAGGCTTGTTGCCAGATAGAGGCTCATAAATTATTATGTATTGTTTGGCATTTACCAATGGGAAAACGCACTGTTTATACCCATAAGAGTTGGGGGGAGTTTGTTCCTACAATGCTGGCATCAAGGAAATTAGTTGAAGGCTGAAAACCTATATATTAGAATAATGTTTCCAGAAATGTAGGGGGACAACTCTGAAGGGTTTTGAAAACAATTAAACAAAAATTAAAAATTAGAAAGGAAAATAAAGAATTCCAATTGAAGTGGGACAATCAGTTCAAGAAAAAAACATGGTATTGCTTTGGCAGTGAAAAAAACCACTAGGTTCAATTGAGAATCATTTTAGGGATAGTAAGACAGAGGCAAGACACAGATAAACCTGAAGCAACCATTTTTATTAACTAATTTGACTATTTATAAAGAACTTGCTCACCTGATTTTATGATAGTTAGGGAAAAATATTTTTTGATGGAGGCCAGAGAAAAAAGCCAAGAACAGACCAAGTTTACATAATTCAAATGAATAGTTCTAAATAACAATACCTATCAATTCCAGGGCTCTGATGGGAAATGAATCACTCTTATATATTGGGACACTAGTAGCCTTCTGAAATAAAAAAATAATGTGGGCATGCTTGCTTATGGAGACCTCCTAATTTGTGTAAGAATCCCACAGAAGACGTAACAAATTTGAAATCTGCCACAAACATGAAACAACTGGAATACTATCGAAAGCCTTTCGGGAAGGTCACAATCAAACAAACTAAAATAGGCATAAAAATTCCCTGGAAAAGCATTGAAAAAGTTTGTTTCTAAGGCCTGTTATACGTGCACATGGTGCAATTATTTTTTTTAAATAGCCTCTTACCTTTTCTGTGAAAGGTTACTATTTCATCTTTAGATAACTTGTTCTGTTAAGATATTTTGACAAGAACGAACAATTATTTGGCCAATTGTATATGTGATTATCCTATGCATGAGTATGTTGTGTGTATTTTTCAGCATTCACACATATATTTTATGTCTTGAAATATGGCTTTACATAAATTCTTCATTGCATTTTTCTAGCATCCCAAGAAACTATAATAAACAAAAAAAAATCTTCTCTTTCAATCAATACAATCCCTTAAGAGACTATGCTTCAGGACATTCACATAAAATATTAGCTATATATATTTGCAGGAGAAAAACTGAAGTAGCATGGCATTCAGTCAATTTTCAATTACTTTCAGCATCTCTATATGATAGGATGCACATTAACAATCAACAGTATAACGATATAGAGGCTAGAAGCATCCAAAGATGCAAATGAATTGTTTTAATTATAATATACAAATGACTCTTTTGTCCTTATGCAACAGAGTGTAAAATACATGAAAATGCACTTTATGATGTGACTTTTGGACTAATTTTTATAAGAATTTTTGTGAAAATATTTAACCATATTATTAAAGTCACATAAGGTTGGACACCAACCCAATTTTATTTGAGTACACTGAAAGAAAAAGTGTTTTAAGACAGATTATTCCATTGGTTTCATGATCAGTCTTAATTTGGCTCTGAATCATTGTACATTTATTAAACATAATGGAATATACAGTAATCTCTGTTATAAATTATATATTTCAGTTATCAATGTATAAGTTACATGTAGTATGTTCTGTTTTCCTGTCATTGAGAATAACTTTTCTCAGCGCATCCCAGAGGTGGGTTATCCCTTTTCTTTTCTGCAGTCCCCATACCCATTCCTAAATTTATTCGAGAAAACAGAAGCAAGAGACAGCTTTATGTGAATGTACCTGTAATCTTCAAGGCCATTAAGCACACATCCTATATCCATTAATTCAGAGGCAATAGCACGAAAACTTGAATTTAAGTTCTTTTTCTAATAATAATTTTTATTAAAAAACAAAATTGCAACAATGAAATTAAAATTACAAAATGATAAAACAATATAAAGAAAAAAATTGGAGAAGAAAAAATAAGGCTAAAGTAAAGAAAATACAAAGAAATAAATAAGTTTCTCCCTTCATCACAAGCATAAACAATTTTAACAACTGTTGA
Organism: Pseudonaja textilis; assembly: GCF_900518735.1. Next base: position 5,505,397 of record NW_020769326.1, read on the forward strand.
GGTAATTCCCCGTTAGGAGAATGAGCGCATACAGGGAGACGTAGTGAGAGTAGCGAAGAATAACACACACAGCACACAGATATACTGTATGGTAAAATGTAGGTTTTTACTTCTAATAAACGTTTAAACAAAGTCCAAACAAGCAGTCCAAGTCATTCACGGTTAAAGCAGTCAGTTTTTAGTCCAGGGATAATCCAAATAACAAAGTCCAGTATCATAAACAGTTCAGTAACAGACTTACATCAAATCCAAGACTAACAATGATCAGTCAATAGTCAATGCAGGAACGGCAACACTCTCCAGAAAAGGACAACAGACCAGAACTAAAAAATCCAGGTTTCTGGCTCCATCTTATGGCCGTTTAAGGAACCATACCCAATTACAGCTTTAGCATTCTCTTAAAGAGACAGTACTAAAATGTTTATCCTGGTTTATATATTTTCCAACCCAACTAACTGTTAGGTGACTTACATTCCTAACATTCTCCCCTTTGGGTAGGACAATATATACAACCTTACATTCTAAGTCCATAATCCTCACAGCAAACCTTATGCTTTACAGAGCCTTGGGCTTCTGTAAAATGGTCTGCGATGTTATTTTCTGACATACGGTATTCCAGCTTAATCATCTTACTTTGCACACATTGTCTCACATTTAAATATCTTAAATCAGTATGTCTTGTTCTTGTCTTTATAGCAATATTTGAAACCATCTGTATTGCTGATTGGTTGTCTTCATAAACAACAATAGAATCTGTTACATCAATTCCCATGTCAATCAATAGTTGCTTATAATAAACTAAATCCGTACATAATAAAGACAAACATGAGAATTCAGCCTTCATTGTTGACAAACTTAGATGTTTCTGTCGAATAGACCTCCATCCAATCAACACTTTATAATACTACAATACCTGATGTAGATTTACGTGTATTTATGTCTGTAGCAAAACTTGCATCAGCATATGCAGTTAAACTCAGTTCATCCTTAGGATCCAAATACAATGCATAATGCATTGTTTGTTTCAGATATCTTAACACACGCTTAGCAGCTTGCCAGTGCCTTTCAGTCGGCTCATTGTTAAATCTAGCTAATTGATTAACACAGTATGCTATATCTGGCCTTGACCAATTACTGAGATAAGATAAACTACCAATCAAGGACTGATAAATGTTCTTATCAAAAATAGGACTTTGAACATCACTATGGCTAAATTCCTGGCTCATTGGTGTTTTAGCCGGTTTACAAAGTTCCATTTTAAAACTTTTTAGTAATTGGTTAATTTTATCTGCCTGTGAGATTTTGTATCCTCCCCTAGGTTTTTTCTATCTTTAAACCAAGATATTGTTTGATTTCACCTAACTGTTTTATCTTAAATTTCTTTTCTAACAGTGATATTATTTCAGTAGCTTCTTGTTCAGTTTTGGTGATTAATGCTATGTCATCAATAAACAAAAGCAACAATGAAATTATATTATTACTTTCTTTTTGAAACAAACATGGATCAGCCATGACAGCTACAAAACCTATCTTAGTTAATTCTTTAACTATACACTGGTTCCACTCATATCCTGATTGTTTCAAGCCATAAAGACTCTTTTCCAATCTCCAGCAATCAGTTGTATTATCATTTTTTTATACCTAAAGGTTTATTTAAATATATAGTATTGCAACGGTGCATGCAGATATGCCGTCTCTACATCTAAATGATTTACAATGTATTTCTCCTTTGCTGCCCACACTAATGCTGCCCTTAATGTAGTAGCCTTCAGACTAGGTGCAAACACCTCATCATAGTCATTTGCTGTCTGGTTGAACCCTTGTGCTACTAACCTGGTTTTATGGGTAACAGTCCCATCTACACCTGTCTTTAGCTTATAAATCCATTTACAGCCTATGGCATGTTTACCAGATGGTAACTTAACATTTTCGTATACCTCCAACTTTTTTAATGATTCCACTTCTTCATCTATTTCTTCCTGCCAAGCAGCCTGATCCTTAGCAGGGTACAGTTTTAGTTCATTATAGTTATTTGGGACTGTATTCACTTGGCATATAACACTAGCCTGATATCTATCAGGTGGTCGTGTTACACGGGTTGAACGTCTTGGTAATACAGGGCTTACTGGTGGACTCACCTGTTCCACCTGCTCCTGTTCTTCTACCTCCTCCTGTGCCTGTTCTCCTACTTCCTCCTGTTCTTCATCTTTAATGGCTATTTGTGGTTTATTATTTTATCTTTTGGGACTATTTGGGTGTCAATAATAATATCATTGCTGGATTCCTGTTCCAGTTTATGCCACCCAACATGCTCAAGAAATTTTGCACTAGCACTACAATAAACATGAGCTGTGCCTGGATCGCAGAATCTAAACGATCTATGGTTGGCCTCGTAACCTACAAAAAATAATTTCTTAGCTCTATGTTGCCCTTTCAGTCTTACTTGTGAGGGAATATGCACCCATGCTGGAGCTCCAAATGTGTGTAAATAACTTAAATTTGGCTTTCTGCCATGCCAGTTATTGTGTTAACTACATTGTCCAACACATGATTGCTACATTATGGCTTCACCCTACAGTGTTTCAGGCAAACCTGAGTCAGATAACATAGTACGAGCCATGGCTTGTAATGTTTGCCCTCTTTGTTCTATAAACAAGTTATGTTGTGGTCTGTAAGGTGCAGAACGTTTATGCTGGACACCAGCTAATTTCAGCATTGTTTGGAATCTCTTGTTTATAAACTCAGTCCCATTATCAGTAACTAAAGTAATTACTTTACTCCTCATTTTTCTCTCAGCAAATCTTAGCCAGTTAAAGAAATGTTGGAATGTTTCTGCTTTGTTTTTCATGAGATAACAGAAACCGTACTGTGAGTATAATGGTCCATTATACCCAAAATATAGCAGGCACCCCCCAAACTAGATTTCTTAGGACTAATTATGTCAGCAAACACAACCTCTAACGGTTCTTTGGTCTTAAACCCATTAAGTCTGTTTGTTGGAATAACCTTGCTTTTCTCTTGGCTACAAGCATTACAGTTTAAGTACTTGCTACAGTGTTTTAATTTTACTCCCTCTGACAATTCAACAGTTTATTTGAGCATTTTAAAATTAATGCGTCCCAGACGTCTATGTAGTAAATATATACATTCATCATGTGGCTTAACACTGTTATAAACTGAGTTAGCCATCTTCAACTGGTCATCATGTATCACATATAAATCATTCTCTAAAGTAGCAGTAGCACTTTTATCCTCTTTCTCTATTATACAGTTATCTCCCCTAAAGGTTACTACATAACCAATATTAACTAAAGCCCTTACTGAAAATAAATTAAATTTCAGTTTAGGTACATTTAACATAGTTAAATGCTCATTTACACAAGAACAGTATGCAGTACCTTCACCAGAAGCTTTCATCTTCCATCCATTTGCCAATGATACATGTTGCTTACTCGTAAACATCTTTACAAACCTCTCTCTATTTTTACTAATGCATTGCGATGCTCCACTATAAACAACCCACAAATCATGGTTTATAGTTGAATTGCTAGACATAGCTAAACTAACATTCTTCTTGGCCTTCTGGTGATTACTAGTATTCTGTCTTTTTCCCTTCATACAGAATCTAGCTATATGTTCCCTAGTCCCACAAGAATAACATTTCCTAACAGTATAGGCAGTTGAACACAAATCCTCTTCTTGTGGTTGTTCCTTCCTCAGTTGGTCCCTATCCAGTCATCTTCTTGTTTCTTCTAACAACCTTCCAGCTATGGCAGGCAATGTCAGTTTATCTCTGGTCAGGACTTCCAATGAAGATACGTAATCATCATAACTTTCATCCAATGAAGAAAGAATGATGTAAACTTGATGCAGCTCTGAAAATATCAGTTCCTTTTCATGTAGCTCCTGAAAAGTTCTTTGCATGAAGTTCAAATGAGTTAACATATCTCCACCTTTCAGAAGACGTGCTCTAAATAGTTTATGTGTAAGATGTATGTGTGCACCTACATTGTCACGAACATAAATCCTCTTCAAATTCTCCCAACACTTAGCAGCAGACTCTTCTCCACGAATATGGACTAGCTGCTGATCACTCAGTGTTACTCCAATTATACAAAGAGTTCATTCGTTGTTCTGTTTAAAGTCAGCTAACTTCTTGGCATGTCCTCATTTTCTGGATCCCAAGCATTTACATCTAGTGGGTCCTGAACTACATTTCATAACCTTTCTCTATGCAGAAGTAGACTGCACTTCATAGACCAGGAAGCATAGTTTGTTCCATCCAACTGGGTTATCAGTGATAGACTTGTTGACGGGTCTTATGCCATCTTTACCAGGATAGTAAACCACATATAAACAGTAAACAGCTGTCTGTATACAGTACTATGTATTCACACCAACTCTCAGTTATCTGAGCCTGGTATGGCCTGGGCCCATAACCAGTGTTGAGGTAATTCCCTGTTAGGAGAACGAGCGCATACAGGGAGACATAGTGAGAGTAGCGAAGAATAACACACACAGCACATAGATACACTGTATGGTAAAATGTAGGTTTTTACTTCCAATAAACATTTAAGCAAAGTCCAAACAAGCAGTCCAAGTCATTCACAGTTAAAGCAGTCAGTTTTCAGCCCAGGGATAATCCAAATAACGAAGTCCAGTATCACAAACAGTTCAGTAACAGACTTACATTAAATCCAAGACTAACGATGATCAATCAATAGTCAATGCAGGAACAGCAACACTCTCCAGAAAAGGACAACAGAACAGAACTAAACAACCCAGGTTTCTGGCTCCATCTTATGGCCGTTTGAGGAACCATACCCAATTACAGCTTTAGCATTCTCTTAAAGAGACAGTATTAAAATGTCTATCCTGGTTTATATATTTTCCAACCCAACTAACTGTTAGGTGACTTACATTCCTAACAACAACTTATCATCTTCTGTTCAGATACAACAAATGATCATTTTTGCTATATCCCATCTCTTAATTTATAAACAAATCTTTAAAACCTCATCATTTCAGTTCTAATGTCAACAAAGATTCATTAAAGACTACCAGAGATAACAATGTGTATATTTTAACCTTGATCAAGTAAACCAACTTCATATTCTTTCCTTTTACTTTATAAATCTGGATCCTTAGTTTAAAATTTCCTAGAATATGGTTTCTTTTCTTGACAAGTAAAACGTGTTCCTCTTACATAACATCCATAGTCTATTTATACAGGTTCAAAAATATATTGTTCAAAAATATTCTTCAATAAGCTCAGCATTTGCTTTACTCTGTATTGATAGACAATTTCAAGTCTTCTTTAATTATAATCTTCAGGGTTTTTTTCTACTTTCCTCTAATGTCTAATTTTTAAAGTCCTAATTCTTTTAAAAATAATACAAAACAACAATATTTTTTGCACGGGAAGAAATTTTATATTTAATTCCAAAAATTTATTTCAAATCCATCTAGACCATTAATCATTTGTAATTTGCAAAATCAAAGTTCTAATCAGCCTTATGCTGCTTATAGTAAAAAAAAAAGTTTTTTAAGTCCTGAAACTTGTATTTAAAACTTCTTTCATTAAGGGTTGAAGGAAACTTACCGTATTTTTAGACTTGTCAATTCAAAGCTTCCTAATAGCTGAAAAGCAGTTAAGAAGCAATTTCTGAAAAAGATTAGAAAAGGAACTATGCAAACTCATTGGCCATTCTGCATCTTCTTTGTGGGGAGCAACTATATTATGGCTAATCTCAAGTCTTCTTGTCTGGAGAAAAATTATGAAAAAAATCTACTCACTAGCTCTTCAGTTGTCAGATCCTCTTTTAGTTTGTTATTTCTTCCCTGGAATTCTTAAATTTGATTCTTGACAGAATACTGTATAAATGTTTCTTACTCTACTCCCACAGTAATCAGCTAACTTCTATTTATAATAACTTCTATTCTTGCATGCAACAAAGTTTTTGATCTGGCTGAGTAATATGTGTAAACCTTCTGCTAAAATATGCTAAAATTTGAATAAATAAGTGAATTGGATTGAAAAAATGATTTTTTGCTGAGTCCTTGCTAAGAAAGTCTGAGAAACATATTGTCAGAAACTAAAAAAACAAGCAATTGTGTCCTCTACTGCTTATATCAACAGAAAACCTTTAAGGATGTTGATGTTGTACAGATGATGAAATCCTTGGAGACTACAGCTGTGGCCCTAGTAGCACCTGTGTGCTGCTTTAAGTAATGTCTTTTCTAATAGTACGATTGTGTACCATAAGATTTCTTGAATTCATGTTGAGTTTGATACTATTTCAGGTACTATCATGCCTAAGATGTTTATTACTAATTTATAGTATTTGTGTATTGCAGAAATGCTCAGAGGAAGCTAATTATTTAAACCAGCTTGAGTCTGGATTCAGACCTAGAGTTTGAAAAAAAACATGCAACCCTTATTTAATGTCTATGAGGAGCTACTAAGAAAGGAAATTATTGCCTTAATACATATTAATAGTCAGTTGAGTGTTCTTTCATAGTCAGCATGCAGTGGATGTTTCAAGCATGTCTCCAGACAGGAAAGGAATGGATATGGAAAAACAAATTAAAACTGAATTTAAAAACAATGGAATTGTTGCCAATTCCAGGATTCAGCTAATATGCTATGCTGAGTAGGGATACATTTCCCTTTATGCAACATGTTCATAATGGAGGTTCCCTTAGTTCCTGCACTTGGACTTAGTGAATATGTGTTGGTAATTTTAAGCCACCCCAGTCAGATATGTGAGATGGGAAACTATATAAAACAAAAAAAATCAAACAAACAAATAATTAAGTTTCATTTTCAAAATATATTCTTTGCCAGGTGTTTTTTAAATAAATCTGGAAGTTATAATCGGCTTAAAATGTATCAGCATGGTTGACTAATTGCAACTTTTGGGGATTCCATAGGAGTGCTGTGTTTAAATAGCTATATTGACAACTAATTTCTTTTTTTCTCTGTAAGCAGAGATTGAGCCTGGGCCAGGAAAACTGTAAAAAACATCTCAGAGAAACGTTCTCCAGTTCACATAGAGTTAAAAGGTGAGAGAGGACAAAACATACTCAGAGTTCAGCACACCTCTGCTGGTATGTCTATGACAATAAAAGTTGTCCTGGTTTCTATGGGACTATTTTTTAATCTGATTTATCATATAAAGATTTATGTTCATTTTAGGTGCTCACTCTGGTATATAAAGTCTTGTGTGGCTTAGGCATCTATAGGACCACCTTCCCATGTACAGACATTTTTAGATTTGGGGGTGAGAATCAGGAGACTCCAACTATGCAGCTTTTGTGAAATAATAGACTAGTATGAACAGCAAATTCTGATTTTTCTGATATATAACATGCTAAATTGTCACTGGAGTAAAATCAGCCTCTCTTCTTTATTGGACTTTAGGAAAGAGCTTAAATCCTCTCTTTCTACCCAATTGTTTTAGCTGAAAGTTTAGATATTTTTTTTGATAAACTGCCTGAAGCCATTAATGTGGACTGCATCTATCATTCTTCAATCATTCATTCTTATCTTAATCATAATGCTGAGTTCCAATGGCATGCATGGCAACAAAAACTGTATGTATAAAAATGTACATACAGAAGAATAAATCAAGTATAAATGTTATATTATTTTAAACATAGCATTTGCAATAGTCATATGGTAAAATAATTTGTACTTACAATGTCAAACTTTTGTATAATATTCCCCTGGACATCTAACAAATAAACTTTGCCATAATGTGTTCCAAGTGCCAAAAACTAAATAGAAAAAAAAATGAAAGACATTATCCAGATAAATTATAACAGGGAGAATACAACATACTATTTGTTTATGCTAAAGATTACTGTGATAATGTACATAAAGCATGAATCATACAGTAACATTCCTGAAACCTATCCAAAGACTGTAACAGTAAAATACAAAGGATATCTAAAACAAACGCTTGACAGTGGAATTATAAAAATGTAAAACTGTCATTTACTGCATTCTTGACCTCTTAAAAACTAGACAAAAATGAAATATTGCGATTTCAACAGTAGAAAAACCAGTTCTTCTTCTGACCCTTGCCATATTTGATCTTTAACCTTCAGAGCAACCTTCAGAGCAATATTCAAATAACCAGATGGACTGATAGTACAGCATCATAATAGTTGTGACAACACTAGACTGTATCCCCTACACTTCATTTTTGTAAAGAAGTAGAAGAGGTTGTAGAAACAGAATAATAATATCAATAAGCATAACACAATAAAAATCAGTTGAAATTTCTCTCTGCTTGCAGATAAAATCTGATTAGATTTTGGCTTTTTTACCAAACAATGTTTGCATGTGTCATAAAACTACATACAATATTTATTGTATGGGTGGTGTTGGGCCAGTCAATCTTTCTTCGTCCAATCCACCTCGTGGGGTTCTTGTAAGGAAAATAGGAGGAGGAAGGAGTAATATGTTTGTTTGCCTCAAGTTACTTATAAAGTAATAAAGACCATAATGTTTTTTTAAAAATTTGTTTATTTTTCTTTTCATGATTTCATTTATACAGTAAAGACAAGTTAAATACAGTTCCCAACAAGCATCTACATTATTTCTACAAGCCTAGAAAACTATCTAAGCCCTAGTTTTTTTTTAAATGTCAGATCTCTCCTTTAACGAACCAGTCACTGGTCAACAGAAGAGAGTTTTGCATTGCAAATTACAAAGTCTGCTCTGGTTTTACAGACACAACTTTTAGATGCAGATAGTTAGGAGTCAGCCTAGGGGAAAAACCAATCTAACTGAAAAGTTAAAAAAAAATATGTGCTACATGAATGCACAGAATACTCAAAATAATGCAGAAGAGACTTAGGTGTTATTCCATCACATAGATTAAAAAAAGATTTAAAATATATCAAAAAGTTTGTTACTGCTTGGTATAAAAAGAGTGCCTTTCCTTCCTTTGGCTTTAGTAAAGTGGTCAGACTGCTAAATTCTCTGTATTTCATTGCATGTGAACACGCTTCATTGCAGCCTATAATGAAATGCTCAAATTTACAGGCACTACTAAGCATGTCAGTCAAGCAGCACAATCTTTTTTTTTAATAACCTTACAGAAAGTCAAGGTTTAAAAGGATTTATCAAAATGGAATTGCTTAAAATGAAATTTCAGTTCAGGCACTTAAAATATGAAGCCACATAAAGAGAAGTCAAAAAAGGGGAGGAAGAGAGGCAAGGAGAGAATGGGTTCATTAGAAATTCATCTCCAGGTTGCCTTTTTACAGAAAGAAAAAAGTCCCCCGGGAAAAAAATCAATACTAGTTAATAAAACATCAGGTGTGCAGACATAACTAAGAATGACTATTCCACTGCACACGCCTGCTTGAATGCACTGGGTGCCAGAACGATTAGTCATCTAATGCAGACAGCAGGTCCAGTGAAAATATGTTTTATCACTGAAAGAAAAAAAATACTTCTGGAGGGAAAATAATCTAAATATAAACCAAATTTTACAGTCTGAACAAAATAAACTGTTCTAATCAGAAAACACATCTACGGTAGATGCTACAGTGTTATTCCTTTTTAGTTACTCAGAGAGCAAGATGTAGGAAAGATACACATTCTATCTTCAATGTTTAGCCTCAGCATTGTGTGAGACCAATTCCTAAAAGACACTTTGTATCAGCTTCTAACATTGTTGATCAGTCTCATAAATAGTCCAGTTTAGAAGGAAACTAAACTGCTCATTTACTAGAAACAACTTTGTTATTATTTTGTTCCTTGGGACACTATAATTAGGAGACTTTCAAATATAGAACACATTTGCTTCTTTAAAAAAGTAAACACCATACTTCCAGATTAACAATGCAAGCTGTCAAACTATCAAAGCCCCAAAAAATCTTTCCACAATTGATGATAATTAGCAAGTACAATAAGTCTCTCCCATCATAATCAGCAGGTGCATACTATATTTATATAAATGGAGGTAGAAAAGAACATTTCCTTTGTTGAAATACAGTACAAAAATGCATAATTAATGAGCATACATATATATTATTGAATATGTTGAAAGGTGTTAAAATGCCTTTCTTTCGAGGGTTTGATTTTCCTGCTGGGAGAGCTCTGGCACAAGGATACGGACAACTGCTTGAAAGCTGGATCTTTTTATTTTTTCAGGAAGGCAGAGAACAGCGAGAAGTCTGCGTTCCTGGGCTAGCTAGCTTCTTATGGCAAGTCCCTGGTTTTTTATACCCTTTTCTCCCTTTGTAAGTTGATTTTGTGTGAGTGTTTGTATTTGTGCCTAATGTTTCAAATCCTGTTTGAGTTTGTCTTTATTTCTGCCGGAGGGCCAACTCCGCGGAGTGCGGAAGGCAAACTCCGCGGGGTGGCCAGATTGTATTATTGGTTTTCTGTAATCTCTTTTAGCTTTAAGATAGTTTTTCATATTTGTTCTGTGGCAATCTCCTGTCTGTCCCTTTTGTAATTTATATTTTGTGTCTTTTGTCTGTTTGTTTTGCTTATTTGGTATGTCCTGTGTTTGTAAGGGTTTTCTAAATTATCTTTTCTTTCCTTTTCCTATTTGTCTAGTTTTCTTAATTACTTAGGCTTTTGTCTATAGGGATTCTTTAATACTTTTTATTTGATTCCTTTTCCTATGTAAGTTTGTTTTCTGGCTGACCTGATGCTCCCCTTGGGCTTTTCCTGTTTTTTTTTTTTGTGACACTACTGCCTTCGTGGAATTCCCTTTCCACAAATAATAATATATATTGTATTTCTAGATTGCCAATCTCCTTCAAGAAGGGACTCTGGGTGGTGTACAATATAATATAAACATATAAAACAGTACATAAAATTAGAATTAAAATATTAAAATTACTTTAGGATTAAAACAATTAAAATTACAAGATTATAAAATACAGCAAATTTCAAAATGCAAAATAAATTCCAAGAAGGCAATTAACCTTGTTAAAAATTGGTTAATGAAGGCAGAAGGAGAGCTTTCATGGTATATAACTTGTATATGATTTTATTTAAGGGTTTTGTTTGTCTTTTTTACAAAAATTGTTATGCTATTTCTCTCACAACATTGATTTTACAGCTTAAATTAAAAAAAACTGCATCACCATTATTATATTATATACTACTTACATGAATAATTATAAATTTTAAGTGAATAAGAGAAAACTTAAAATAATTTGTTCAGATTAATGCAAATAACTCACTGCATTTTGGGTCTGATACAAATCTAAACTGTCTGATAAAAATATCAACAAAATTATTGGCTAGTAAATTGATAAGGGGAAATTATTCAGTAAAATTTAAATTCCAACCCTATACTTTATTCTATTTCCTCAACACAGTGGCAATGAATAATACCAAAAGACTATTTAGATATGAAAGGAAAAAAACTACTTTCCCAGAACAATTCTTTACTGAGCAAAGAATAACACTCTTATGCTCATCTTGCCATTTCCTGTTAGAACCCTAGAAAACAAACTTGCAGGTTTCGTTCTTCATTTAGAACTACTGGTATTAATTACATGCTCCCATATTCTTATTGCTAGGATCAACATAACAAATAGCAGTATAAGAAAGATATAACACAGTCATGCATATTTTTCAAAATTAATAACTTACTTTCTCATGGATTGTCATGCAACTGGCTATATCCTTTTGAATAATTTCTCCAACTCCATTAGAAAGCCTTTCATACTTCAGTTTGGGCTCTTCTTCACTGACATCTTCCTGTATTAAGAAACAGCTTAAGAATTTATTTATTACTTTATTTTATTAATAAAATATACCCATTCTTCTTATCAGAAATATATATTTACATATTGCATATGTATTTGTGTGTGTGTGTGCGCGCGCGCACTGTCTCTCTAATTTTCTGGCTGAATATAGAGACAGGTAGTTAAACACTACAAAGGTTTCCATACAAAGTTTCTTTATTGGATTATATTAGGCATCCTCAAGGTATAACTCAGAGTTATGTTGAGATTCATCTAATATCCAATCTTTGCATAGCTGTCTTCATAGTGTGAAAAGATAGTTATCTTCATCCCATAATGATACAGCAAGGGGAAGACTCCAGCACGATGCTGGGTCCAGGCAAGAATGACTGAAACTCTCCAGAACAACATATATATGCTAATCATGTACTGAATATGTGTTTGTGCATGCATGTATGTGTGTGTGTGTGTGTGTGTGTATACACAAAAAACCACATACAAATATACATATGTACATGTATAAAATTTATTATAAAATATATTAAAACAGACATTTTACAAATTAAAAAAATCAGCACTAAAATGAAGATTTTAGCATAGAGAGACAAAATGTATAGTGGAGCCATCTAAAAAAAATCTCGAATTCCTTGTGATCCTCAATCCTGATGGCACAACTAGATCTTGAAGGAATTGATTAATCATAATTTTTATGTACTAGTCACAGAATACAAGAGAGCAACCACCATGAAAGATCTCTGTTATTTGATCTTATGTGGCAATACTAGTAGTTTTTTTTCTCTTCTGTTCACCTTTCTTAATAGCAATGTATGAAACAAAAAGCCAGCTATCTCTACTTCACTACACCATTCATAAATACCAGAATAAATTACATCAATTACCACTATACTATAAATGCTACTTAGTTATTTCTTGAAAGAAAAAATGCGGAAGAATGGGTATTCTAAAAGGAGACACTTGATGTTAAGCTGTGAGAATGCTGTTTTTTTAAAAACCGAGAAATTTTCAAATTTGCTGTAGAACTGTATGACAGACAGATTCATTTATGAATGAAGATGAATATGCGTGTCCCAAGATAATGTTGCAGGATCCTATCTGGGTGAGCCACCAGGACTAAAAGTTTTGTCTCCCTCAGCCAGGAAAAAGATTGAAGTCTGGAAAACAGGCCCCTTCTCACTCAACAGGAGTGCTGATTTATCATCCGCCTATAATGTTCTTAGAAGGGGAGTGCTGGGCAGCACAAGCAAATAATGTCTTAAAAACCAGCCATCAACACAGCCCAATTAACATCTAAAAAGCCACTTACAACAAGCACTATAAATACCACACACAGAATAGCACACACTCTACTGCAATAGAGAGAAGTTCAACTACTCTCTGATTGTACTTGATTTAAAGTGATGCCTTTTATGGTGCATCTTAAAACTGACAATTTCTGTGCTTTTATTAAAACAGTAATCAAATGAATTATGAAGTATGATGTCTTCTGGTTTGCAGTGTTGTTTAGTTCAACTTTTACCCTGCCTCCCAACAAGTCAGATAAGAAACAGGTTTTTTTTTAAAAAAATGCTGTATATTCAATGTATATTTTATGAATACCAGCAGCTTTTCATATTGGTATTATACTGCTATAAATTTTCTTAGCAGAGAAAAAGAAGTATCTTATTCAAAACTGGAAAAACTATAGTTAAATTACAAAAGCAAACTTTTATGAAAGCATACATTGAAAGAAATTGAGAGCCAGTCTCTGCAAAATGAGAATTAGAAGAAAAAGATCAAGCTTCAAATTGTCATTTAGACATTATTCTTGCTGGGTAACTTTTGGAAAGCTATAATCTCTACAATCTCTCTGCCTCATAAAGCTACTTTGACATGCACACGGGGCAGGGGACCTTATGCTATCCTAGGTTCCTAAAAGAAAGGTAGGTTGAGAACGTAATAACTACAATAGGCAAATCTCTCAGAATCTGTATTTAAGAATGCAAAAGAATGTGACATGCTTTCAAGTAATTAAAGTGATCACAATGTTTTCCAGGTTCATGTAGCTGGAAGTATGTTAGCAATATACAATAAAATTAATCTAAACAATTATTGTGTGCTTGCATAGTGCTACTGTGAATCATTTTATAAGAAACGTTGGAAGTTAATATGGGCTCCTTCTTTTGGATTATATGAGGTATTTTTAATTGTTATTTTACATCAAATATTACACTATTTCTTTATTGATATACACTCATATAGGACAAGAGATAGTTACAGTACAATACAATACTAAAATGTTTCAATAGATTAATATCCTCACAAACCTGAGATAGTAAAACTGATACTAAAGTCTTCATTTTTTTGCACCATGAGATTTTTGAGTTAAGAGGTAATTTATGGTAATTTTTTTAAATAAATGAAATTAATACAGAAATATCAACACTTGTCTAAAACAATGTGTCAAAGTGTCCAGCAAGAAGCAATTTTAGTCAGTAAATTTAACACTGAACAAAGTTGTTACCAGTCAGAAAGACTCAATGTCAAATTAGAGCGCAAAGCATAAATCAGACAAATTATCTGTGCTCCTTCATTCTTGACAAATAGAAAACAATTACATTCACAAACTTAAAACAGTCTACAGCTTGTGGGTTGGGTGGCCATTAATGCATAACTGCATTTTTGTACATCTTTATTGTGAATTACTCTTGCAATGCACATATTATCTGTGGACTTTGGAGGGAAATATATAAGTTAGAATTGAATTCTAAGCATCACATGTTTATAATAAAATTCAAAGGTAAGTTGGACATCAAATGCGCAACCAAAGTGAAAAGTTAATTGCTCTTCCAAATATTTGCATAAAAGCATTGATCAACGGGCCATTAGATACAGTTACTAGAAGTTTTGCCTGTTTGAGTGAAAATTAAGTAATGTTGCTTCTACACACATATAGCGTTCAAACAACATATATTTTTAAGAGAAACTTTCAATATTAGACATGCTGATGTACCCCACTCCGTGATTTTTTTGACAGCAGAGGTGGTATTCAGCAGGTTCTGACCAATTCTAGGGAACTGGTAGCAGAAATTTTGAGTAGTTCGGAGAACTGGCAAATACCACCTCTGATTGGCCATGTCCCCATCTATTTTCTGCCTCCTGAGTCCCAGCTGATTCTCTGGGACTTCTCCTGCACAGAAGAATGGAGATGGAAAGCAGGTTAGTGGGGTGGGGAAGGAATAGGGATTTTGCAGTAACCTTCCCCCAGGAGTGGGGTGGGAATGGAGATTTTGCAGTATCCTTCCCCTGTCATGCCCACTAAGCCACACCCACCAAGCCACACCACGCCTATCAAGCCATGCCCACAAAACTGGTAGTAAAAATTTTGAAACCCACCACTGTTTGATAGATATATCTTATGTTAAATGAAGATCAAGCTAAAAGTAAATTTGAGGCTTTTTCTCACTATAAGCAAACAAAATGAAAAAAAAACTATGTTTAAAATATAAGATTATTCTGTTATCACAAAATATATCTCACCTCCTGAATAAAAGGAGATAAAGTATAAACAGCATTTGTTGAATCTGACTTTAGTTTTTTTTATTTCTTAGAAACTTTTATGTAGCATGAACTTCGAAAAGGCAGTATAAATAAAAGTAAATCAATATTTTTGTTAAATTTTCATAATCCCACATATACAAATAAAACCATCAGCAGCCTGAGTTAAGATGACAGCAACATTTCTATGACAACCTAGTTGAATAATACAAGTCTTGACTTGCATCAAAGTTTAAGATTTAAACAGAATGACATTTACTCCATACAGGAAAATTCACAGTGTGCACACACACAATCATATATACCCACACAAAAACACATACATATTCACAAACACACACTCATATATATAAATATAAACATACACCGAGATACATGCTTTCTCTGTTAATTTTTTTTACTAAATATGAAGCAGTTTTAATTGACTGCAAATGCACTATACATTTCTATTTTCAAACTTTCTTCAAAAAATAAATAAATATTTTACTATGTTTTATACTCAGTTATGAATATAATTCACTAACAAAATAATTTTGTCCTTAAATTATGGACCCAGTCTTTTATTGTTCAAAGAGTATATAGTGTTATATCAAGCAAAACTAAAGCATTTTGTAAGATTATTTGTTGTTTTTTACTTTGTATTTCAACATACATATGATTATTTTTATTTATTTATTTATTTATTTTTATCAATTGCTTACAAGATAATAGGTATAAATAAAAACCTAGCTATGAATACATGGATACATATAAGAAAAATAAAAAATAAAAGAAACAACAGGACAGGGGCGGTAGGCATGTTGGTGCGCTTATGCACGCCCCCTACAGACCTCTTAGGAAAGAGATGAGGTCAATAATAGACAGTCTAAGGTTAAAGTTTTTGGGGTTTGGGAAAGAAAGCACAGAGTCTGGAAGAATATTCCAGACATTGACCACTCTGTTGCTGAAGTTGCATTTCCTACAATCAGCCTTGAGTTTGTATCTATTGTTTGCTCTTGTGTTGTTATGGTTGAAGCTGAAATATTCATTGACAGGTAGAACATTGCAATGTATAATTTTATATACTGCACTTAGATCGGACTGAAGGTGGCGTAGTTCTAGGTTTTCTAGAAGTCTGGTGCAATAAGGTATTCTGCAATGAGTAGAGGAGTGGAGAACTCTTCTTGTGAAATATTTCTGGACTTTCTCAACTGTGTTAATATCAGATACATAATGTGGGGTCCAGACTGATGAGCTGTATTCGAGTATTGGTCTAGCAAATGTTTTATATGCTCTAGTTATTAATCGATATGCATTGTATCATTGTAGTTGTCTGTGGTTCAATTAGGAAATACTGGGCATGATCCATTGTTGTTTACAAATACTGAGCCAAAGAATGTGTTAAAGAGGTTGGCTTTAATAGTGTCGTCATTGCAGTCTTCACCATTAGGTCCTTTCAGGGGTGGGATGGACCTTGAGTCTTTTAATTTGTTGTTTACAAAATTGTAGAAAGCGTGGGTGGAATTGGCGCATAGAAGCTTTTCTTCTTGTTTAATGTGATAATTGGTGCATTCAGTTTTTATCTGGTGGCATAAATTTTTGTATCAGCTTTTGAAGTTGGCAATGTGACCAGATTCATTTTTCCGCCAAAGTGATTTCTTTTTGGATTGAAGCTTCCTTGTTGTTATGGGTAATTTGTTTTTTCTAGTTTTGGGAGTTGTTAATGGTACATATAGTTTGATGACTCTTTTGACTTCAAGTAAAAATATGTTGTAATGGTCTTCAACAGTATTGCATCCAGAGAATAGAAATTGCCAATCAAGGGATGAGAGATTGTTGTTTATAAAATCATAGTTGCCTTTTTTTTGAAGTTATAATTGGGGATTCAATCATTGTGTTGATTTTTGTGTGGACGTATGTGTTAATCATGTTGTGGTCACTGTTGGAAAAGGTTCTTTAATTTGTATTCTGTAAATTGAATTCAATCTATTGCAGAAGATGAGATCGAGGCAGTTGTTAAGCCTAGTATTGTTGCTTACTAGTTGTTCTAGTCCCAGATTTGTTACAGCATTGTAGAAGGTTGCATGTGTGGGTTCAGTTGTACATTCGTTTAGGGTCCAGTTAATATGAGGTAGATTGAAGTCACCAAGAAGATAAAAGCATGTGGGCAGGATGCTGCCCATGTTAGTAGTGTATTTAGCTTGTTTGCATGTTCGATCTCATAATCAGGGGCTCTGTAACATAGTAAGAACCGAAATATGATATTTAAGGACAGTTCACAGATGATGGTCTCAGGAATAGCAAGCTCCTGGGTAACTTGGATGCTTTTTAGATGTAAGGACTTTTTATAGAAGATAGCAACACCACCTCCTCTATGGATTTCACGATCGGATCGGTAAACATGATAGTCTCTTACTGTGGTAATGGAGTCAGGGAGAGATGTGTTGAGCCATGTTTCACAGACAAATATGTCGAATTTAGCCGTATTTAGTAAGAGGAGAAATTCAGGTATTTTATTGAAATATAGAAAACTTTTTATAAGTTTCTGAATATGAAGGAGCACTTCTACAAGTCCTTTAAATATTCATTCCCTCTGCTCTTTATTACACATCACAATATTTCTCAACCTTGGTAACTTTAAAACACGTGGACTTTAACTCCCAGAACTCCAAAGCCACAATACTACAGGAATTCTGGGAGATGAAATCCACACATCTGAACGTTCCCAAGATGAGAAACACAGACATAACACTTCATTGCTTTCTATGCATTGATGGCCTTCTTGATTTTCTTCAATTGTTTTGGCCCTGGCTAGTCTTTCTTCAGCAGACACCAGCTATCAACCTGATACTTAGATGCAGGCAGCTTATATGGTACTCTATACAAATAGGTAACAATACTACAAAATCCTGCCTTTCAGAAACCAATAGTAAGCAATGTTGCCTTTCTCCAGAAACTGAAGACAAGGGGGAAAATGTTATTCCATCAGACTAATACTTTGAAGACACTCAAGCTGCACATTTTGTTGATACAGCAGGACTTCAAAATGAATTACATTTGTGCAGTATGTATAGCACAAATTCCATAATCTTCAAATTGATATTTCTAGTTAATATTAATAGTTCATTAAATTAACTATCTAATTTTTATCGTTGAACACTAGAAAATCAAAGAATAAATAATTTAGTTTCTGGAAATCAGTCCTAATATAACATATATATTAAAAAATTGTTTACACGACCACAAATGTTTTTAAAATTGATGTATTAAGCCTCTGTGTATTATTTAAACCATCCACTGATTCAAGATGGCAAATGATTATATTTTATATATATATAATAGTGAAGTTATATTCTTCATCATTCTTCTACACATTTGAAAGTTGTGTTCTATAATCCAAGAAATTAACTCAGAAAATAAGAACAGCAAATACATATCAACGTCGTCTTTGAGGCAAAAAGTAATAAGTAAGTTTATACAGTAGCAGCTGATGAGTCCCATGTTGGACAAAAAATGTATTATTTGAATATCTGTGTTCAAAAGGGTTCACAAAATTCATTGTGGCAACGATATGCTCTTACAGAAACAAAATGAATATAACTGGCTGGCATTGTCCAGGAGAAGAACGTTCTGTTCCATGCTCCTGCTCTTTGAAGCAACTTACCTCCTGAGGTGAGATTGGCTCCCACCGTTCTGTTGCTCTGCAAGAGCCTGAAGATCTGGCTCTGCTAGATGATTTGGGATCCCAACGTGGGAACATCACACTGGAGGTGGTGAATTAAGACTCAATACTACCTCCCCAAAAAATTCTGTTTTTTTCTTTCCCCATCCTTTAATTGTATTTTATTTTGATTGAGATTTCTATTTTTATTCTTTTAAATATATTTATTTGTTAGAATTTTTAATGCTGGAAGCCACCCAGAGGCATTCATTAATAAATGGGCAGCAAATAAAATAAAATAAAATAAATAAATAAATAGCAATACTCATGATTTATTACCAGTGTCAGATTCCTAAAAGTGATACTGCCATTCAATGGGGGTGTGTGTGTGTGTTAGAATTCTAATCACTATTATTGCCTGTGACAACTGTTATTTTATAACTTGTATCCTGGCACTGAAGCACCCTGAGATATTCTCATCTCTTGGGAAATGTTTATGGGGGAGGGCCATGGAAGTTGTTTCACTTTGAAAGGCAGAAGAAGATGGCCATGGGAATGTATGCTTATCTGTTTCTCAGAGCGGACAGTACAATAACATCTTCATACCTTTTGATTGGCTGAATCCACATCTGGCTAAAGGAAGGGGTCTCTACTGCTTTAATCCTACTTGTCTTGCCTAAGGGTACTCAGACGCTGCTTTGAATATATTACTATCACTTCTGCTCAATAAAAGATACCTTTTGAAATACTTTGTTTTCAAGAGTTTTTACTTTCCTGAGTTAGATCAGGAAATCAGCATATTTTTATGTCTCTCAAATTTATCATTAGAACGGGGCGGAGCTGGCATCGTGACGATATGGCATGCAATCTTGGAGGTCTGAGATCGCTGCCGATATCTTTCCTCCTGGACGGTCCATAAGGATCTAAACCATCCCGAAGAGACAGTGAATGTAAAGAGCGCATCCTGTTGATCCCAGGGATACCACAAAGTCCCTGGTAGATCCAGGAGAAGCTCTTTTTGCCAGTGGCAAAGAGGCAACCATTAAAGCCACTGAAGTTGGGACAGCTCCGAAATGGAAGAGAATAGAAAGAGAAAGTGTGCCGGTTTGGTAAGAATTTTTTCTTTACTTTAAGATTTGAAAGGACAACCTAAGGAAAAGAAAGAATCTGTAAAATCTTAGACAGAAGTGATTAAGCGGCGATTCTAAACAGGAAGTCAAATTAATTTTTCTTTCTTTGCTGGACTTTTTATATATGATCTTTTATTTTGAAACTGGACTGTTTTTTTCTACTTATTTTTTCTCTTTTGTCTTTTCTCCTTTTTGACTTTATAATATTTTAGGCTAGAGACTCCCTTTTAGTCTTTTTTAAAAAAATATCTTTTTTCCTTTTAAAATAATTTTTATTATATCTTGTTTGGAAAAGGAGGCTTCCGGTTTGAGCTTCTTCAGTGACAGACCAAAACCTTGTCTCTGCAAGGCTTCAATCCATGCTCGCCACTGGAGTGCCCCGAGCCAGCTGGCTTTGGGGCTAAGCCACCCCGTAGAGGTGGTGAAGAGGGGGGAGACTTCCTGAAGGGTTGAGGAGAGCCGCATCTCTCCTCCCCAGCTGGCAATTACTCCCTTTCCCGAAGGTGGTTGCAGCGGTAGTCGGAAATGGCCACCACAAAGAAGAACTTGACCAGAAAAGAATGTGCAGGAGGAAGTTAGAGGAGAAAGTTTTGGTTGACCGGGTCAAACAGCAAAAGCAACAAATAAGTTACCCTGGAATTGAAACTATTAAAAAACAATAACATTGTTCCCTAAGAAGATTTTTAAGCTGCGAAGGAGAGAGAAAAGGGAAAAAATTTGGTTTTTTCTCTCCTTTTCCTATACTGACAGCTAAGAGATGTAAGTAAGAAATTGGGAAAAAATCCAGTTTGACATCAATAGGCATTTAATGCTGAAAATAAAAAGTCAAAGGGACAATAAAAATTTCTGGATAATTAAAAGCTTTTGAAAACAGGAGAGAGGAAGAATAAAAGGGCAGGCTCTGGAAGGGAGGAGACTGCCTGAAATTAAAAAAAAACTTATAGCAAAATCTCAACAAGACATCCAAAAGATACATTCTAACTGAAATATCGCAACAAAAACCCCAGTAAGAGAAAGTCGAAAAAGAAATAAAAAGTTACAGAAAATGCCACAGAAAAAGGACATTAAGTTAAAAATGGATATAATTAAACATAAAATGGGTCTAATAGAAAAAAGAAGAACTAGCACAGAAAATCAGAGGTGCGAAACAGAACTATTTTGAAGATGCAAATAAACTAGGTAGATGGTTAGCATATAAACTGAGAAAGGAGAAAGAATCAAGGAAAATATTGCAATTAATAGATGATCAAGGCCAAGTTTGCTATGGAAGTAAAGAGAAGAAGGAAATTATACGAAACTATTACGGGAAACTATACACACAAGAGAATATTGACGATGAAAGAGTTAAACAATACTTACAGAATGCTAATCTACCCGAGATACCTAAAGAGATTGAAATAACGTTAGAAACCAATATAACGATGATGCAGTTAACTGAAGCACTTAAGAAGCAAAACAATGGACAGGCACCAGGCCCAGATGGACTTCCAGCAGAATTTTACAAAACACTACGAGAATCGTTGAATCTTCCATTGCTAGAAGTTATGAATGAAGTTATGTTAAAGAAGAAGATACCTAAATCATGGTCAGAAGCTTATATTACACTTGTCCCAAAAGAAGAGGCCGACCCATTACAAATCAAGAACTATAGACCTATTTCCCTACTAAACGCAGATTATAAAATTTTTGATTCAATATTGGCAGAAAGACTTTAAAAATACCTAAATAATTTTATTCATCCTGATCAAAATGGATTTCTGCCAAAGAGACAAATTAAAGACAATATGAGAGTAATCGTGGACATTTGGAATACTACAAGGCACATCCTGAAAAACAAATGGCTTTGATATTTTTAGATGCACAGAAGGCATTTGACAATGTGAATTGGCGATTCATGTTATTATAGCTAGAACAGAAGGGCTTTGGTAAAAAATTCATCCAAGCAATAGAAGCTATATATCATAACCAAGCGACAAAGGTAATGATAGAGGGAGAACTGATAGACTCTACTGATATAAGAAAAGGAACAAGACAAGGGTGCCCACTGTCACCTTTGTTGTTTGTGTCAACCTTGGAAGTGCTAAACAGACCTATTAGAGAAGAAAATAATACAAAGGGGATGAAAATTAAAAAGGAAGAATTTAAGTTGCAAGCATTTGTAGATGACCTGGTTTTTATTTTAGAAGACCCACTAGAAACAGCATTAAAACTGATAGAAAAGATAGAGGTATATGGAAAGATGGCTGGTTTGAAAATAAATAAAAGACAAAACAAAGATTTTGACAAAGAATATGTTATCAAGACAAAAGGAAGAATTTGCAGATGTATTGAAAATCCAGGTCACGAATAAGATCAAGTACTTGGGGATACATTTGACACCAAGATGTAGTACACTAAAAGAGAATAACTATATTAAACTTAAGCAACAGATAGCGCTAGATTTGGCAAAATGGGAAAATTTACAACTGTCATTAATAGGGAGAATATCAACAATCAAGATGAATATATTATTAATATATGTCCATTAATATATGTAATATATTATTAATATATGTCCAAACAATTCCAATTAGGCTTGGAAAAGACTATTTTGAAGATTTAAATAAAATCGTGTTGAAATATATATAGCAAGGTAAGAAAGCGAGAATAAAATTAAAACTTTTGCAAGATGCTAGAATAAGAGGAGGATTTGATTTGCCTAATTGGGAGTTGTACTACCAAGCTACAAATTTGATGTGGGTTAAGGAATGGATAACATTAAGAAATGCTAGATTGTTGACACTAGAAGGACATGTGGTTAAATTGGGAGAAGACTAAAAGGCAATGTTATTTGAAAATTCCGGACTGGCTATCGATTATTGAAGCATCTTCTTATCCTATATATATTACTATATATTGTATAATATATATTGTATGTATTATATATTATACAAAAAGGAACAAACAGTTAGATATGGTGAAATATTGAAAGAAAAGGGTGAACTTAAATCTATCCAAAAATTGGAAGAACAAGGTATAAAGAGGAATTGGTTTTCATATGCGCAAATACATTCTAGGTATGATAAAGATTCTAAAACAGAAAGTTTCTATGATAAATTGACTGATTTAAATAAGATTTTGACAGGTACTGATGAAAAGATGATTTAAAAACTGTATGGATATTTATTTGAAATTAAACTAGAAGAAGAACAAGTTAAAGAAACAATGATTGCTTGGGGGAAGAATTTTGGATGTGGGATTGATTTAGAGAAATGGCAAAAATTGTGGTCTCAAAATTATAAAATGACAATGTCAACAGCATATAAAGAAAATTTGTATAAGATGTTTTACAGGTGGCATTTTTCCCCAACAAGAATAGCAAGAATGTTCAAGAACAAGTCTGAAAAATGTTGGAAATGTCATCAGATACCTGGCTCATATTACTGTATGTGGTGGACGTGTGCGGATGACAAAACATATTGGACTAAAATCCACGCATGGTTGGAGAAAATGACAAAAAAGCATACAGACTTGAAACCAGAGATATTTTATTGGGAATTTCACCTGAAATATACAGTAAAGAATTGAAATATTTGATTGCAAATGTATTAACAGCGGCTAGGATTGTATTTGCTAAAAACTGGAAAAATGAGAAAATACCAACACAGGAGGAAGTTATTAAGAAAATAATGGAATGTGCTGAAATGAGTAGATTGACATTTGAAATCAGAGAACAAGAACATAAAACAATTTTATAAAATTTGGGATCTATTCTATCAATGGTTAGACAATAAAAAATGGTAATGAAATATGTAGATTTTTAGAATATAATGAATATATAAAGATGTATTTTTTATTATATCTACAAAATGATTATAGGATAGATTTGAGATGGAAATATGAACTGTCATAAAATAAATTAAGTAAAATATGGATTATTTTGTAAAACATGAATGAATAATAGTATAGTCAAATGATTGATTAACAATGATATTTATGTATTTAGGAATACTTGATTGACAATATGAGAACATATACAATGTAATTCTAATTGAAGACTACGAAGTGGAAGCACAAAACAATTTGTAAACCAACCGACACACTGTATGTACATATTTGGAAGATGGTTTTATGTTTTTATGTTGTGTTTGTTCATGTTTGTCTTAAAAAAACAATAAAACTTTTTTTTAAAAAAAGATTATCATTAGAACATAAAACTAATATGCTATGTACTACAGAGTCTGCTAGAGCTATTGTGTTGGATTTTCAGAGGACTAACAGTATTCCCGAGGAGATAGCAAGACCACCAGGATCTCTGTGGATTGTAGTGGGAGCATTTAAACGGTGCAGGCGTCGTTGAGAAATAAGGCGGAGGGGAGGTGCAGAGCAGGAGTTTTAACTTGCTTAAAAAGACAACCATACAAACTGTCATTGCCAAGTATCTTTCTCTCAAATGCTCGGTCCCTCCTCAATAAAATGGATTAGATTAATCTGATGGCAGTGAGCAATCACATGATAAAGGACTGTTGTGTGATAGTTATTACAGACAGCTGGCTTCACTCAGCTATTCCCGATAACTCACTACAACTGGCATGTCATACCATCCACCGACAAGACCGTAATAAGGACTCTGGTAAGACGAAAGGAGGTGGACTTTGTTTATACATTCATAAAAACTGGTGCACCAACAGCTGTGTTATAAACAGATACTGCTCTCCTGATTTAGAGGTGATGACAGTCATGTGCACACCCTTCTATCTACCTAGAGAACTGACAGTGGTGATTTTTACAGCTGTTTACATACCTCCTGATGCAAATATTAGTATTGCACTTGCATATTTGCATATTACAATAAACAAACAACTTAAGGCTTATCCTGATGGGGCTCATATAATAACTGGTGATTTTAATAAGGCATGCTTAAAGAGTGTATTTCCTGAATTTACTCAGTATGTGACATGTGCCACAAGGAGAAACATCACACTTGATCATGTGTATTCTAATGTAAAGCATGCATATAAAGCAGTGTCCCTTCCACATCTGGGACTTTCAGATCATTTATCACTGTTCCTTATGCCAGCATATAGCCCCCTCAGAAGGAAAACTAAGCCTGAAATCAAACTCATCAAGATCTGGCCGGAGGGAGCACTTGATCAGCTGCAGGATTGTTTCTCAAATACTAATTGGAATTTATTTGAACAAGAAGATTTGGAGGAATATACAAAAACTGTACTGTTTTACATCTTAACCTGTGTGGATAAGGTTACTGTGAATAAGCACATCAGGATTTTTCCAAACCAGAAGCCCTGGATGAACAAAGACGTGCAATTACTTCTAAAGACATGTGATACGGCATTCAGGTTTGAAGACAGGGTTTGGTATAAGAGCGGAAGTGAGGCGGGGCATCAAGGAGGCAAAAAAGGACTATAAAAGGAAGATTGAGGACTACTTCACAAATAATGATCCACGACAGGCTTGGCATGGAATTAAACACATCACTAATTACAGGGGCAGCAATCCCATATCGATCAACAAGGACGCATCACTGGCAGAAGAATTGAACTGCTTCTTTGCCTGATTCAAACTGAATAGGTCTTCGAACACACTGCCTCTACAAACCACCAGGACTCAACTGTTCACAGTACAAGAGTATGATGTGAAACAGGTGCTTAGAGCAGTGAATGTGAAAAAGGTCCCTGGTACCTGGGAAGGTACTCAAAGCATGTGCTGACCAGCTCGCAGGTGTGTTTACAAATATTTTTAACCTTTCTCTTACATAAGCCATTGTTCCATCTTGTCTCAAAACTTCCATTATTATTCCAGTTCCCCAAAATTCCTCTCCTAATACTTTAAATGACCATAGACCAGTAGCACTCACACCCATAATTATGAAGAAAGGCTGGTCTTAAAATATATACAGAGTTGCCTCCCATCAAACCTTGACCCATACTAAGCCAAGCAAACTGGAGCCACAGTAGCACTTTGACAGCGCTACAATTCAAACCTACCAGCATTTTCGATTGATAATCTGACATTTCTTCCCTAAGTTTTGAGAGCCAATCTATTAACACGTCTATCAGCTAGACTGAGTCGTAAAACTGGGAATGTGACAGTTGGCAGAGAGGCATGGTAAAAGATTGAGGACTCAGTCTCTGGGCAGAAAGGCATGTGTCAACCCATGTGTGGATTCTCCAATTGATGTGCTGGAGAATATACAATTTTAGACAAATGGTTGTCCAACCTCTTCATAAAAACCTCAAGTATTGGAGTACTCATAACTTCTGGAAACAAGTCATTCCACTGATTAATTGTTCTGTCAGGCAATTTCTCCTTAGTTCTAGGTTGCTTCTCTCCTTGATTAATTTCCATCCATTGCTTCTTGTTCTGCATTCGGGTGCTTTGGAGCAGTGGTTGCCAACCAGCAACATTTTCCCAAGTTCTGCTTCATGGGTCATATTTCGCTTGACTAACATGTCTCACTTTGAACCTCACTATCTTATTTTAGAATAATGGATTATTTCACTTTCTTGCTTAATAAAAAGGATTGACTAAAATAAAGTTAACTGATAATTATATTTATATTTATGTATGTATGGCATTCAGCTTTGTTCGGGTATTTTCCCATGTCATTGTAGTTGTGCTTTTAAAGTTATAGCAACATTTCAGCAGAATCTCATCTGCCATCATCAGGCTTCTGTATAGATTCTGTATAGATTCCAAAGAAAGATTACCCACCTAATCCAAAAAGAATCCCCAACCAAAATCCAAGACAGAGAACAAGAGAACGGCAAAGCCCTCCTCCCATATATAAAAGGCACTACAGACAAAATCAGCAAGATCCTCCAAAAACACAACATTAAAACAGCTTTCTGCACAAACAGAAGGAAGCTAAGTTTCATCTGGGTGCCTGGTTGGGGTGTGTTTGAGCTGGAGGTATCGTGGGGGGTCTGTTTGTGCCCACGTGTTTGCTTGCCTTGCAGTGTGGAGATTTTTTTGTTTGTGAATGCAGGCTTCCAGATAATTGACAGTCTGGTGGAGTCATCTCTTCAATTCATGCTTTCAGGCCTTTTTTCAATCTCTATGGCTTCTCTGATGATTCTGTGGCTGGGGTTTTCTATAGAGGCTAGGGTTTTGGTGCCATTGAAGTCGATGCTATAACCTGTGGCTTTCATGTGTTGGACTAGTGAGGAAATGTGTTCCAGCTTTTTTACTGCATTTTTGTGTTCATCCAGGCAGGTACTTATTCTTCTATTGGTCTGTCCAATGTATGTGGCCGGGCATGATGCGCAGGAGACTTCATATATGCCTTGGTTTTCCAGGTCAATTTTATCTTTGGGGTTTCTTAGGATGGCTGCTATTTTTCTGTCTGTTGTGAAGGCAGTCTTGATGAGATGCCTGTGTAGTATCTTACTGATTTTGTCTGTAATACCTCTTATGTAGGGCAGGACAGCTGTTCCATAGGTCTGTTCATCTTCTAAGTCTCCATTATGTCTCAGTGTGTTTTTGTATATCAGGCTTGTGATTTTGCTTTTGTGGAAGCCGTTGGCTGTCAGTACTTCAGTCAGGGTGCATAGTTCAGTCTTTATGTGTGTCTTGTCTGCCAGGCATTTGGTTAAAAATTTAAAACAGAAACGGCTGTGAAAGCCTGAGTCACAGACGAATACAATACACAAGCCTGATGATGGCAGATGAGATTCTGCCAAAACGTTGCTAATGAAGCAGTCTAGAAGGTCACAAACAAAGTATACATTTACCAGAAATCCCGTAAACCCAAAGTGTTGCTTCTTATAAAAATATTGTGCAAAACCACGAAATTGCTGAAGTAAGGAACTGGAAATAACCATGTTACTGTAAACAAGAGTGGACATGGAAAATAACAGATGGTGTAAGATATCTGAGTAATCAAAAATGTACTTCTCACTTCCTCCATATTTCCTTTATAGAAATGTCTATATTATTCTCCTTTTTTGGTAAAATGCAACAGAAGGAATGCCCCGGCCTAGTCTGAGGTCATCATATGTATAAAAGTAACGAATCAGGAAGAGTCGGGGGTTCAGAATTTGCCATGTTAATGCTCTGAATCTTGTGCACAAATAAAACCTGTATTCTCCAACCTTTCATGGTCTTGTGTCCTGATTTTGAAGCAAGAATTTCTGCTACATTTAATGGCGACCGTGGCAGGACTCAAAGGGCCCTGAGGCCCGCTGGAGGGTCCATCCCAGGTGCCAATGCTTCGGTGAGTTGAAGGGAACATCCCAGGCGCCATCAGTCCTTTGAATCCGAGGGACTTCCCGAGACTGCTGTTTGCTGGCGGTGGTGATTGATGCCTCCAAGAACCACAGGTGAAAGGGAGAGACCAGGACATCTTCTAACCGGCTCTCTAGGTCGGATGTGAGTATGTGAAAATCCCTGTCTTGTCTGGTGACCTGGGTGGCTCATGGGTGGAGGAGAGAGTAAGCCCCTGACCCCACTGGGGTCCATGCTAAAGCATTTTAAGGAAGCATACGAATCCCAGGATTACGGCCTTAAGTGGAGTAGGCACAAACTACGGAAGTTCTGTGAGGCAGAATGGCCAACATTTGGATTTGGATGGCTTCCCATGGGCGCTCTAGATATCCCTACCACAGTAAATCAGTTAGTATTTCACCCTACACTGGGAACCCAGATCAAGCTCCTTATATTGACGTCTGGCTCGACTTACTAAACTACCCTCTCCCATGGCTTAAAAAGCTCAAAATGCAAAAATGCAAGGTCCTACTGTCACGTAATCTGTCACTAAAGAAGGATAAGAAAACCATGCGGGTCTTGCCCAGTTGCCCGGAGGAACTACCGCACCCACCCCCATATGTACCTCCTTTTGGCCTAAGAAGTTCCGAGGGAAGTGAATCCTCAGGGGTATCGGGGTTGATGGCCCAACTGGATCGATTGTCCCCTTTTCTTAGAAGCCCTGGGGATCCACCAGATACAATAGTTCAATCGGCCCAAGTCAATCTCTCACTCCTGGGGACTCAGGAAAAACCACGGGTAGATTCCCATACAAGTCCTAAACAAGAGGCTGAACCTGTGGCAGCTAGAACAAGAGCAAAAACAGAACAAGCCTCCCTCATAGCACCCCTTAGACAAGTTGACCAGTTAGCAATTGACCACCGAGACCCCTCTACTTCTGTCACTCTCTCATTGTTCCAACACGTGCCCTTCACTACCTCAGACTTACTCAACTGGAAGCTACACTATGGTCCCTTCAGTGAGAAACCTACTGAAGTAGCGGACTTAGTGAAAACGATAGTGGACACACATAATCCCACCTGGTTGGACCTCCAACAGCTCATGGGGACCCTGTTTAATCCTGAGGAAAGAGAGAAAATCAAAATTGCAGTAACTGAAATATTGAAGCCTGATGTTAGAGTAGGCGGGAATCTAGCAGAACATGTGGAGGCTCATTTCCCGACAAAGAATCCAAAATGGGATCCTTACAAGGACATGGAGCATTTATGAGACTACCAGTCTTTGGTAGTGTGAGCTATCCGCCTGGCAGGAAAACCTACGGTTAACAAGTCAAAACCAACCCTAGTGTTGCAGGGACCCACTGAAAGCCCTGAAGCATTTTATACCCATCTTATTGACGCCTACCGTATGTATACTCCCATTGATCCCACCAACCCAGCAAATGCCTGAATGCCGACTATGGCATTTATCTCACAGAGTGCCTCAGATATACAACGTAAATTGCAACGACTTGAGGGGGCCCTAGGAAAACCCATGAGTGAACTCATAGAAGTGGCAAGGAAAGTCTTTGTAAATAGGGAAAAGGAGGAGGAGTGAAAGAAAGACCAAAAGATGCAATGAAAAGCCGAGTTAATGGCGGCTGCCAGGATGTGGACCCCTAAGGGTAGGGGAATCAGTCTGCCGAGGGGCGGCAGGTCACGGTTAGGATGCAATCAATGCGCCATCTGTAAGAAAGAAGGACACTGGAGGGATGAGTGTCCTGAAAGGAATAAGGAAGAGAGACCGGAAGGAAGAGGAAGGCCTTTTCCGAGTGGGCTCAGGAGACCCCCGGGAGGAAACTGGAGAAGGCAAGGTTATAGGAAGGGCCTGGGGAGAACCCCTCTAATAGGCCTGGCAGAGGTGGAAGAATGGGACTGAGGTCGACCAGGTTCAGAGTGCCTCCCAGAACCTATGGTCAGGTAAATGTAGGAGGCAAGCCTGTTACCTTCTTGGTGGACACTGGGGCCACACGGTCGGTCTTAATCCAGCCCCTAGCCCAGGCCTCCAACCACACTATTAATATCCAAGGAGCAACAGGAAGTATATTGCAGTGCCCCTTTTTAGAGCCTCTCCTATGCACAGCTAAAGGACACACTATAACACATCAGTTTGTATACATGCCTGATTGCCCTATCCCGCTATTGGGGAGAAATCTGTTGTGTAAACTCTGAGCACAGGTCTCTTTTGAAGAAGATGGAACTATGAAGCTAGGGTATGGAAAGGTGAATCTGATAGTACCCCGGGAAGAGCAATGGAGGCTTATGGTTGCCAGGGACAAGGGACAGGGGGATGAGGATAAATGGAAACAATTCCATGTTCCCTATTTGTGGGCTGAAGATAATCCCCGGTTTTTGCTAGCCACCACCCTCCTATTATAGTGGAAGAATTACCAATGAAGGTGCCTGTGAGGATTCGACAAAGGGCATACCCCAGGCACATTATGCAGACGATCCAGAAAATCATTGACCTATATTCGAAACACCATATTTTGGTGCCCACCGAGTCACAATGGAACACCCCCATATTACCCATCCCAAAGGGGGAGGGCCGGTTTAGGCCAGTACAGGATCTCAGGGTCGTCAATTTGGCCACTGTAACAATCCATCCAGTGGTCCCGAATCCGTATGTCATTTTAGGCCTAGTCCCCCAGGCTGCCAAATAGTTCTCAGTTATAGACTTAAAGGATGCCTTCTTCACAATACCCATACATGAGACTAGTCAACACTTGTTTGCTTTTGAATGGGAGGATCCCATCACTGGTCGAAAGCAATAATATACCTGGACTAGGTTTCCCCAGGGGTTTAAAAACTCGCCAACCCTCTTTGGGGCTAGCCTAGCTAAGGATTTAAAGGCATTGACTATACCACCCCCTGATGTGGTATTGCAGTATGTAGATGACCTATTGGTCACTGAAAACACAGAGGATACTTGCTGGAAGAACACCCATGAGTTGTTACTTCTATTGCAAGACTTGGGATATAAGGCGTCTAAGAAAAAGGCACAATTGGTCTCACAAAATGTTCGGTACTTGGGTTATAATATAGAGCAAGGGAAGCGTACTTTAGGTCATGAACGCAAAGAGGCCATATGTCAGCTCCCAATGCTCAACAACAGAAGAGATCTGAGAGGGTTTTGGGGAGCTGCTGGGTTTTGTCGAATCTGGATCCCCAATTTCAATCTTATTGCAAAACTCCTTTATGAAGCAACTAAAGGACTGGATAAGGAACCATTACAGTGGGGAAAACAGGAAGCAGCTAGTTTCCGATTGCTCAAGCAGGCATTGTTACAAGCCCCCAGTTTAGGCCTCCCGGATTTGGATAAGCCATTTCAGTTGTTTGTGGATACTAAACAGAATGTAGCGGTGGGTGTCCTCACTCAGATCATGGGGACATGGCACCGCCCTGTGGCATATCTCTCTAAACAACTTGATAACGTTGCTAAGGGATGGCCTGCTTGCCTTAAGGCGGTGGCCGGGACGGCCATTTTGACACAGGAAGCAAGTAAGTTGACCTTTGGACAACAGTTAGACATTTACACCCCCCCCCATGCCCTTAAAGCAGCTCTAGAAACAAAGGGTCACCTATGGTTAACTAACCCCCGAATGTTGAAGTATCAAGGGTTGATCACCCATAATCCTATGATTAATATTATACAATCCACAACATTAAACCCTGCTACGTTACTGCCTGAACCTAATACAGAAGCCACTCACAACTGTATCCAAACAATAGAGGAGACATATGCTAGCTGTCCTGACATGACAGATGTACCCCTCCCTTTCCCAGACTACACCCTCTTTACAGATGGCACAAGCTTTATACAGGAAGGCATCAGAAGGGCAGGGTATGCAGTAGTAACTTTAGATGATGTTTGGGAAGCAGAGCCCCTCCCCTCGGGCACAAGTGCACAGCTGGCTGAATTACATGCATTAACAAGGGCTTTAGAGATGGCCAAGGGCAAGTATGTCAGCATCTATACAGACTTAAAATATGCTTTGCTCACAGTTCAAGTCCATGGCGCACTATATAAAGAGGACTTATCACTGCTGGAGGCAAGGATATTAAGTATGGCCCCCAAATACTACGCCTATTGGAAAGTGTGTGGGCCCCTCAAAGGTGGCAGTCATGCACTGCCAAGGGCATCAAAAGGTAGTCTCGGATATACAAAGGGGCAATGATAAGGCAAACAAGTTGGCCCACAAGGCAGCTCAAAAGGTACTCACCACTAAAGAGCAATGCTTTGCCATTTGGGCACCACACGATTACCACCAACCACATTACTCCCAGTAGGACATGATCCAAGTTGAAACACTTGAGGCACACCTGGAGGGAGTCTGGTGGATCCAGTTTTTATACCAGGACATATGGCCTGGGACATTGTGCAGCAGGTACACAAACAACTGCACCTAGGCAAAATGGCTTTGGCAAAGGCCCTGCAAAGGGAAGTTTATATTAATAAAATACACAGTATTGCAGCTACTGCCTGTGCAAGGTGTGAGATTTGCGCAGCCAATAACCCTAGACAGGGACTACAACCGCCACCAGGCCATCAACCCAGAGGTTGTTACCCGTTTGATTCTCTTATGATTGATTTCACTGACATGCCCCGCTGTGGTTCATACAGTGCAATGTTGGTCATAGTGTGCACCTACACGGGATGGCCCGAGTGCATCCCCACCCGCACTAAGAGGGCCACTGAGGTCGCTAGGGCACTACTCCACATACTAATCCCTAGATATGGCTTACCTTCAAGGATTTCATCTGATAATGGTCCAGCATTTATCCATAAGGCCACTCAGCAATTAGCTAAGGTATTGGGTATCACTTGGAAACTCCATTGTAGCTTTCATGCCCCTTCTGGAGGCAGGATAGAGAGAATTAATAGAACTATTAAGGAGAAGCTTGCCAAAATATGCCAGGAAACGCATCTTAAATGGACGGATGCCTTGAGTTTGGCTCTGGTTGCTGTTAGGTGTGCTCCCCAAAAGGGAATCTCGCTTTCTCCATTTGAATTACTATATGGTAACAATATATATATATAACAACCTATTTCGCTTAGATATTCAAAATACTGTACAAATCTCTGATACTATCAGAGTGCAACAACTCCAAGCCCTTAACACGATTGTCCGAAAATTACAGCGATACGTATTAACTTGTAACCTCCCTACATAACATACACCCAG
Organism: Pseudonaja textilis; assembly: GCF_900518735.1. The sequence goes on from NW_020769326.1 coordinate 5,538,878, forward strand.
GACAAGAGGTCTGGGTTAAAGATTGGAAACGGGAAACATTGAGCCCCAAGTGGAAGGGACCCTACACTGTTGTTATGTATTCTCCCCTTGCCGTTAAGGTGGCCGAAATAAAACTGTGGATTCACTGGTCCCGAGTTAAATTGGCTGCACCTACCCAGTGGAAAGTAGAATCCCATCCAATTCACCCATTAAAAGTAACTCTCCGGAAGATTTTGTGGGATATCTCCCCTTGTGGTGACACTCTGGAAGCTCTCCCTCTACCAACGGGAGATGAAGAGGAAACGAGCCCTGCAGGTGTCACACCAGAAGCTGACACCCAGTGCACGGGTCGGGTAATAGAGGAAGAAACCCCTGTAGGTGTTACACCGGAAACTGACACCCATCGCACAGGTCTCCCCCGGAAACTTAGATCCCACGTCAGGAACACCTGAGGCTTACATATCCTTAGAAAAAGGGGAATTGGTAGTGGTAGGAGATATCACTTATTGAGATATGGAGGCAAATCAAAGGATGCGGGAAACATCCTTATGCCCTCTATTTGGACAGTAACCATCCTGCTACTGATTACTGTTGCTCTTAACTTCATGTACTTATATGAGTTGCTAGTGGGGAAGGATGGCAACATAAATATGGAAATATCCCTTGATGAGGATGCAGTTGATGAATGATACTCCCCAGACCCCTCTGAAGATAAAGAACCCCCACCACTAGACGATGGGGCAGAGATTAGGCCATGTGACATGTGTTTTACGGTACAGCCTACAGGAAGACATTTTACTTATAGTGTAACCAGCTTCCCTAATTGCTCCACTACCAATCTTCCCCAATGTGAACACAAGGGAACCAGATATTGGCAGTGGGTGTATAACAATACCATAAGGTGCCACCTCCTACGTACCCCTTGGGTACCAAATAGACATGTTCGCATCCCTCGAGATACAAGACATACAATACAAAGAGTAAAAGATCCTGCTTGTGTTCACTGCGTAGACGAACAAGGATCCTAACAGCTACCATTGGAAAACCCACCTCTTGTACACAATTTAATTTAACATCATCATGTTATTGTACCCTGCTTACAAAGGAAGGGGGTCAGAAGAGAACACTAATCCAAAAATGCAAAGGGCTGCAGGGTGTAGTATGTTATACAGAGAATCATCCGGCTCTGCCAAATACTCCTTTGAAGCCAACTAATCTTCCGAACCCTAGAAAGTATTCCCCAAAATACAGAAAATAACCCCAGACAGTTCAAATGTTCCAGGTACTAGGGATCCTTTATACCCTAACAATTGTACAGTATGTATTAAGACTGTGCTAAAAGGGAAAACAATTGCCACAACTGTGATATATCATATCTATTATACTTGTCAGAAAAAAACCTATCCCTTGTTGTTATAATAGGACTTGGTACTCTATTTGCCCCCACAAGAATGAATGTTATGATCCAAGACTTGTCCCGGCCCAAACGTGGTTGGTGGCCAGGAGTGGAGGTAGCCCTAACGGCCCAATCATCTCTCAAACACGAATACTTACATCCAATAGCCCGGGTACCATTGCATTTGATGTCTGCAAAGTGGCTGGGTATCCCACATCTTGTGGTACTTCCCTATCCTGGCACAGAACATATGCCCAAAATGATATATATATATATATATATTTGTCCCCAGAAGCATCACAGGGCAAATGCGGGAACACTGTTTGGGACCCGAGAATGTTCCAATCCTGGAGAAACATATTGTACATCCTGGAGCTGTGTAAAATGGGCCACCTATAACACAGATAAGGGACAGGGGACTGATCTCCAGGTGTCGAGGATATTACAGACAAAAGAGTGTACCCTATATAACTGTAATTGGGTCAACATTACTATACCTCGCCCTCAGTACTGGATTCGACAATATGGCCCAGAGATGGGAATTAAATTATATGCAAAAGGGACTGATCCTGGTGGTCGTATCCACCTATCTATAGAAACTAAAAAGTATGCAGCCAATGCTCATTCTTGATATTTCTCTGAATTCTGGCAGGAGGTTGACATAGAGTTCCAACCGTCACACGAAGAACGAAACCTCTTCCTAGAATTAGCATCTACTATAGCCCATACACTTAATGTTAGCAACTGTTACATTTGCGGGGGTACAAAAATAGGGGACCAGTGGCCATGGGCAGCGCAAGAATGGAATTATTTCATTCCTTACAATCTGTCAGCAATGCCAATACATCAGCCACTCTCCAGATGGGAATTGACCAATCCCATCATAGCTCAGTGGTGTTTAGCGAATACACAGGGAACAGGACCTTCTGTAGGGGAAACAGAGTCTCTGGAAGTTCATGAATGGAATCGGTCTACTAGTTTTTGGCAATATTGGCCTAATAAAACAAATCAATTCTCGGCCAACTATATCCTGCAGAGCATGACTGAAGCATGGGGTGCATTGGATTTGTGGTGATGTGGCTTATAGTACTCTCCCCTCAGGGTGAAAAGGAGTATGCACTCTAGGAGTTATACACCCTTCCTTTTTCATGTTACCTTTAAACATACCTCAAGTAGTGAATGCGGATCATTGGCAGAGTAGAAAGCTACAAGCTGATTATAAAATTGGGGATTGGAAAGATGAGTGGCCCCCTGAATGAAAAATTCATTATTACGGCCCAGCTACTTGGGCAGCTGATGGCACTTGGGGTTATCGCACTCCAATATATATGTTAAATCGAATCATAAGACTCCAAGCTGTTGTAGAACTAATTGCCAATGAGACGGCTCAGTCTCTGCGCACCCTAGCAACCCAACAAAGGAAGCTTAGGGATGCAATTTATCAAAATCGCCTTGCTTTAGATTATCTCTTGGCAGCCGAGGGAGGTGTGTGTGGTAAATTTAACTTTACCAATTGTTGCCTGGAATTCGATGATGTTGGTGAAGTCATTGAGCAACGTGCTAGATGTATTGAGGATCTTGCTCATGTACCTGTCCAGAAATGGAATGGCCTTGACCTATGTGATATTTTTGGAACTTTGTTTCCTAAATTACCTGGTCTTCAGGCGATTGTTGCACTTGTTGGTATGATTGCTGCCGGATGTATAATTCTACTATGCATTCTACCTATTTTTGTAAAAACTATCTCTAATAGTCTTTCTATGTTAGTAGAGAAGAAGGCTACTGCTAAGGCGATGGCACTGTGGGAATATGAGAAATTGAACACTTATGAAGAACTTGTCCCTATTTGTGAAACTCCACAATAATCAGGAGATTTGGGTGAAGTTTGAAAGGGGGGAATGAAGCAGTCTAGAAGGTTCCAAACAAAGTATACATTTACCAGAAATCCTGTAAACCCGAAGTGTTGCTTCTTATAAAAATATTGTGCAAAACCGCAAAATTGCTGAAGTAAGGAACTGGAAATGACCATGTTACTGTAAACAAGGGTGGACATGGAAAATAACAGATGGTGTAAGATATCTGAGTAATCAAAAATGTACTTCTCACTTCCTCTATATTTCCTTTATAGAAATGTCTATATTATTCTCCTTTTTTGGTAAAATGGCGACTCCACCGGGACTCAAACCTGGAACCTTTGAATTAGAAGTCCAATGCACTATCCAAATATAGCAGAAATTCTTGCTTCCAAATCAGGACACAAGACCATGAAAGGTTGGCGAATACAGGTTTTATTTGTGAACAAGATTCAGAGCATTAACATGGCAAATTCTGAACCCCCGACTCTTCCTGATTCATTACTTTTATACATATCATGACCTCAGACTAGGCCGGGTCGTTCCTTCTGTTATACTACAACTTTAAAAGTACAACTATAATGACGTGGGAAAATACCCGAACAAAGCTGGATACCATACATATAAATACCCGCAAAAACTTAAGAATGTGTGTATGTATGTATGTATGCGTGTATATGTATATGTGTGTGTGTGTGTGTGTGTATTTTCTTAAGTTTTCGTGGGTACTTACATGTATGGTATTCAGCTTTGTTCGGGTATTTTCCCACGTCATTGTAGTTGTGCTTTTAAAGTAGCAACGTTTCGGCAGAATCTCATCTGCCATCATCAGCAGTAGGCTAGCCCCAAATTTAAAACTGAAACAACTATAAAAGTCTGACTCACAGACGAACATAATACAGAAGCCTGATGATGGCAGATGAGAGTCTGCCGAAACGTTGCTACAACTTTAAAAGCACAACTACAATGACGTGGGAAAATACCCGAACAAAG
>NW_020769326.1:5543198-5595077 GCF_900518735.1 Pseudonaja textilis
TATATATATATATATCTTTGGTTATTCGGGTTTTCTCCCGCGTAAGACTGGCAGTATCTAGGCAACGTTTCGATGAAGTCTCATTCATCATCTTCAGGCTTCTGTCTTCGGCTCTGTGCTTCTCAGAGTGATGTGAGCTTGCAGCTGCTTCTTCCTTTTAACTGCTAGTGGGGGTGTGACTTGATTGGGTGGGGGCTTGGCTGTGTTCTGATTGGGTGTGTGTGTGTTCTCATTGGTAGGGGGTTGGCCGTGTTCTGATTGGCTGGAGGCGTGTTCTGTTCAGGTGGGGGCTTGGTTGTGCTCAGGTTAGTCTTAGTTGCTGGGGGATTTGAGCTGGTGAGCTGTAATCCTGCTGTTTGGCTTCGAGTTCGTGGTCGTGCTGCATCTTCATGGTGGGTATAAATTTGCTTCATGTATGGCTCGGAGGGGTTTGAAGTGGGTAGTGATGCAGCTGCAGTGCGGCTTCTGGTCCGTGGTCGTGTCTCATCTTCTGTGTGGGTGTGAGTCTGCTTTCTGCATGGAAATGTGGTGGTGGCATCTTGTGTGGCCCTCATGGGTGTGGGTCTGGTGTCATTCTTCATGTTAGGTACTCGTCTGTTCATGAGGGCGGGTTTCCAAATGGCTGGTAGGTGGGAGGTGTCATCTCATTTATTCATGCTGTGTGGGCGTTTTTCTATCTCTATGGCTTCTCTGATTATTCTGCTGTTGAAGTGTTCGGTTTTGGCGATAGTTCTGGTATTTTTAAAGTCAATCTCATGTCCTGAGGGTTTGAGGTGTTCGACCAGGGAAGAGGTCAGTTCTTCTTTTTTAATTGAGTTCTTATGTTCTTCAATGCATGCACTTATTCTTCTGTTAGTTTGTCCAATGTATGTAGTGGGGCAGGCAGTGCAAGGGATTTCGTATACTCCTTGGTTTTCTAATTCGATTTTGTCTTTGGGGTTTCTTAGGATGGTGGATATTTTTCTGTTTGTGCAGAATGCCGTTTTAATGTTGTGTTCTTGCATCAACCCAACATTTGTCATTTTGATCATCACTCAGGCATGTTCTGTGGATCAGCTGCTGACACCTGAGGCATAATGGATGTGAAAGGTTCTGGAGAGGAAGGTGATTCTGACACTTCCTCATCCTCCTGGCTCACGTCTGCATCTCTCATTAAAGCAGGTTCAAATTCCAATGCCAAACTCTCCTCATCACTCGAACCTGTGTCTTCTGACACATCAGACTCAAAGCGCACAGCAGGCTCAAACCTCCCAGTCACAACACACACATATATATATTTGTTTTCATAGATTTTCACCATCCAGCATGGCCCCCCATCCCTGGAGGCTAACATCTGTTGAAATCAGCAATCTGTCCGGCTCTTTGAACGGATACTCCCTCAAAAGCGCAGGAGACTGCCACCAGCAGAACAAGCGCAGAACCTGTGGGAGGATCTGCACCCTGGAGTAAGAGTTGCTGATGCCTGCTCATTGAAAGGGAAGCGGGAACCACTGAAGAGTCAGTGAGTGCAGTCTTGCCCACGGACAATACCAATGCAAGAGATCATCCTTCCCAGCAGTCTGGAAAGATGAGCCAAGGGGAGATTGTAGGGCAGATTGATGTGATGTGGACTGGATTAAGAGGTCGTCCAGGTAACACTGAAGTCTGACAGGAACTGCCCGAAGGGTAGCCAGCAATGCCGCCAGTACTTTGGTGAAAACTCTGGGAGACGACAGCCCGAAAGGAAGGGCCTGGTACTGGAAATACCTGTACTGATAAGAAAAATGAAGCAACTGGTAGTGATGATGCCAGATAGGAATGTGGAGATAGGCCTCCGTAAGGTCTATGGAAGAGAGGAAGTCATCCTCCTGAATGCTCTCTAGGATGGAATGCAAGGTCTGCATTTTGAAACGCCTGTGTGGGATGAATCTGTTTAAAAACTTCAGATCTAGGATGGCATGCCACCCCCCAGGTGCCTTTGGAACCACGAAAAAAACTGGAATAAAACCCTCACCCTTGCTGGTGCAAAGGAACTGGTTGAATGGCCCTAATATCGACAAGAAGCTGGATGGCCAATTCCATTAGGGCCATTTTGGCACCATCCCGTGATACAGGGCAGGTCACAAAATGCTCTGGAGGTGAAATAAATTCTAGTTGCAGACTCGATCTGATTGTATTGAGGACCCAGGCATCCAATCTAGACTCTTCCCATCTGGTGATAAAGAAGGCCAGATGACCTCCGATGGGAGGAGGGAACAGGCATTTATTTGGAGCGTCAGAAGGCATGGCCCTCTCCTCCTTGAAAGGGCCGTCTAACCGTATATTGATGCTATTGTTGGTTAATTGCCTCAGGGCACTGCTCCTGGCGTTGAGGGAAGCCCTCTGATGATGGGAGAAGAGAGGGGAAGGTTCAGCCCAGAAAGATGAGGGACGGAAATAAGGGGTTGGGCAGTAATCCACCCTCTTCCCCACCGAGGAGAGGACCTTCCTCTTATCCCTATTCTTGATCAAATATGGATCCAGGGCCTCACCAAAGAATTTCTCACCCGCATAAGGAGCTGATGTCAGCTTCCACATGTGGCGTGATTCAGATTGCCAGTTCCGGAACCAAAGTAGTCGTCTAGCTGTGATCAAGGAGACCATGGCTCTGGAGGCAAATTTTGCTGAACTCAGAGTAGCATCCACCATAAATTCAGCCGCTGCGATAATTTTATTTAGATCTTAGTGAGATTTAAAATTAGGCAGAGGAAGGCGCTCCTATACCTGATGCAGCCAGCAGAGTGAGGCTCTGGTTTAAAAAATGATGCTGCTGTCGATACTTGGACAACCCAAGCTGAGGCCTGATGGTTATGTTTGAGCGTTTCCTCTGATATTTTGTCCTCAGGCTTGACTGGTTTGGTGGGGGTGCCAGACGAGGAGAAGGAAGCTACTACTGGAGCATCCACTGAGGGGACCACAAGGGTAGAGGCCAAGGCTGTCCTACATTGTAGAAATGCCGATCATGTGATGAAGGTCTAGGCCAAGCAGCAGGGGTGGCACACAGTTCTTTAACAAGGTCCAAAAATAACAGAGGAGAAGGAAGAACCTCTGTGTGGACCACAGGTTTAGAGAAAAGAGTATCCCCTTGGGTTGAAGAATCCCTCTGAGGTTCAGGTGCCACTTCCTCTGGGGTCAACTGGGCAGTGACCAAGGCCTTCTGTAATAAGGGTTTAAATAAGGCTGGCATAAAGACCGCCATTGAGGCGAGCTAGTCCTGGAGGAAACTTTCTGCCTCAGACACATATGGATCTCTGATCTCATCCTCTTCCTCCTCTGCCCTGGAGGAGTGGCTATGCTCTGAGGGGAGTGAATAATCCCTTTCCCCATAATCCCCCCAATCAGATTGAGAAGAGGGCCTATCAACCTCCTGACGTCTAGGCTATTCCCTGTGTCTAGGAGGGGCCCCTAAAGAGGGATTGGGGAACCAGTCTTGTTCACCCCTCCGAGGGCAAAAGAGCTGTTGGAAGCCCTGTGCTAATCCTCACTGAATGGCAGAAAAGACTACTAGGGAAAGGAGCGTTGGTTTTACCTGAAACACATCTTCTAGTTGTACGGGAGGAGAATCCAAAGCACGGGCTGTCTTCCTTACTTAAAGATAGAGTCAATCAAAGTTTAGTCCAGCCCTCGTCCCACTGTGCATGCCCAGTTTCTGATGAAGGCGGATGATTGACTTGGAGAGTTCTTGGTGCTCTTTCTTGACCATTCCGTGCTCGGACTAAAGGTGGGATTTGGATTCTCCTCCCGTACAACTAGAAGATTCATTTCAGGTAGGACCAATGCTCTTTCTCAGTTGTACCGATCGGAGAATCCAAAGCATGGGATGTATCCAAGCTAATTGTCCTGAGGGTGGGCCAACTCCTTATCCCAAGCCGCCATCTCCGTGTAAATTCTTTATAGTACCCTTCTTCCAAAGGAAGTGTGATGACCCGTAGTCTCTCAAAATAACCCCAAACCCAAAACATATATTAAAATCCGGTAATGCCTTCAACTTAATTTCACTGTTTTATTAGGCACAGTTTAAAGTCACAAAAGTAAGTAATGAGGCAAAAAGAAAACCAAACAAATCGCATTGACAAGAGTTCCAAAGCAAGCCAAGATAACTAATCATAAACTCCAGGAAAATAATTGAGGAGAGTCCATGGGAAGAACGCCAGCAAAGATAAACCTCTTTCAAAGAAAACATTAAACTAAACTTTGACTCCAGCAATTCTGACTACGTAGTTACAAACTTATATACATAGCTCCCAGCTACAAACCACAAGGAGGATCATGGTAATCTCCTCCTGAGTAGACCTCGCTTTTCCCTGATCCTCTCCTCCTTGCGGGACCTAGGATGGATAGGGGATGGGCCTGCATCCTCCTCTGACTGCTCAGCCGGCCTCTGCCCTTTCCCACCCTCCTCCACCACCTCTGGGGCCAGACTCCCACTCCCTGTTGGCTGTTCCTCCTCTTCCTCAGAGTCAGTCTCCATCAAGGGCATGACACTATCCCCCCGCAGGGCCCCCTCCCCTGGGATCAGGCAGACGAAGACGTTGAGGAAACCGAGCATGAAAGTCCTGGACCAAACGAGGAGCATGAACATCAGTGGCATCGACCCAGGTGAAGTCCTCTGGTCCATAACCTTTCCATGCCACCAAATACTGAAATAGGCCTCGCAACTGGCGTGAATCTTGGATGCTATCCATTTTGTACTTCTCCTCTCCCAGAGGGGCTACTGGGGCCGGCAGTAATGGAGCTGATCTATGCAAACTGTCAGCCAAGGCAGGGACTAACAGGGAACAATGGAAAACAGGATGGATACACATGGTCCGTGGCAGGGAGAGACGATAAGCCACAGGATAAAGGTCCCAATGAACGGTGACCAAGCTTTTTCGATAGTCGTGTCATTGGTAAATATCGAGTAGAGAGCCAAACTCGATCGCCGACAGCTAAAGGAGGAACATTGCGACGATGTCAGTCTGCAAACTTTTGATAGTCTTCCTTGGCTCTCTCTAGTTGATCACAGACCATGTGGTGCACAGCTTTTAACTCCTGCAAAAACGTATCCACTGCTGGAACTGGGGATTCAGACGGGGCTAAAGGGAAAAATCATGGATGAAACCCATAGTTAGCAAAGAAAGGGGACACATGGGTGGATGCATGTTGAGCATTGTTATAAGCAAATTCTGCCACCAGCAGCACTTCCACCCAATTGTCTTGTTGATTATTGCCGAAACAGTGGAGGTACTGCTCCAAAATAGCATTCACTCTCTCTGTCCCCCCATCAATTTCAGGGTGATGAGCAGATGACAGACATGCCTGAACCTGCAGTTTCGCAAGTAGGATCTGCCAAAAGCATGCTGTAAATTGTAACCCCCGATCTGATACCATGCGATCTAGTAACCTATGCAACCAGAAAACATGGGAGATAAACAATTGAGCCATTATCTTGGACGATGGAAGACCTGCACACGGAATAAAGTGGGCCATTTTAGTCAACATATCCACCACCACCAAAATGGTTGTGGCACCATTTGATGATGGTAACTCAACGATGAAATCCAAGCAAACTGCTCCCCATGGTCGTTCTGGCGTAGGCAAGGGCTGCAAAAGACCAGGGGGTGCACCAGGAGCATACTTGGTTTGGTGACAGATCTCACAGGACACCACATATCCCGACGCATCATGTTTAAGTCTCGGGCACCAAAATGTCCTAGAGGTGAGGTGCAGCGTTTTGAACACTCCAAAGTGTCCTGCCGCCGGACTATCATGACATTGATGTAGGATAAGGCCACAAAGAGGACCTCCAGACACATAAATGCAATCACAGAACCGCAACAGGTCCCCAATATATGCCCAAGGAATCTCTTGTCTCCAATTCTCATCCAATTCTTGACGTCGACCTGCCACAAATGGGTCCTGCCACTGTGCCTCCTGAATCCTCACTCGAAGGTCCACAGGTTCCTCAGTGGCCGCAAACCGCTCCAACGGAATCACCGTCCAGGGCAAGATTTTATCCTCCCTTTGGGTATACTCGGGCTTCCGAGATAGGGTGTTGGCGCATTGATTCCCTCCACTCGGAACATAGGCCATCCAGAAATCAAATTGAGCAAAGAATAAGGACCATCTCACTTGACGCTGGTTCAATGTCCAAGCTGTACATAGGTGTTCCAAATTGTGATGATCCGTCCAAACCTCGATTTGGAGATGAGCCCCCTCCAGGTGGTGCCGCCATGTCTCAAAAGCGACCTTAACTGCCAATAGCTCCTTGTCCCAAATCGTATAGTTGTGCTCTGGAGCCGACAACTTCCGGGAATAATAAGCGCACAGCAACAAGGTGCCTGCTGGAGCATAGGACTGGAGGAGCACCGCACCAACATCCACATCGGAAGCATCTGTTTCCACCACAAATGGCTGACCTAAATCAGGGTGTTTGAGGATAGGCTCGGAAGCAAAGGCAACTTTCAATGCCTCGAAAGCTGCCTGCTCCTCAGCACCCCAATGGAACTTCTCCACCTTCTTGAGCAGATTAGAAAAGGGAGCAGTCAAGGCAGCAAAGCAGGGAATAAATGTGTGGTAGTAGTTCACAAACCCCAACAGTCATTGCACATCCTTAACACTCTGTGCAGGTTCCCACTCCTGCAACGATTGAATTTTTTCCGGGTCCATTTCCACCCCAGCAGGTGAAATATGATGTCCCAAGAAGTCAATCATGGTTTGTGCAAACTGACACATGTTTAGCAAACAGGTGGTTATCACACAAACATTGCAGCACCAGCTGCACATGCTGCCAATGTTCCTGCAGGGAGTCTGAGTAAATCAAAATGTCATCTAAATAAATGACCACGAATTGATCCAACAAATCAGGGAAAACATCATGCATGAAATGCATGAACATAGCTGGGGCAATGGTGAATCCAAAAGGCATCACGGTATACTCAAAATGCCTGTACCTGGTCTGAAAAGCTGTTTTTCACTCGTCCCCTGCACGAATGCGAACCAGATTGTAGGCCCCATGCAAGTCCAACTTCGTAAAGATCTTAGCTTGATGAAGCTGCTCAATCAGTTCAGGGATGAGGGGAAGCGGGTACTGATTCCTCTGTGATTGCATTCAACTTGCAGTAATTACAACACAAACGTAGCTCCCCCAATTTCTTTTTCACAAAAAGCATCAGTGCAGCCAATGGGGAGGTAGAAGGCTGGATAACTTCCTTTCTGGAGGTTTTTGTCAATAAAATCCCACAACGTGGCCAACTCCTGTTCTGACAGGGAATATATCCGACCCACCGGCAAGTTTGCATTGGGCAACAACTCGATTGGACAGTCATACACCCGATGCAGAGGCAACTGATCCACCTCCTTCTCCCCAAACACATCAGCAAAGTCCACCAACTCCACCAGTAGATCCAGGTCTACGGGCGTAGCTACACTCCCTGCACAGGAGTGCAAGCAATGGTTGGCACACTTCCTATCAAGGAACTGCACAGCTCCAGATGACCAGACAACATGTGGATCATGGGCCTGTAACCACTCCAAACCCACCGGAAAATGAGGCACTGTGGCAACGTAAAACAGTTTCCTCCTCCATGCTGCCGAATACGCATGCAAAGGGGTTTGGTTGCAGCAACCACAGGTCCTGAACGAAGGGGCCGACCATCTATCGTCTCCACCATTACTGGTGGGAATACCTGTTGCTGAGGAATGAACCACTGCTTAACAAAATGAGCATGCATGAAATTGGCTGTGGCCCCTGAGTCAATCAAAGCTGGAATCTCCACCACTCCCACACCAGGCACGAACACACTTGCTGGCAGCACAAGATGTTTCACCAATAGCGACTGCAGTGGAGATGTCGAAGATGTCAAAGGTGGCAAGGGTGGCAAGGTTGGTAATGATGGCGGGCATATGAACTTTACATCCCGACCTACAGACCCTCATAGGCCAAGCGATGCTTGTTTCCCGCCACCGCAGGTATCGCTGCTGTGGATGTCTTAACAGTACACTTGGCCTCAAAATGGCCTCAATTGCCACAATAGAGGCATAAACCATCACGACATCTATTCTTTTCTACTTAAGGGTGGCATGGGTTCCTCCAAAGGCAATTCCACCAAAGGTGCCAACTCATCCAGTAGCTCCAACAAGAAACCCTCCTGAAACTGGTCTAATAGTGCTGCCTCATTCCATTGTACATCCTGAGCAACCACCTGAAAACTAGCAGTATAATCCATGAGTGAGCCACGCCCCTGCTTCAACTCTTTCAAACGTCTATTTGCTGTTTGGCTTTGAACAGGTTCCTCAAACATGGCCTGAAACTGATGGCAAAACTCAGCATAATTGTCCAACATCTGGTGGGCTGGGTCAGCAGAGGCGTCGCCCAATGTGCTGCAGAGCCTGACAACAAACTAATGAAAAACCTGACCTTATCCTGATCAGTGGGAAAGTCCTCAAGCCGAAGGCTCATGTAAAGCTGGCACTGCCCAAAAAATGCTGGAAATTGGGCCAGCGAACCATCAAATTTATCTGGCACTGCCACTGGGGATTTTCGGCGTGGCTGCGGAGCTTGCATTTGTGCCACCTGTGCAGTCAAAAGAGCGACTTGCTGGGTTAACTGGGCAATCTCTGCTCTGAGCTGATGCATGGTCACCCCACAAAAAACAAAAATAAGTTGAAGGGGTGGCAGGAGTCAAAATGTGATGACCCGTAGTCTCTCAAAATAACCCAAAACCCAAAACATATATTAAAGTCCGGTAATGCCTTCAACTTAATTTCACTGTTTTATTAGGCACAGTTTAAAGTCACAAAAGTAAGTAATGAGGCAAAAAGAAAACCAAACAAATCGCATTGATGAGAGTTCCAAAGCAAGCCAAGATAACTAATCATAAACTCCAGGAAAGTAATTGAGGAGAGTCCATGGGAAGAATGCCAGCAAAGGTAAACCTCTTTCAAAGAAAACATTAAACTAAACTTTGACTCCAGCAATTCTGACTACGTAGTTACAAACTTATATACATAGCTCCCAGCTGCAAGCCACAAGGAGGATCATGGTAATCTCCTCCTGAGTAGACCTCGCTTTTCCCTGATCCTCTCCTCCTTGCGGGATCTAGGATGGAGAGGGGATGGGCCTGGATCCTCCTCTGACTGCTCAGCCGGCCTCTGCCCTTCCCCAGCCTCCTCCACCACCTCTGGAGCCACACTCCCACTCCACTGGCTGTTCCTCCTCTTTCTCAAAGTCAGTCTCCACCAGGGGCATGGCAGGATGTTTCAGCTGATGCAAATGTATCCAGTTTATAATTTCTGATGAATGGAGATGGCGATGACCACATTGCTGCCCTACAGATCTCTTCAATCGAGGCCTGTGTGTTCCATGCTGCTGATGTGGCTGCACTCCTGGTTGAATGTATCCAGCAACTGCAGTGTTTGGCTTTCATAAGTTTTTGTTATACATGTCCTGATCCATCTGCCTATGGTTGATGGTGAAACCCTTTGTCCCAATGAGCTCGGACTAAATGAAACAAACAATGCCTCCGTTTTTCTAATGGGCCTTGTTCTCTTAATATAAATGCGCATAGCTCTCCTTACGTCCAAGGAGTGCCATTTCCTTTCTAGGCTATGGACCGGTTCCGGGCAGAAGTCTAGTAGTACTAATTCCTGTGCTCTATGGAACATAGAATTGATCTTTGGGATAAAGGTCGGGTCTAATCTTAATATTACCCTGTTTGGGTAGACTATACAGAGGTCCTCTCTCACGCTGCCAACTCTGGCATTCTTCTGGCTGTTAGGCTATTAGGAAGGTTACCTTAAGGGTGACTGAGGGTAATCCTACTGCCACAGCGGTTCAAAGTCATGAGTGCACTTCGCACCCTTGTCAAATCCCAAGTAGGGTACCTAATGTATCACTGGTACCTATGTATCACTGGCTTTAGATTGGTTGCTCCCTGATGAACGAGCGGATTAGGGGATGTCATGAGAGGGACTCCAAGGTCCCGCAACCCAACACTGCTGCTATCACTGCTACCTGCTTCTGTAAGGTGTTAGGGGTTAAACTCTTCTCGAGGCCTTCCTGGAGAAAATCGAGCACTTGAGTAACTAACACTGTGGTTGGATCTATTTGTTTCTTGGAACACCAGGTTCCAAATGCTCTCCAAGTAGCATCATAAATTCTGTTGGTTGATGGGAGGGCAGGGCTGGCATTGCAGCGGTACGACGTGTGGTCTTGAAGCTTCAAGATCTCCGTCTATATCTCTGCTGCTGGATGGTCCTTTTGGACCTAAACCGTCCTGTAGAGACGGTGATAGAGAAGGGCATATCCTGCTGCTCCCAGGAACATTGCAAAGTCCCTTGTACATTCAGGAGAAGCCCTTTTTTCCAGCAGCAGAAAGGCAGCCATTGAAGCTGCTGAAGCTGGACAGCTCCGCAACAAAAGAAAGTTGGAGAGAAAGTGTGTCAGTTTGGTGAGATAATTTCTAATCATTATTATTTAAGAGAACACCCTAAATGACTGTAAGAAAAGTTAAAATTGAAGACAGAAGAGGTTAAGCGGCGAGCTTAAGCCTAAATCAAACTTAGTGTTTTTTTAATCCTTTTTATTGCTGGATTTTTTACAAATGCCTTTTAATTTTAAACTGGACTGGTCTTTTTTTTCTTTCTTTATAAAATTACTGAATAATTTGTGTGTGGGGGTGGGGGTGGGTGTGTGGGGGTGGGTGTGGGTGTGTAAGACTTTCTTCCTTTTTCTTTTTTCAATGCCTTATTATATAGTTTTATTTGTACTTCTCAATTTCTTTTTTTTTTCTTTTGTTTTGAATATAAGGAGGGAAGTGAAAATAGAGGATAATAAGTAACACTTCCACCCAGAGGCTTGGAAACATTGTTTTCTTTTTCCTGTTTGAGTGTTTGATAACTTTGAGAAAAATAAGCGCTGGTGTTACATTTCAAGGACTCTGAGCCTGTTTATTGATATGATAGAGGGATGAACATGGAAGATTGTTTATAAAGGTGCTCCTCTGGTATATTATCAGTGGCTGGAGTCAGGAGTTGAAGGAAAGCTTGGAGTTGAAAGAAAGAAGATTGCATTGACCTTTGAAAAAGAACTGCAAATTTTGTTTGGAATTCAACAAGAGTCTTGGATATTATATAGTGGCGGTGTTTTCTCTTTGACAGAAAGCTTGTTTTTTCTTTTCTTTTTGGTGTTACCACTCTACTTTCCCCCTCATTTAGTTATTTTTAGCTGGACTGTGGCCTTTTGGGGGAGAAGCATGTGGGTTTTTTTTCTTAAAGAAGGTGCATTTCTTTTTTCCTTTTCTTTGGAAATATTATTTTTACGCATAGACAGACATATATTTTTCTCTCTTTTTTTTGCTGGAGATCGTTAATTGTAATATTTGGTTTATCCCACTCTACTTAATTGGATTAAGGTATAGAAGAACCTGAAGACATTTATATTTACTTTTTATTGTGATTGACCTGTAATTTTTTTTTTCTTTTTTAAACAACTGGAACTAATTGGATTAAGGTATACAAGAGCCTGAAGAGTTCTTCACTGTTATTTGGGATTACATTTGCCTTCCATATAAGTGGATTAAGGTATAGAAGAACCTGAAGATTTTGTATTGTTTGGAAATGAGTAGAAAGCTAACGGCTACTGGCTCTTCAATATCGACTTCCTCTTCTTCACCATCTGGAGGGCAACGATCAATACAGATGATGTTGCAGCAGGAAAAGGAACAAGAGAATGACAAGGAGGTAACATTTCAGATGATTGAAAGAAACAAGAGTGGAACATTGGGATGTGAGATTGACAAATCAGAATTTTATCTTAGATTTCAAAATATAGAAGGGAAAAAAATTGGCAGAAATAGAAATTCTGGCAGAAGCATTGGAGATAACCAAACAGAAAATGATGGATGGAATAGATGAGGTGTTTTGAGTTTTTACAAGGTATGCAATGAGAAATAAACTACCAAGAGAAGTCTATATAAGATTTACTAAGAAAGCAATTAAAACGCAAATACTACCAATTACAAGGGAAAAAATACTGAAATACAAAGACAAGGAAATTGTGGTTCTGAAACAAGTATCAAGAAGAGTGAGAGAGATGAGAAGAGAATATCAATTCCTGACTAAAATATTACTTAAGAAAGGTGTTAACTACATATGGCTGATACCAGAAGGTCTCATGTTTACATGGCAAGAACAAAGACACAGAATAAATTCAACTGAGAAAGCAGACCTATTTCATGCAGAATATTTTGGAGGGAAAGAGGAGGAAACTAATTGAATTCCAAGAGGAATGTCTAGCAGCGGCTGAAAAAGAAGGTGCAGTAGGCAGCAATGTGGAATCTAGAGAAGGGGTGTTGGTAAACTTACCAGTGAACGCCCTTTCTAGACACGCTGCGATAGAGTCCAGCATTGGGTATAACTCCGCCTTCTTATGACATGAGCTGAGTCTGCCATAATAAAAGGTTTGCCTCACCTTCCACCCCCTCTTCAATCACTCTCTTGATTACACTTGGTACCAACAGAAGTGGGGGAAATGCATAGAGCAATCCCCTTGGCCATGCTCCTTGGAGCGCATTGGTTCCTTCCGCTCCCTGTGTTCGGAATCTTGAGTAGAATCTCGGGAGTTGTGCACTTGTTGGGGTTGTAAACAGGTCCAGGACTGCTGTCCCGAATCTGTGCGACAGTTCCCTGAACAAGGTACGAGTATAGGCGCTACTCTGAGTGGTCGCCCATTGTTCTGCTGAGGCAATCTGCCTGAATCAATCTGAGCCAATCTGCCTGAATCTTTCCCACTCCTGATATGTGTTCTGCCCTGATAGATAGGAGGTATGTCTCCGCTCAGTGGCCCAATCGCTCTGCTTCTTGCATGAGTGCTAGGGAGAACCCCCCTGCCTGTTGATATGAGCCTTGGCAGTCATGTTGTCTGTCAGGATCAGCATGTGCTGTCCCACTATCACTGACCTGAAGGCCCTTAGAGCCAGGTGAGATGTCCTGGGCTCTAACCAGTTGATGTGGTTCTTGAGGTCTGAATGAGACCACTGACCGTGTGTAATCTGGTTCTGACAATGCCCCCCCCCAGCCTACTAAACTTGCATCTGTTGTGATTGTCAGTCAGATAGGTTCCTTGAACTCGTACCTTGGTTCCTGTATTGCCCTTGCCTGCTCTATGGTAAGGTAATAGGAACCACTGCAAGGTCCTTGCATGCAGTCTGGCCCAAGGTACTATCGAGATGCATGATATCATCTTCCCGAATATTTGTGACAGCAAGTCCAGTGTCACTCCCACGGCTGTGCTCACTTGATTTATTGATGACCTATTACAGCTCCTAAGTGTTGTAAATGCCCTGTCGGTTCTAAGTGGCTCTTTTCGAAATTCACCGAAAAGCCATGCTCTTCTAATGTTTGTATTGTAATTTCTAGATCACATTTTGCTCTTAAGTGTCGATGTCAACTGTATTAATATGTTGTCCAACTAGCATTTTACCCATATGGGGTTTGTCCTGAGAAAGGCTGCTACTATTGCCAGTACTTGGTGAATGTCCTCAGTGCCGAGAACAGGCTGAATGGTAGAGCTCTGTATTGGTAGTGTCTCCCTGCATAACAAAACCGCAGAAACTTTCGGTGCCTCTTGGTAATAGGTGTGTTTAGGTAAGCATCTGTGAGGTCTACTGAAGTCAGGACATCCCCCTCCCGGATGCTCCCTAGTATAGCTCGCAGGGATTACATCTTGAATCTCCTGTACACTATGTGCCTGTTTAGTAATTTGAGATCCAAAATTGGTTGTTCCAGCCGTCACTTAGTATACCGGAATGCCCTGCTGGTCGAACTCCTGAAAGGGCGTCTTCCCTTGAACCGTTGTCCACTCCTATCTCTAAATCCTGACCTATCTGGATGTCTCGTAGGGGTCTGTGTATACTGTCTCTGTGGGTCCTGGGAGTGACTGAAGCCAGCCCCCTGAGATAGGAAAGGGCTGTTGCCATGTATATGGTGAAGATCACCTATCTGCCTGACCAAATTTCCTTGGTAAGACCTTCCTCTTGTCCTTGGTTTCTATCAATAATGGCTCAATGGCATCCCTGAAAAGTTTGTCCCCTTTAACTGGAGCGGATGCCAGTTTCCATTTATGTTTCAGATCCACCTACCAGTGATGGAGCCAAACAAGGATACTGAAGCTGCTATGGCCTTGGTTGCATACTTGACCCCATTAAGTGTGGCATCTGCTATGAACTCTGTTGCAGCAGTTATTTTGTTCAAATCCTGTTGCAATCGAAGATCACCAGGTAGTATCCTTTCCTGCATCTGCTCAAGCCATCTCAGGACTGCTCTGCTGAAAAAGGATGCCTTTATCGACCATGCCACGGCCTGGTGTAGCTTTTGTAGGGTCTGTTCCGTTTTCTTATCCTCCCCTTTTAGACCATCCTCAGCTTGTTAGCCAGCACTGTAGCAGACATGGAGGCTGCCATTGGGTTGTCTGTCGTGGGAACTGGAATTAGGTCCACTAGTTCCGCATTATAAAATCTCTTCTCATTCCCCCATCATGGGGAAAATGACTGGTCTGTCCCAATTCTTGAAGAATCCAAAGCATTATTACTATAGTTTCTATCTTTCTTTCTAAGCACTCTCTCCTTGTGTCTCCTTGGCATGAAGATGGGATCAAAACCTGGGCATGCACAGTGGAAAGGAGGCTGGACTAAACTTTGATTGACTCCATCTTTAAGCAAGGAAGCAGGAGACAGCCCACGTTTTGGATTCTCCGACCCATACAACTGAGAATGTCAGAGGAACCACTGCCTGAGTGGACTTCTCCAGGACCTAGGCCAGCAGCAGTGGGGGTGAAGGTAGCTTTGGGGCTATGTCTAATGCTACCCTGAGCGGGCTGGTTGGCAGGTAGAATTGTAGGGGCCTGAAGAAAATGAAGTCCTGATTTGCTAAGGTCTTGGGGACCCCCTTCCACCTATGTTACCACAAGAGACCAGGTTTAGGTATAGGAGAAAGAAGAAGAGTGGAGTCTCTCTTCCCTGGGCCCCACAATTTGTGCTTCCATTGGAAGGGAAGCCTCTGCAAACGTTCCCTCATTTGGTTGAGTTTTAGCAAACCGCCTCTTGAGTGCAGCACGTCTCCTTTTTTCAGCCTTTAGTTCCGCTTGGGAAATATTCTTTTGAGCGAAGGCTTTGGCCCTGATTTTTGTTACTGCTTCCCTTTGAGCTGATTGGCCACACTGCCTCTTCCTTTTTTTTTTCCTTCTGGGCCAGGGCGGGTTATGTGCCTCAAATCCAGAGGCTTCTGTCTGCTTGGAGGCATCCATGATTAAACCAGGTGTACACAAGAGGTGCTGGAAGTAACCGTCAATATGTGTCCCCTGATCTCACTGGGATAGTTCTCTCAGAAATATTGCCACAGGATAGGACAAAATGATGCTTCTGGATAATTAAAATGGCCACCAGCCTCATGTTTTGTGCTGTGGTAATAAAATGGCCACCTGCATGAGGATAAATTGTTGGAGGGCCTTTGTCATTCTATAGGCTCTAAGAGCCCCTAGAGAAGAGAGAAACCCAGGAGCGAAACTTTTAGAATCAGAGCAGCTGTGTGTCAGAAGCTTGAGATCAAACCTGCAACCTTGATGAAATTGTTGGAGGGCCTTTGTCGCCCTATAGGCTCTAAGAGCCCCGAGCAAAGAGAGAAACCCAGGAGCGAAACTTTTAGCCATGGAGCAGCTGTTTATCAGAGGCTCGAGATCAAACCTGCAACCTTTTTCAGCTAATTGCTAGCTATGATCCTTAACTCTGCTCCCAAAACACGAAGCTCGTTTTGACTAGCAGCTGAGTCAAAGCTGGGGGATCTGGCTAGAGGCTGGACTTTTATATGGCAGACTCAGCTCTATGATGTAATAGGGAGGAGTCTAACCTACCCTGGACTCTTGAAGCAGCATATAGGAGAAAGTATGAGTTTGGTGGTCCCTGAGGTCCAAAAGTTTGGTGACCCCTGCTTTGGAGATTAGTTTGACATCTCTTTTCAAGCTAAAGCAACATTTTTTTTGCCTTAGTATTGAAATACTATTTAATATTTGTTCCTTATAATTTCAAGGAGGAATGAAATTAGTCTATGGGCTAGATTAAAACAAGAGTCTATAACATTTCAAATCACATATAGAGTTACAAAAATAAATTGAAAAGCAGGAACACTGCAACCATTTAAGAAAAGGATGTATTACAATTGGGTTGATAGAAAGCTGTCTCTATAAAAAGGTTTGCTTCACAGAAAAAATCAAGATCTAAAAATAACTTACAAGTATTACACATGCAGTAGTGATATGCATTTTGTTATACATACTGATCTTGCACTTTTAAATTATTTATATATATATATTAATTATACATTTATATAAAAAGATTTATTATGCTCTAGAAATAGACAGTAGTAATTCTACGACTCTTTTGCTATACAATATTACTTGAAATATTCCTGATGACAGTAGTGGGGCTTGTTCAGGAACGTGTATAGGCTTACTTGTCTAAAAACAGGAATCTCACAGATAAAAAACTATATACTGAATAATTCTGGAACAAGACAGCAGAGGTGGTGTTCAGCAGGTTCTGACCAATTCTGGAGAACTGGTAGCAGAAATTTTAAGTAGTTCGGAGAACTGGAAAATACCACCTCTGATTTTACTATATCTTTCCCCTGCCACGCCAACCAAGCTACACCCACAGAACCGGTAGTAAAATTTTTTGAATATCACCATTATAAGACAGCATATGTGTGTGTGTGTGTATGTGTGTGCGTGTGTGCGCGTGTGCTCAAGGGCGCGTGCGCGCACGCACACACATACACATACATACATATAAAATTTGTGATGTATGGCCAAGATCTATTTATAGAAGAGTAAAATATTCCTATAAATTCTAATCATTATGATGTAAGAGCCATGGTGGCACTGTGGTTAGAGTGCAGTACGACAGGTTACTTCTGCTGATTTCTGGCAGTTCGAGTTTCACCAGCTCAAGGTTGACTCAGCCTTCCATCCTTCTAAAGGCAGTAAAATGAGGACCCAGATTGTTGGGGGCAATATGTTGACACTGCAAACTGATTAGAGAGGGCTGTATAGCACTGTGAAGTGGTATATAAGACACTAAGTGCTATTGCTATTTTATTTGTTTTACAATTTTTGTATATCTTTGTATTAATAGTCTTGGTTAACCAGTAGGCCTGTGGATTGAAAAAAATGGACTCAAACCAAGACGAATTCCAAAAATGATTTTAATGGAGTAAACTTTAAGACACTTATAGAAACAAACAGAAATCATGTATTTAAAGGACTGGATCATGTCCCTTTGGCATAATAAGAACCCCAAATCAAAACAGCAAATAAGTTTTTGGCAGTTTCAGGTAGTCTTCAAGTTACAACAACTGATTCAGTGACAGTTTGAAGTTACAAAGGTGCTGAATGCAGGAATTATGACTGATACTTGAAATTTCATTTGCCAAAGTGTCCCCCCAATCAAATGTTCACCATTTCTGATCTTTGCTGGTGGTTTTCCATAGGCAAAGTGAACAGGGAAGTCAACAAGAAAGGTCACAAGTCACTTCTGTAAATTGCTCCTGCCCTGAACTGATTAAAGATAATCCACAAGCATGATCAATGCCATCTCAGAGCCATAATGTGGCCTGAAACCTAACTGAAAAGTTCCAGATCATCCGTTTTGTCAAGGGCAAGCCTACTTTCTTTTTAACAACCTTGCCTACAAAATAAAGGTTGGAAATAAGACTATAGCTGATCCACTATCATTATCTTCTAATGTAACACAACACACATTCATATAATTCAAGTTTCACCAATCTTTACTAGTAACATGTGACAGTGAATTGTAATTTTGTAAATAGCTTGTTGTACAAATGCGTGGTTATAAAGATCCCAAAGTCATTTCAGAAACAATTTTCATTCAATTTAAATACATTTTTTTAAAAATAAGACAATGTGTGCATTGTGGACAATCATATGATTCAAAGGCCCAATTTGCCAAAATGAATGAAACAAATTAGAGCATCATAATAAATACCAATTTTTATTTGTATCAATCTCATTTTATATATGCAAAACAAAAACAACAGCTTATAGGTTTCAATTCCTCATGAGTAGTTAAGATATATTCTTTCAGCAGAAAAACTTCATCCATATTTATTATCACTTGCGTAGCAGCACAGAACTCGTTTTTTAACTGAAGCTTAAGAAATTCCTTGCCAACACTTGCCATAAAACTATAATCAATAGTTTGTAAATTTTAAAAAAAACTTTCATATCTACAATGAAGCAGAAAAATCAGGAATGGGGAAAAATAAAGGCATGTATACATACGTATTAATAAAGACTGTACATTTAATGAAACTACAATGTGCGAAAGTATTTTTGCAATGTGTAAAAATAAAGGCCCTTCAAAATAATCTTACCTCAGATTCATCTGTTGTTTCTTCATCAGTCACAGGCTCCTGAAAATCATATATAAGAGAAAGAAATTATGTGGAAAAAGTTAATAAATTAACCCTAAAGTTCACTGTGTTTAATGGAATTCATTCCTCAATAAATACCAGATTTCTGTCTCAAAGTATGTCTTTTGTTTGAGGAACAGGAGTGGGAAAGAGACTTGTTTAAATTTAAAATAAAACATAAATACCCATCTTAGAGCTGTACACTCGCAATGATATTCTAGCCAAAAGACAGTGTTTTCTGTATCTCTACACTGTGTGCACAATTATTAGGCAAGTATTTTGACCATATCATTTTTATGCATATTTTCCACATCCAAATTGTATAAACTTGAATGCTTAGTGGATATAAGCATATCAGGTTATATGTTTTTGTGTAATGAGGGAAGGTGTGGCCTAAGGAGATCAACAGCCTATATCAAGGTGTGCATAATATAATTCAGCAGCTTCTTTTCTTCAGGCAAAATAGAACAAAAAAGAGACTTAACTGATTCTGAAAAGTCAAAAATTGTAAAAAGTCTTTCAGAGAGACACAACATTCTTGAAATTGCTAAGATATTGGGGCGTGATCACAGTACCATCAAATGTTTTGTTGCAAATAGTCAACAGGGTATCATGCCCTTGTTAAAGTCAGACTCTGAGGGAGAAGAGGAACAGCCGACAGGGAGTAGAGGTGTGGCTCTGGAGGTTGTGGAGGAGGCTGGGGAAGGGCAGAGGCCGGTTGGGGTCAGAGGAAAAACCAGGCCCATCCCCTCTTCATCCTAGGACATGCAGGGAGGAACAGAGGAGGAAATAATTTGGCTTACGAGAAAGGAAACGGCCATGATCCCCCTCATTGGTTGCAGCTGGGGAGAATAGTATATAAGAGAGATGGTTAAAACACAGCCTTGCCAGAAAGCAAAGTGTGTTTTATTTTGGGCTTAAGTTATCTTGGTTAGCGTCCTTCCAACAGATTGTGCCTTTTTATCTCCTGGTCCGTTGTGGAATTTCCTTCATTGTAGTTTGTTTGGGTTTTTTATTTCATCTCTATCTGCTCATTAAGTTCGGACTGTATTGCTTTCTTTTAAAGACTATTTTTGAATAAGTTTTATCTCCAACTGAGAATTATTGAACAGTGGGTCCAAGTTGGAGGCATTAAAAGACATTTATTTATGTTTTGGATTTTGTTACGTTTGTGTTACACTCTGGGTCATCACACAGGATTACAAGAAATGTGTTGAGAAAAAAAGATGCATATTAATTGCCAAAGATTTGAGAAGAATCAAACGTGAAGCTACCAGGAATCCATTATCTTCAGCTGCTTCATATTCCAGAATGGCAACCTACCTGAAGTACCCAGAAGTACAAGATGTTCAGTGCTTAGAGACATGGCCAATGTAAGGAAGGCTGAAACCCAACCATCACTAAACAAGACGCATAGGTTGAAATGGCAAGACTGGGCCAAGAAATATCTGAAGACAGATTTTTCAAAGGCTTTATAGATTGATGTATGAGAGTGACTCTTGACAGACCAGATGGATGGGCCCATAGCTAGATCAGTAACAGGCAGAGCTCCACTTCAACTCAGATGCCAGAAAGGTGGAGGTGGGATACTGGAATTGGTTGGTATTATTAAAGATGAACTAGTGGGACCTTTTGGGGTTGAAGATGGAAGATTGATTCAAAATCAATTCCCAACCTACTGCAAGTTTTTAGAAGACACTTTCTACAAGCAGCGGTACAGGAAAATGTCTGCATCTTTCAAGACGACCGTGATTTATGCAGGACAATGCTCCATCGCATGCATCAAAGTACTCCACTGTATGGCTAACCAGTAAAGGCCTTAATGATGAAAGAATAATGACATGGCCGCCTTCCTCACTTGACCTACACCCTACTGAGAACTTGTGGGCCCTTCTTAAATGGGAGATTTATGATGAAAGAAAACAGTACACCTCTCTGAACAGTATCTGGGAGATTGTGGTTGCCCCAGGGGTGGGATTCAAATTTCTTAACAACCAGTTCTGTGGGTGTGGCCTAATCTGTGGGTGTGGCCTGGTGGTCATGTGACTGGGTGGGCATGATTTGTATGTAAATGTTATAAATATTTATGTAAATATTGATTTTTTTTATTCAAAAAGACAACTTTTACCCAAAAGCAGGCAAAGCAGGCAGGCAGATTGAATTGCTTACAGAATCATAGATTCACTTAGAGATCTATCTATCTGCAATCGGCTATCTGAGTCCGTCACATAAAATTTGCTTGCAAGCAAACTCATAAAATTTGTTAGCAAGCAAACTCACAAAATTAACTCACAACACACCATGAATGTAAACATTGAAATTTTATTTTAAAAAAGGAGCAATCCCAAAGCAGGCAGGCAGATTGAGTTGCTCACAGAATCACAGATTAATTTAGAGATCTATCTATCTGCAATTGGCTACCTGAGTCTGCACTGAAAAGCTTCAGTCCTAAGGAAGGTTCGGCTCTGCTTTTGGATTAGCTAGAAAGCAGGAAATCCAAGGATTTCCTGCTTTCTAGCTAATCTAAATCTCCTAGCAGAGCAGAACAGCTAATGGTTGGGGGAGGGGAGGAAAAATAGCAACTTACCAAACCAGGCAAGTTGGATGGCTTGGATACCAGGTAAGGAGTGAGTGGGCGGGGAGGGGAGTGAGTGGGCGGGGAGGGGAGGGGCCAGCCGTTGGAGCGATTTGCTGATTCTCCGAACTGGGGACAATCATGTGTGCAGTGTTTGCAAGAAATCATCAGCTGTGTTGCCTGGACAACTGACAAGTGCTGCGCTTGGTGTGCAGTGTTTGAAAATCCACTTGTTTCCTGCTTTTTCAACTTCAGCTGTGCTACGCAAAGCAGCTGAGGAGGGAAAAGCAGGGAATAAAGAACAGCCTAGAGCCCGGGCAGGTGGGGGGGCAAACACCAAACCGGTTCGGTGTCAGCTGCTCTTCACAGCTACAGGTTCTATAGAACCAGGCCGAACCAGTAGCATCCCACCCGATTGCCCCTGCATAAAAGTTGGTTGTCAATAGATCAAGAAACTGACAGACTCCATGAATGGAAGATTTATGACTATTACTGAAAAGAAGGGTGGCTATATTGGTCAATGATTTTTGTGTGTGTGTGAAATGTCAGAAATGTTTATTTGTACATTTTGAGTGGTTTGTTTATTCTCACTTTAGCAAATACAAATAAATGAGTGAGATGGGCAATTTTTAATTTAGTTGCATAATTCTGCACACCAATAGTTGCCTAATAATTGTGTGCACATAGATATTTTCCTTATAAAGCCAAAACCTCACTTTTACTTTCTTAAATGTTCAGGTTTGACATTTGATTGACCAAGAGCACTGTAGTTGTTCAATAGTAAAACTAACCCTCTAAAATACAACTTGCCTAATAATTGTGCACAGACTATATATGTTACCTAGAATATATAGAGCAGCACCAGAGAATTACAACATTGCTGCTTATTCGCCTATTTCAGATAGTATACAATTATCCTGCTGTTTTCAGAATCATAGAAGCATTGCTACCACAGCAGCTTTGAGCAATTATTCAAATTTTGCAAAGGAAATTTTTGCTTTTAATCCTCAGATATTTACTAAATTACTACAGATATTGGTACTATGTGACATATTAACATCAAGGTCTTGAGGTATTTAATTCTGCCCCTTTGATTCATACATCAAGTATAATTTCATGATAAAAGTCAAAGTGAGGGGATTGCTTTTTCCATCAAAATGTCTTCTATTCATAGGACATCTCGACAAAGGTCCTCCAGATGCCAGACAATCAATTAGCACAAACACCAAGCAAATGCTACAGTCCCAGAAAAAAATAGACAGACTTTCCAAGGAGTAGAAAGATACTTTCTACATTTGGCAGCTTTTAATATTTTATGCTGGTCATCAGAGATAATTTGAATACTCAGTATAGTAATACAATAAATAACCCCTCCTCTATTTTGTGTTCTACACATGCAGTGTTCAATGTAGAATTACAATGTAGATATACGAGCTAAAAACAAGTATCAAAGAAGCCAGTTGATATATAAATGCATTTTGAACTATAATCCCCCCAAATTAGCACGTTAGTTACAATTAAATTTTAATCAAAAAGTTATGCCATTCATTATAAAATTGGCTCTATTTCTGTCATTATTATAAAAATCTTTTAAAATGTTTTGCTTTTAAGGTTTATATAGGGAAATCTTTTTTCTTTACAGTAGAATGCAGATTCTACAGGATTTCTTTCAAAGCTTAAGGAATTTAAAGTTACTCAAAAGGAACTCAGAAAGCAAGTAAAATGAAAACTGACATTATTCTTGGTCTTACAGTGCTCAAATCATCAACAAAAGGTTTACTTTTAAAATATCTCTCTCAGAAAGTAATGTATCTTACTGTGGCAATCAAACACACAAAAGAAATTGAGTCTACTCTTGAAAATCTCTCACCTGTCCAAGTAACAAAATCTGCTGATACCACACTTACTTCAAGAGGTCAGCAAAATGAAGATTTACTTAACTTATTTATAGTTATCAATAGCAATAAAAAGTTGCATCTAATATGCTGACACTGAATTTAAGCATTTTAACAGCAGCACACAATAGAAATAAAGATTTCATAAGAAGAGAAAGTATTAGAAACCTTATGAGGTAACATTTTGACAATAAGATGAATAGTTGCAGCATAGTCTGGCTATAATTGCTACATCATAGGACTATATTTATGCCACCAAGTGAATTTGCAACAATTAACCTATGCCAAAATTTATGTCGTAGTCATTTTATAAAAATAAGAATGCTCCATCATTATGAAATTTAAAGTTCAGGCTTATCAGGTAGAAGATGGTGAAGGAATCACAATTACAATATATTCCAAAATATGTTTCATAGATTCTTTATAAACATCATGATTTATACACTAACTTTGCAGGATGGGTGGGGCAAATTAATTCTAGCTATGTAATGAATCTGAATGTTATTTCTTGATCCAACTAACTTGGTGTCTTGAATTTTATCTGCTTTATTTCAGTAAAAGTTTTACACAGACTATTGCCACTACTGGATTCTCTTAAATTATTTACAGGGAGGAGGAGGAGAGAAAATGAAAAAAATCCAGAACTGTACTGAACTTGTAAACTATTTAGAAAGTTGAATATCCAAAAGCAGCTTCCATCACTTATGTAGGCTCAAGTTAAAAATCGTGGTCCCTTCGAAAGGTCTACCAATTCTCATGCAATTTAAATTATTTTACTTCAAATTACTTCTGGTCAGTGGTGGGATTTGAAATTTTTTACTACCGGTTTTGTGGGCGTGGCTTGATGGGTATGGCAGGGGAAGGTTACTGCAAAATCCCATTCCCTCCCCACCCCACTAACCTGCTTTCCAGCTCCATTCTCCTGTGCAGGGCAACAAAAGAAGACCCAGACGATCAGCTGGGACTCAAGAGGCAGAGAACAGATTGGGGCGGGGACAGTCAGAGGTGGTATTTGCCGGTTCTCCGAACTACTCAAAATTTCCACTACCAATTCTCCAGAATTGGTCAGAACCTGCTGAATACCACCTCTGCTTCTGGTATGTAACTCTTAAACATTCTCTCTGGATTCAGGTCTGGTTATAGGATAGAAACAACACTGGTCATTGATTAATTGATTTGTTATGACTTGATAGAATGAATAAGACACCAAAACACCCTCCCCAAGTTGTTAGACCTCTCAGAAATGGTGCTTGCTTTCTCCAGTATTGTTGTACATGTCCTACAAATGTTAGGAGTGAGGCACAAACTTCTGCAGTAGTTCCACTCTTACTTGAGGTAGCAATAATCCATCTGAAAGTTATGAAGGAGATATAATTGAGCCCATAATACTTCAGTGTGAGTTTCACGTATTCATTGATTTGGCGTAAATATGAAGACCCACAATTGTATATCAACATCCCAGGCCATGTTAATAATTGTGTAAAAGGCTTGAACTGTGTTGAAGTATGGATAATGAAAGGAACTGGTGATTACAAAGAAATTCTAGCAAGATGAAAATATTTTCATGGATTATTTTATGGATTATGGACTACCTAGAAGTATTTGCATTATTGTAAGCTTATTTTCAAAATTCTGTTATTTTTTAATCAAAATATCTATGGATAATCTGAAAGATGCAATGTTTATAAAATGTAAATCTATCCCAAATAAGCAGCAGTAAATTACAGTATCAAAATAAATCAATTACCTAAAGTTATTAATACTAGCTAAGAATTTGAAATTGGCTGAAGCAGCCAAGACACCCATGTCGGGCTGTCAAAGCATACTTGTGACAGCCTGCTTGTGAACTATGCCCACATTCAGTTTCAAGCTAAGAAAAATTCTTAAAGTAATTACTATACAACATTTGGTTTATGGTGACTACTCTGCTTCTGTTAATGTTTTCTTTAAAAATGCAGGTTTTCCCACCTACAATTATAGATTTTCTTCAAAGAATTAATAAAAATGTCAGTATCAAAATCTAACCTCTCAGTGTCAATCCAGTCTCTGCCGCAACAAAGCCTAATGACCACTAACAGCACACATTCTTTAAGAATACCTTTTCTACTTTATGTCAAGCTAAATACTTGCCAACACACAAATACAGAATAACTGACCAATAAGGTCCCTAGGTGATATTTTAATTTCACACGCTTATGACTGACAAAATATAATGTCAATATTATTTTTGCAAATCCAGTAAATTAATTTAAAATTAAATTAAATTAAATTAAATTAAAACCAACAAGAATTTGATTAACTAAATTGAGATTATAATCATCAAGTTGAAATTGCATTTTAGCTAATGAAATTCTTGGTGCTCTAGTTTTTCCCAAATAAATTTCCTAAATATCATTTCAACTGAGACTCTTTATATGAAACTAATGTTGGAATGCCTCTCTAAACACAAGGCACAATATTTACTTTGTCTTATTTAATGGAATTTTAATCAATCTATTAACATTGAAATCAATTCTTTGTAAAAGTTTCAACATGCTTATTTCCAATAATTAAAAATATTTAATATAATTAGTAGAAATAGAGCATTGGTCTTACCTGAAACACATCTTCTAGTTGTACGGGAGGAGAATCTAAAGTGTGGGCTGTCTCCTGCTTCCTTGCTTAAAGACGGAATCAAAGTTTAGTCCAGCCCCCTTTCCACTACGTATGCCCAGTTTTTGATGAAGGCTGATGATTGACTTAGAGTTCTTGGTGCTCTTTCTCGGCCGTTCCATGCTTGGGACTAACTATCTACGGGTGGGATTTGGATTCTCCTCCCGTACAACTAGAAGATCCATTTCAGGTAAGACCAACGCTCTTTCTCAGTTGTACGGGTCGGAGAATCCAAAGCGTGGGACGTACCCAAGCTAATTGTCCTGAGGGTGGACCAACTCCTTATCCCGAGCCCCCATCTCTGTGTGAACTCTTTGTAGCACCCTTCTTCCAAAGGATGCTTCCGCTGATGCAAATTTATCCAGTTTATAATTTCTGATGAATGGAGATGACGATGACCACATTGCTGCCCTACAGATCTCTTCAATCAAGGCCTGTTTGTCCATGCTGCTGATGTGGCTGCACTCCTGGTTGAATGTGCCGTTATATTACCCAGCAATTGCAATGATTGGCTTTCATAAGCTTTTGTGATACATGTCTTGATCCATCTGCCTATGGTTGATGGTGAAACTCTTTGTCCCAATGAACTCGGTCTAAATGAAACGAATAATGCTTCCGTTTTTCTAATGGGTCTTGTTCTCTTAATATAAATGCATATAGCTCTCCTAACATCCAAGGAGTGCCACTTCCTTTCTAGGCTATGGACCGGTTCTGGGCAGAAGTCTGGTAGTACTAACTCTTGTGCTCTATGGAACGTAGAATTGATCTTTGGGATAAAGGTTGGGTCTAATCTTAATACCACCCTATCTGGGTGAACTAAACAGAGGTCCTCCCTCACGGATAATGCTGCTAACTCTGAAATTCTTCTGGCTGATGTATGGCTCCCTGACTCAGTTCTACCTTGTCTGGGTTAATTCTCCATGGTCTGGATACCGACAGATCTACCAGTTCCGTGTACCAAGACCTCCTGGGCCAGTGAGGTGCTACCATTAAGACCTCCGCCCCCTTTTCTATCACTTTCTTGATTATCCTTGGTATCAAGGGGAGTGGGAGGAATGCGTAGAGCAAACCCCTTGGCCATGCTCCTTGGAGCGCATTGGTTCTTTCTGTTTCTTGTGTTGGGAATCTCAAGTAGAATCTCGGGAGTTGTGCATTTGCTGACATCACAAACAGGTCCAGGACTGCTCTCCCGAATCTGTGCAACAGTTCCCTCAACAGGTCCTGGTGTAGGCGCCACTCTGAGTGGTCGACCATTGTTCTGCTGAGCCAATCTGCCTGAATGTTTTCCACTTTCAGTATGTGTTCCGCCCTGATCGATAGAAGGTGCATCTCTGCCCAGTGGCACAATTGCTCTGCTTCTTGCATGAGTGCTAGGGAGAACCCCCCTGCCTGTTGATATGAGCCTTGGCAGTCACGTTGCCTGTCAGGATCAACATGTGCTGTACCACTATCACTGACCTGAAGGCCCTTAGAGCCAGGTGAGATGCCCTGAGCTCCAACCAATTGATGTTGTTCTTGAGGTCTGATTGAGACCACTGACCCTGTATAATCTAGTTCTGACAGTGGGCTCCCCAGCCTACTAAACTTGCATCTGTTTTGACAGTCAGTCGGGTGGGTTCCTTGAACCCACATCCCCTCGTCACTGTGGGTGATCTCCACCACTGGAGTGATGGCTTCACTCTGGGGGGGGACTCGTACCTTAGTTCCTGTATTGCCCTTG
Source organism: Pseudonaja textilis (assembly GCF_900518735.1). The sequence continues at coordinate 5,570,521 of NW_020769326.1, forward strand.
CCTGCTCTCTTGTAAGGTAATAGGAATCACTGCAAAGTCCTTGCATGCAGCCTGGCCCAAGGTACTATCGAGATGCATGATATCATCTTCCCGAATATTTGTGACAGCAAGTCCAGTGTCACTCCCAGGGCTGTGCTCACTTGGTTTATTGATGACCTTATGCAGTCCTGCCTTTACTGTGACAAGTAAACCTTGCAGGAGTTGGTGTCTATTATATAGGTATGTGTAGGTAAGCATCTGTGAGGTTTACTGATGTCAGGACATCCCCTTCCCGGATGCTCCCTAGTATAGCTTGCAGGGATTGCATCTTGAATTTCCTGTACACTATGTTCATGTTTAGTAATTTGAGATCCAAAATTGGTCTCCACCCCCCCCCCCCTCGATGCCTTCCGCACAACAAACAGGTTTGAATAGAAACCTTGTCCCTGTTCGTTCTCCGGTACCACTTGTACCACCTATATGTCCAGCAGATGTTCAACTGCTGTTTCCATGATTACCCTTTTGGTTCTGTCCCTTGGCGTCGGGCATCTTCTGAATGAGCTCGGGGTATGGAGATGAATGCTAGAACTAGGCCTTTTCTTAATGTGTCTAGGACCTACTTGTCTGTTGTTGTTGTCTCCTATCAGTCGGTGAATAGGCCCAGTCTCCCATGGGCATGTTGTTCCAGCCGTCACTTTAGTAGGCCAGAATGCCTTGCTGGTCGAACTCCTGAAAGGGTGCCTTCCCTGGGACTGTTGTCCACCCCAATCTCTGAATCCTGACCTGTCTGGATGTCCAGTAGGGAACTGTGTGTACTGTCTCTGTGGGTCCTGGGAGTGGTTGAAGCCACCCCCGAGATAGGAAAGGGCTGTTGCCATGTATAAGGTGAAGATCACCTATCTGCCTGACCAAATTTCCTCAGTAAGACCTTCCTCTTGTCTTTGGTTTCTATCAATAATGGCTCAATAGCCTCCCTGAAAAGTTTGTCCCCTTTAACTGGAGTGGATGCCAGTTTCCATTTATGTTTAAGACCCGCCTGCCAGTGGCAGTGTCAAACAAGTTGCCTTGCAGCCACTGAAGCTGCGATAGCCTTTGTTGCGTACTTGACCCCATTAAGTGTGGCATCTGCTATGAACTCTGTTGCAGCAGTTATTTTGTTCAAATCCCGTTGCAATTGAAGATCGCCAGATGGCATCCTTTCCTGTATCTGCTCAAGCCATATCAGGACTGCTCTCCTGAAAAATGATGCCATGGACGTTGCCTTTACCGACCATGCCACGGCCTGGTGTACTTTTTGTAGGGTCTGTTCCATTTTCTTATCCTCCCCTTTTAGACCATCCTCAGCTTCATTAGCCAGCACTGTAGCCGACGTGGAGGCTGCCACAGGGCTGTCTATCGTGGGAACTGGAATTAGGTCCGCTAGTTCCGCATTGTAAAATCTCCTCTCATTCCCCACTGGTGTGGGGAAAATAACTGGTCTGTCCCACTATCCTTCCATCACCTCCCTGAACAATTCAGGTGAAGGTATGGATTCACTTTCAACCTTGGTTCTAGCAAAAAATCTATCTTTGGGATCAGATGGTTCTAACTTAGACCCTTCTGTCCCTGTGATTTTCCCTGGTATCTTAGGCTTCCCCAGCAGCATCTTAAACAGCTGGTGATGAAATAGACATGTGAACATTGGGGTCTCTGCTTCATTTGCCTCTTCATCTGAAAAGGCTGACTCCTTATATTCTTCCTATCCTGATACAGAGGCCTCACTGTGAGTGTCTGATCTACTGGAACTGTCTCCCTGGAACCCCAGTTCCTCCCTTACTCCTCCTGCCTGAGTAGGATGATGAGCATCCTGCCTCCTCTCATTATATATCAGGCTGGGTCTGTTACCCTGACTGTCTCTGAATTCTGCCATCATTTCTTTCATCATGGCCCTCATTTCCTCTTTAAAGGACTGTTTCCTGGCTCCCGTTGCTATGGGAAAAAAGCTAACCTCTGTTGAAAACCTCCTTCTCTTGCGGGAGGGCTCTTCACTGCATGCCCGAGAGCATTGTCTTTCTGATTCACTCATTCCTTCATCCACACAAAGAGCAGGCTGAAAAGACTGCTTTTCAGCGCCCTCTAATGTTGTGCTCTTTTCCTGATACTTCGTTGTCATTGGCTTGCCTATTGGAGTGCTGGAATTTCCATTCTTCCCTACCTCCTTTTCAGCCCTTGAGAAGCACTTCTCAATGGCCTTTTGTCTCCTTAATGCCCCCCCCCTCCTCGTCTGCCTTGGACACCCTGCTGAGATGCCTTTCTGAAGGTCTCCCAGTCTCTCTGGGTTCCTTTCTGTTTTGCTCTCTGATTGAGCTGGGGGCAGGAAATTCCTATTCCTCTGGACCTGCCTCCGTTTCAGAAAATTCAGCAATAATATTTCCTTTGGCTCTTCCCAACAGCTTCGCCCATTAATGAGTATGCTCAGACCAGCCTGAGTATGGACTCTATCCTCCCTTTCTCCTGGGTAGGCTTGTGTGGCTGTTTTGGGAACTCGCTCAGCCTGAATTTGCTCATATTAGAGAGTGCCGGAAACTTTGTGTGGCTCCTGGCTTTTTTAAAAAACTATGGGAAGGCTGAGTGATTGTTAATTAGCCTTCTTTCTCTGCTAGCCAATCGAGAACCCGCCCACTCTTACTGAGGCTGCTGCCACTTGTTCTTTTAAACACAAAGCATCTATGTGGGGCTTTCCCATCTTGGAATGAGGTCCCAGCTCTTTTGTTTACTCATAGTTTGCTGACTTTCACTCTTTCTCTTTTCTCTCTTTTTTCTTGAAGAATCCAAAGCGTTAATCATATATTTTCTATCTTTTCTCTCCTCGTATCCTCTTTGCATGAAGATGGAGTCAAAAACTGGGCATGCACTGTGGAAAGGGGGCTGGACTAAACTTTGATTGACTCCGTCTTTAAGCAAGGAAGGAGACAGCCATGCTTTGGATTCTCTGACCCGTACAACTGAGAACATTAATTCAAGCTGGGTTTTTATAGTAGAGCCTAAAGAATGTAAACAAGATTTATCTCAATTAATCTTACAACCAGTATAATTTCCAAAGTGTTATATTACCAATATAAAATTAGGAAACAATATAGAAGGGTTTAACATGGACTAAAATGTCATAACCATAATACTGAACTATTATAAGTTTTTTGCAAATCAGTGATTTCTCTATGTTCAATAGGTTTCATGCTTAGAATATTTTTATATTTTGTTTGTTTCTTAAATTTGAAGAGCACTTTTTGCCTTTTTGGATTTCTTGATTCTGTTTAGTTTTTTTTATAATTTAATGTCTTTGAATTTTATTATTGTTTTCATTGTTTATCTTTGGAATATTATAACAAAAGGGGAATAAGAAAAAGAAAGGGGGAAATGAATTTGAAATTCTAATAATTCAAATATTAGTGGTGATTGTACTCAGCAGAGCTCAAGATATCACAGAGATGCTATTTAAAAGTTTTAAATGTTAATGAATTTATTTTTAAAATGTAGATGCTTTAAACTGCTTTTAGGTGTCTAGCATTTCCAAAATTATATTTGTGGATAATTTTAATCCTTTGGACTTGTAAATAAAGAACCCTCTCCCTTTCTCTCTCTCTCTCTCTCTCTCTCACACACACACACACACACACTCTTAATCGTCCAGCTCTTTTTTCTGATTTCAGCTTCTACAAATGGAAACTCCTTTTCCTGCCATTATCGTTTCATCCTCAAATGAAATATGGCAAACAACAAGCAGCAGTCAACTGTGACACCTCTCATTCTGCCTCTATTTTATATTCAATTTCCAATTTTGAAAAATTATACCTTAAATATCTTAAATATATTTTTTAGGATTCTGAAGAGCTGACATAAAAAAAAAAAATCAGAGAAACACAGCTTTATTAGTTTTTTATGATCAAGCCAAAATAAAAAGAACATAATTTAAATCTAGATAGTACTGAATTTTTTGGAGAAGAATATCACTAATCATTTTAAAAGATTGATTATATATTACACCAAACTGTAGAATTCTTTGTGGAATCAAAGTATTCTGAAAAAGCAAATGATATATTCACAGATTTCCAGTTTGGGTTCATTATTATCAAATTATCAACTGCTGGCCTTTTACATAAACAAAATATACACTTAAGTTTAATAAATGAGTACAATCTAATTTCTATTCTGGCATTCAAAAGTTTACATCTACCATCCATATGTAGACACACATTTTTTTCACTTAATATAGATCTAACAAATCTGTTTATGAGAAGTAATAAAACAAATAATGCAATTTTGAACAGAAAAATAACCAGAAACAAATGTACAAAGCAAATGTAACAAATATAAAATCCGGTTCAGCAGTCAATGAAATAAACTCTGAAACATTCTTGCTCCTCCGCAATAAAGTAAAAGAGAGCAAGTTAATTTTCAGCTTATAAACTTTATTGATCCGTTGCAAATTTTTGAGCATTTGATTAAAATTATGACAATTCCTTACTTAACATAATTAAGTATGATGTGCAAAAACCAGGCACTGTAGTTTGTAAACTATAGTTTATAGGTTGACATATTGTCTTGGCCTGTTACCTATAAATCAATTCAACAAATGGTTAAACAAGATTTGATTTAATGCAAAGACTAAATCTGGACATTTACTGTTTAGGTTATGCAATATTACAAAAGGTGCTTTAAACACATAGGGTTGTGAACAAAAAACCTACCTAAACGTCTTAAAGCAACTGTATATTTTCCTAGAAGTGCAAGCACTTGTCTTAAGGTGTTGCACTATATTCAAATTCCTTTCAAGCTTTTGGAGATTGAATTTGAAGACTGCAGAGCCCATAATTTAAGATTGTCACAGCTAAAGTTCATAAAAGCAGTTCACTAAAGTTGAGGAAACTGTTATCCAAAAACCTTAATACTTTTATAGTTCGATTTATATATTGAGGAATCACTGTCATAGAGCAAGTTAATTAATTATTGTATTACTATGGTACCCTACAATCCGAAACGAAAACGTGCATGATTTTCACTTAATACTTCCTTTAAACTCTTCCCCATCATATGAGCAAATGAATATTTTATCTTCTCAAAATTCCCCGTTTTCATCTTTTCTACATCTTTAGGGTCCTCCCCATCTATATAGTAATAGCAGTTTCCTCTTATCGTCTGTTCACTCAGCGATCCCGCTGGATTTCTACTTTATTTCACCAAAGTCAGAAATGTACAAAAGCCCTCATCTCCAAAGTTTCCGTTTTATAATTATTTTTCGAAACTCTGAAGGATTCTCCAGTTGATAATAACTAGTTTGCTGCATGTATAAGTTTTACCTTTTCCGCAGTTTCCGCCATAACGATACGTGAGACAATCACGTGAGAATGCCGGAAGTAGACGTCATTTGGCATGCTGGGTAATTTTCTCTGCTTTTCTGTCTCCGCTTTCCCAAGGATTAGAAATTCTAGAGATATATTTTTCGAATTTTCTTTTGTGTATTTAGGGCTGTGAAAATAATAAGTAAAATATAAGTCAGAACGTAAGTAGAATGACATCACACATGTATTTGAAAATACTATGGTTAAATACTATGTTTTTGTGTCGAAAGAAACGAAACAAAACAGTGGATTCATCAGAAACAGCGAAGTGATCAATTAAAAAAAACAATCACTTTTCTTGCGCCTTGCCTTCTAAACACATAGAATTGCGTTTTCCACCCTGAAACTTTACGGAACCGAAACTCCCCAAATGTCTAAATCAACAGGTTAATCTGGGAATTGAAATCCCAATATATATGGACAGCAGAAGAAGGAAGGAAAATGTGATTTATATTTCACAGGAGGGCAATTGCCCCCCCTCCTTAAAAATTTTACTTTTTATACTATTAATAAGGACCAAACTGCTATATACATTCAGATAATTAACCAAATACATATTCAATCATCGATGAATCCATTTGATCTGGTGGTATTTGTATTATATACTAAACCAAAAAATGTTTGGCTAGTTTCTGGGATGAACCCAGCTTGAATCTTGTTTTTTTCACTGCTATTATTTACTATTTGAATGGCACCATTCTGTATATTTTGATCTGCCAAGAGGATTGTGGTGAATTTTTAAAATACTTTTACAATATGAGGAAAGTAAGATGATTCAGTACAAGCTTTGATCTCTTGTTTTGCTAATGTTTCTCTGGCAATCACAACAGAAAGGATTGGTGCTGTTTGCTCTTTGATTCCGTAATACAGATTGTAAGCATCCATTCATTCCAATCCTGTTGATAGAAAGAAAAGTTGTTCTATATGTGTAATAACAAATTTAACTGGTCAGTAGGAAATATTTTGTACTAATAACCTACTCTAGTCCATCGATCTCAAAGGATATTTTCAGCTTCCACTAATTTATATTCAGTAAAAGGGAGACTTTTCCTTTTCTTGGGAACAACTTTCTTTGTGGATCTTCTCTTACTGTTTAGAATTTCTTTTTAAAGTACAGCCAGAATCAGCCTTCTGCAATTTAAATCCCTTATTCTGGGATTCTGTAGTCTTGGCTAAGTGAAAACTAGTTTTGCCCTTTCCTGATGTGATATCCTTTCTGATATTTGAAGAATATTGTTGTACCACTCACTGTTTTTTGACTGTGCCCTCAAATTGATGTCAGCTGATAGTGATCAGACAACTTTGTCTTTGACAACCTCGTATATTTTTTATTTTTCCATGAGATACAGGATGTATTCTAATATAATGTGAAAAAGAATTGAATCATGCTATTTTTACAGTTCCTATTATGTCTTTCCAACATATGCACTGTGAACACACTATGTAAATTTGTCCCTACAGTATCAGTAAGCACATATATACCATAGAAAATATTAGCACAAATAATATCTGTAACTTTGTAAAATAAAAAATGTTTTACTTACTTATCTGTATGTTTCTCTAATCCCCACCAAAAAAAGGTGCCAGGCTTTGAACTACATGTCAGCAATGAACAATCCTGCACCTCACATTTGCTGAGACTCTATGTATAAATGAGACACTGTATCCTCCCCTCAGTGTGAATGTGAGGTCCCATGTCAAACTGTAGTTTACATCATGACTGGCTATAAGCTGAAAGGCATATACTGGTCCAATATCCAATTTTTTTAAATTTAAACAATGCTGTACTTCAGTGATTAGATGGCCTAGACATTGATATTGAACACAGATCTTCTTGACATTTGTATTTTATTGAGTTCTATTAATCTAGTTGAAATGTTAATTTATATTTCTAGTCCATGTGTGATATGCCATATGCTAAATAAATAAATACATGTTAATGATCATCTTCACTTTGTTTATAGTATTCTACACACACAAAAATATTCTGGAAGTACATTTTGACAATCTACATCAAACATTTCTCTATCCCAACATTTCTTTATTAGATGGAAAGCTAAATATTTCCCTTCACATATCTGGCAAAAGACAAAATCAACATTTTACTGAGAAAATATGAGTATGTTTTAACCAAAATCATTCATTAACATGAATTCATTAACATGAATAGCAATGCCATCAATGATTTTCAAGGGCAAATAACATAAGGAAAAGCTCAAATTTGCAAGGATAAAGTCAGGAAAGCCAAGGCCCAGAATGAACTAAGACTTGCAACAAATGCAAATAATGATAACAACAACATTATAAAAACAACACATGCAAATAATGATAACAACAACATTATAAAAACAACAGAAACAAGGACAGAATATAAGGAAAAACAGTTGGATGACAGATTAAATGAATGGAAAACCAGAGCTTTGCATGGACAGCACTTGAAAAACATTGAAGGAAAATGTAATAACAATTTGACATGGGCCTGGCTTAAGAGAGGAACCATCAAGAAAGAAACGGAAGATTTAATACTTGCTGCTCAAAAACAAGTATAAACTAATGCCATGAAAGCAAAGATACAAAAATCCATTGACAATCCAAACTGCTGACTTTCCAAGGACAAAGTTCAAACTGTTTCACACTTAATATGTGAGTGCAGCAAAATCGCGCAAACTTTCTACAAAGCTAGACATGATCAAGTTGCTAAATTAATCTACTGGTCATTGTGTAAAAAATACACCCTACCTGTCATGGGAACATAAAGTGGAAAAAGTTGTCAAAAATGAGACGGTGAAGATCTTGTGGGACTTTCAAATATAGATGGATCATCATTTGGAACACAACACACCAGATATTATGGTTGTCGAGGGCCGAAGCATACAATTTTTTGATATCGTTGTACCAGGAGACACCAGAGTCTAAGAAAAAGAAGTGGAAAAAAATCATGAAATATTACGACCTGGCTATCGAAACTACATAGTTATGGATGAAACATGTAACGATATCCATTGTCATTGCGGCACTTGGTACCATGTCCAAGAATTTTACAAAACAGATCAAGAAATTGCAGCTTCCTATAATAACACCAGCAGAATTGCAAAAAAACTATGCTACTTGGAATATCATATATTTTAAGAAGATACTTGATTGATACCTAGTTGACTGAGTTTCATGTTTAATGAATAAAGCAGATGATGATGATGATGATGATATTAAATTATGATAAACAAAAATGATTAATTCACTAATGAGAGATGGTAGCAAGAAGTGACAAGCAGCAGTTCTGCTTAATCCCTTCTGTCACCTGTCTTTATGGAAAAGGACAAAATAGACCAAACTACCAAAAGCAGCACCATGAGAGACAACCTAATTGCTTTGAACAAAGAAGAAGCAGATTTGTGAGTATCTAGAAATGAACAAAGTGATTACTATGTGGATATTGTGGATATAGTATACTTAGATGTCAGTAAGGTATTTAATAAAGTAGATCATAGCCTACTTCTTGGTAAAGACAGAAAAATGCAGGGTAGATAGTCCCCCCCACCAGATGGGTTTGCAATTGGCTGATCCACCTTCATTCCGTGTTGATCCTCAATTGAACAACATCTATATAGAAGGAAGTAAGCAGAGTGGAACCTCAAATTTCTGACTTAGGCCCTTAGCCACATATGAAATGCTCTTCAACATCTTCATATGTGATCTAGATGAAAAAATTGAAGTGATGCTCATCCAATTTACAGAAGATATTAAGCTGGGGGGAATTGCTAATACACATAGCCCTTGACTGACAACCATTCATTTAGTGACCATTCAAAGTAACAATGACACTAAAATAAGTAATTTATGACCAGGAGTGGGATCCTACCTGTTCAGACTGGTTCTATAGAACCGGTTGTTATGATTCTGTGCAGTTTGGAGAACTGGCAAATCGCACCACTGGCTCGCCCCGCCACTCCCCACCCACCACTCCCTGCCCAGTCACTCCTTATCTTGCATACACACCATCCAACTTGCCTGTGTTGTGCCTTTGCCTAATTTTTGGTAAGCTGCTATTTTTCCTCCCCCCCCCGCCCCCCCGGGTGCTCAGCTTTTCTAACTATCAGCTGTGCCACATGATTTAGATTACCTAGAAAGCAGGAAATCATCGGATTTCTTGCTTCTAGCTAATCTAAATCGCTGTTGTACTGCTTTGCCTTCACCCAGGAGTCTTCCCTAAGGGCCAACTAGGGGTGGAATTCAGGGGGTGGGGGGGAGAAATGGCCTGAGAGCAGAGCTGAACCTTCCTTAGGACTGAAGCTTCTATTTTTCAGTGCAGACTCAGGCAGCAGATTGCAGAAAGGTAGATCTGTGAGTGACTCTGATTCTGTGAGCAACTCAATCTGCCTGTCTGCTTTGCCTCATTTTGGGTAAAAGTTGCTCTTTTTTTTAATAAAAAATTGAATATTTACATAAATATTTACATACAAGCATGCCCACCCAGTCAGTGACCACCAAGCCACACCCAGTCAACAACCCACACCCACCCAGTCACATGATCACCAAGCCACACCCACAAATTAGGCCATGCACACAGAACTGGTTGTTAAGAAATTTGAATCCCACCCCTGCTTGTGACCATTTTCATGTGATCAATTCAGATACTTGGCAACTGGTACATATTTATGACAGTTGTAATGCCCCAGGGTCATATTATAACATTTTGGGATCTTCTGAGAGACAAGGTTGTTAACAATTTAACAACTGCAGTGATTCACTTAACAACTATTGCAAGAAAGATCATAACATGGGGGAAAACTCACTTAACAAATATCTTGCTTAGCAACATTAACTTTGGGTTCAGTTGTGGTCATAAGTCAAGGACTACCTATACTTTGGAAGACTCAAGATTCAGAAGGATCTTGATAGACTTAAGCATTGGGTCCAATCCAAAAAGATGCAGTTCATTGGTGATAAAAGTAAGGTTCTGCAATTAAGCAGGAATAGGCAATACCTGCCCCAACACTAGTATCTGTGAAAGGGATCTAGGTTTCCTAATGAACCACCATTTACATATGAGCCAGCAATGTGTTGCAGCTGCCCAAAAAGCCAATGCTGCATCAACAGAAGGATAGTATCAAGATCACAAGAAGTGATAGTATTTTTTTAAATAAAGTTTTATTTGGGTTTTCACAAAACATAATACAAATAAAATATCTTTTTTTGAGAACAACATGATCCTGGGTTATCATTTCTCCATATAGACATAAACTCGGTTACGTATCCATCTTTATATTCTATTCCATATCTTATAATTATTTTAACATTTTCAATTATATATTATTTCCTAAGTTTCAATTTCTAATCATTATATTTATACTTCAGTCTGTCCTGTTTCAATTTCATATTTTCTTTTCTCATAAAACAAGTTTTTCCCTATAGTTACTAACTGGAGTATAACACCTTTGTATCTTTTAATTTTTATCCATTCAAATCTTATTTAAAATTGGATTTATGCCTTTACAATTATAACACTCAATATCTAACCTCTATTTTATAACACATAACTCTTGTCAATCAGATTCTGCTTGGTACATTCCCTTAAAAATACACACTAAGTTTTTAAAAAGAATATATATATATATAAAACAATAGTAAATAAAATACTTATTTTTTTCAATTAAGTTTTATAATTCATTAAAGAGAATTAAAATATTTCTGTCTTTTCCTGCTTTTATTCCCTTTCTTTATTTCATTTAATTATTAACAAACATTCCATTACTTAGTAGTATCAGTTGACATTCACTTTAATCACCTGTATTTCATATTTTCTAGCTCATTACTGTTTTTAATTAAACAATATAGTCAATAATATAGTCAAATTCATCCTGTCAACTGATATTAATTCCATTAAAAGTCTTTTCATATTTCTTTTCCATTATACTTTTATAAATCATAGAAAGCAGTTAAAATATTCTCATCCTTTCCTATTTTCATTCTCTTATTCATTTATTAACAAACATTTCATTATATAACAACGCCAATTATATCTGCACTTTAATCATCTGTATTTTACATTTTCTAACTCTTTACTATTTCTAATGTAACAATGCTATCTCATGTACCTTTGTAGAATCCTCTCTTTCAGTTAAATTTTTAACCATTATCTCTATGTCTTTTAAGTAGGCTTAAACCTTTAATCCTTGTACATTTTCCCTGCTTCTTTATATCCTGTTTCTGTCCTTTATAACTTCTTATCCTTTCCATCTTCCCCCTTTTCTTCTCCCTCCCCTTTTTGTCCCCCTTTCTCTCTGATTCTCCCTTCTGTGCTCCTCTCTTCTGCTTCTTCCTAATGTTATAATTACTTTTCAAACTACTTTTCTTTTTGGTTGTTTTTTCAGGTCTTAAGTTTTTAACTCCTTTCCCCTCCTTTCCCTTTTTTACCCCACTTAAAGTTATTTGATCATTAAAGATGGCTTCTTCTTTGTCCCGCCCTTCTTGTTCTACGAGTGTTTCTTGTTGTTTTTCGTTTTCTTTAGATAAAGTTTTTTATTTTTAAACACAAACATACACATACAAAAATATAAAATCCTCTTCCATTTTATATACATACAGTGTGTCAGTTGGTTATGTATCTTTTGTGCTATACTTTTGTAGTCATTTACTCACAATTTATATCAATCTTCACATTGTCAAACTAACATATGTTTATGCATTTATCAGTTATTAATCATCCATGACTAAACTATTTATTCCATCATTTTATATGAGATGTTCCACATTTTATCTTAAAATTTATGTTATACTTTCAACCAGTGGTTATATATATCTGTATTATGTTTTATATCAATCTATTAAATTTCTATCACAAAATTATCTAGTCTATTATATTACCATACCTTTTTATCCAACCATTGATAAAACAAATCCCATATCATATAAAATTGCTGTGTGTTTCTTGTTGTTTTTCATAGTTCAGAATCTCTATTTCTAAAAATTGAAATATGAAGCCAAAGGTTCTTCTTCCCTCTTGTGCGTCTTCTTTCTGTTGTTTAAGTATCATTTTCAGCTCTTCAAGGAGTGATGCCATTTTAAACACTTTTAAACAACCCCCCAATTAATTTTAGTTCATATCCTTAAAATCCAATATCCAAAATTCCAAAAATTACCAAATAATCCAAAGCTGTTTCTTCTTGCTTCTTTTTTCACTTTTTCTTTCCGGGGACTCTGTTATCTTGTAACAAAGTTTCAGCTACAATGTATCTTTTAGGAGTCTTATTGAAATTCCACTGTTAATTCTCTTTACTTCCAGGTGGTCTCCATTTTTCCAGATCCCACCCTTTTTCCCCCTCTGCTTTTCTTCTTTTGTAAGTTTTAAAATATCCAAAAGTCTTTATTATCCCTTTGACACTTAATTTTCAGCTTAAAATTGCCTATTAATGTCAAAGTGGATCAATATCAATTTCTTGTTTGGATCTCTTCTTCTTAACATTCAAAGTCAATTAAGACTATCAATGTGAGAGAGAAAAAACCCAAGTCTTTTCCCTTTCCCCTTCTCCTTCACCACTTAAAGTTCTTCTTTAGGAATAATATTAATCTTTATAGTTCAAATTTCAGGGTACCTTACATAGATGTTTTCTCAGTTCATCCTGGTCAGTCAAAACTTTCTCCTTTTAACTTTCTCCTGCACAATCTTGTCCGGTCAGGTTTTTCTTTGAGATGGCCATTTCTGACCACCACTGCAACTGCCTTTGGGAAAGGGAGTAATGGCCAGCTGAGGGGGAGAGATGCAGCTCTCCTCAACCCTGCTGGCGGTCTCCCTCTTCTTCACCACCTCTACAGGGTGGCTTCAGCCCCAAATCCAAATGGCTCGGGGCGCTCCAGTGGTGAGCACGGATCGAAACTGCACACAATCGCAGATTTCGGTCCATCGCCGAAGAAGCCCCACCCGGAAGTTCATGATAGTATTTTATACTGCACTACTGAAGTCACACTTGGAGTATTGCAGTTCTGCTTGCCACAATAGCAAAAAGATGCTGAAACCCTAGAAAAAGTGTAAAGAGCAGATGGGATGATGCAATATTTTATGATGGCTAGAAATGCTTTACACACCATAAAGCACCTGTTCCAAAACCATTGTGACTATGAATGTTGTTAAATGGCCAACTGTAAGTTGAAGATTATGTGTATGAAGAGAACTCCGAATTAAGGAAGGGAACAGAATATTAACTGAGCAATTTGCCAAATTTTCAGAAAAACTCTATAAGTTTTTAGTGAAGCTTATTCTTCCAGGTAAATTTCTATATGATTATGGTCTTATCACCTGTTCATAACTATAGATAGTCCTTATTTATCAATTGTAGTTGGTACTGAGAACACTGTTCCTAAGCAACATTATCATAAAGTAAAATGTGTTTATGTGACCAAGAGTTTGTAATTTCCTGCTGTGGTCACTAAGCAAATCATTGTGAGTTGTTAAATGAGATGTCATGTGACCATAACTTGCCACTCTAGATAGCTTTTCCATTGACTTTGTTTGTTGGAATCTGGCTGTGAAGGTCACAAATGGTGATCATATATGGCCATGGGATTGTGTGACTGTTGTAAATGGATGTGGTTGATAGACATGGGTTATAAGAAGGGTGTTGCAATAACCTCAACTTCATGGACCTATCATTGAGTCTCATTATTCAGCATTGTTGTAACTTTGAATAATCACTAAGCACATGGTTGGTAAATAAGAACTAGCTGTATGGTTGCTGCTTGGCAGCAAATACTACTATAAGCTTTAATTTCAGATATGTTTAGTACTGCAATGCCAGAATTTTATTGGGATTGACACATTTCTTGCATATGCTGGCTCTGTAAATGGCTTAGAGAGGGCTGTAAAGCACTGTGAAGTGGTATATAAGTTTAAGTGCTACTGCTATTATAGCATGATTACTGTATTGGTGTTGCAAAAAAATCTAGTTGGCAACTAGCTGGCAGCAAAGAGATAAAGTAGCCGTTAATTATAAATCATTATTATATTGAAACAAATGCCAACTCTTTTCTTTCTCGATACTCCCCTATTTTCCAGAATGAGCAGGTTTTAAATCATAGCACTCCAGATGGACAAGTGCAAGTGATATTACATAAACTCATGAAAATAATTAAGAATCCCCCATTTTTAAGCATAAAGAAAAGTCATATATAAAGATATGACTAAATATAGATGAGAAATCTAGTTTTTTTTTAAGAGAGAGAATTTATGTCAGGTATTTTATATCAAAAGAACACCTTAAATGTGAGAGCTACAAATTAAGGTCCATCCTTCAAAACTAAACAGAACAAATGGGAAAAAATTACTATAGAATATATTTGTTTTATTTTAAAAAATCCCTTCCAATTCCTTACAGTAACTTTAATAGAGATCTTATTTAAAACTATAAACAATCCTCTTCTGGCAAGCAAAAATGCTGTAGTCTGCTAACATCCTTATTTGCTTTTTGAGAAAACCACACTGTTTTTCCTTGCCAAAAGAAGACTCACAACATTTAATGGATATTAGATATTACATTTAACAAATATTATAAGAATTAGATAACTTCATTTTCTTTCCTCCCCTTTTTTCTTCTTTCCTAATTTCTTTATTTCCTGCCTCCAATATTGCTTTCCCCCATTAAACAAATATTGATTTTCCCACTTTCCTTGAAAATGGAATAAAAATTAATATGGTCCTTTTTTGTTACTTCTTTGTTTGTAAACCATCTGGGAATATCATTTATTAGTTAACTGTTTGTTTATCCAATAAGGAACTCCACATACAACATTTTATATCTATATAAAAGTTATTTGAAAGAAAAGCCTTTTCTCTTTAATTTTTTGAACAACAAACATGCATTCTGCCCCTTTCCAGGGTGGAAAATCCCCTTCAAAGCAGGACAATTGTGAGTAAGAAATTTTATGCATGTTTATTTCTCTTCATTTTATTATGGCTCTCAGAGGTAATACTTTAGTTTAGACTTTCAGTGGTGAGCAACAAAATTTACCTTTAAGCTATAAATAAATGCTCATTGAAGGCCTGGTGAAATGGAGTCACAGCTGCTCCTTCTGGATGATTTAGAACAAGCAGAATATAATCACTTTCTGAAATTAAAGCTTCATTGGGCAACATAGGAGCCATAAATATTTTTTCCTGGTTTCTAGGACAGGACTCTTTTGCTGTCAAGTTATAGTTTAAAATTTTCAAATTTAAAATATTATAAGTATTATTACATTCTAGGAAGTTCAGAGTTCAAATCTCACTTTAAGATGTTTCTGTTTTCTTCAGAACAATAATTTGGAAATTATACCATTGCATATAATGCCAGCTGCCATGCTTCAAGTACATAATCCATAGCATTTGTGAATAACCAGGGCCTCCAAGAGAATTATTAAGTGTCAGAACAAGACTAATATGGTCCCAGGCGTGGGATTTTACAGGTTCTGACCGGTTCTATAGAACCCCTTGTTAACTTTCTAAACAGTTCGGAGAACTGGTATTTAGAAGAAATCTCCTTTTGTTTTTTTCCACCCTTATTACATTCTTGGCAGTATGTCTCCGAAGGAGTTTTTTTCTTTTTTCTTGATACTTTGTTAAAGGGGAAGGGTTGTTTTAAGCTTTTTACACTGCTGTTGGAAATACTTCTTGGCTAGCTAGAAAGATTGATATTCAAACATGAGTTTACATACCCTTTCTGAGTTTTGGTCTAAAACTGGTTTTTGGTGAAATGTAATTCTGTGCTTGGTGACGTTTAATCCTGTGTTTATTGTTGGGATAATTTTCCCTATTCAGCTTTGTTTGGAAGGAAAAAGATTAATCTCTGTTCCTGAAAAGAAACTGTTTTGAGAAATCTGGCTAGTTCCTGTGTCTATTTGTTTAATTGGTTTAAGCTACTGTTGTGATTTAATTATTTATATTATGTTTGAATTTTTTCCTGCTTTATGGTTTCTTTTTCTATCTGGGAAGGAGGTCTTCCTTCACTGCTTTAGTGGTATATGGCACTGTCTTTTTGGTGTGTCATTTCAAGAGGCAGGATGCAAGCTTGGCACTGATTTTTACTGCCTTTCTGGTGGAGGGGCATGTTACCTTTCCTTAAATCTGGATGCTTTCTTTAGGCTATCTTGTGAGATGAGTGAGACCAGCTGGTATCTTTAAGTGGTGCAAATGGATCTAAGGATTGCTTTTCCTGGATGTGCTCTTTCTGGAGAGCTTAAATGACCTCTCTGCTAAAGAGTTTCACTTTATGAACAAGAGTTGGTCCTGATAGTTATCATTGCATTTTAACTATTTTAATTCCTCAAGGTGCTCTGGCACCCTGCCTGATTTGTAACTCTGGCTTGCAGGTATTTTTAATCTAATGATTGGTATTTAGGGAAGCAAAGAAGCTTTTTGTATTTTTGTACAGGTAATCCTTGACTTACAACAGTTCATTTAGTTAGTTCATTTAGTTATTCAAAGTTACAATGGCACTGAAAAAAGTGACATGACCATTTTTCACATACGACCGTTGCAGCATCCCCACTGTCATGAAAGGCCAGGCAAGGAGAAGTGCCCCTTGACATGAGTGATGTTGAGTTGGCCACGCCAACCAATCACATGACCACCAAGCCATACCCACCAAGTCACACCCACACAATTGGTTGTTAAAATTTTTGAATCCCACCCCTGTATGGGCCCCCTCACCTACACATTAACATGACCACGAGGGCCTCCAAGAGGCTCATTAAAAAGGGGGGGCTGCCAGGGCAGCAAAGCAGATTGGGAAGCAGGGTGAGGGGTGAGGACGAAGTACGGAGAAGCAGTGTTGGAGTCCATGCAGCCCACAAGTAGTTTTTTTTTTGGACTGGGAGAAGAATGATTCATTTGTATTCTAGTCTATACAAATGAAAGAAAAGTGAAACTTCCCTCACCTGCCCTCCCTCTCCTCCTCTGGTTTATCCTTCTGCATTTTAAAGCCACCTTTTGCCAGTTACCCTTTGGCACGGCTGGTGCGCACAGATCTTCTGACTAAGTGAACAGTGGCACCTCCTTCCTTTTGGCATGAAGAATTTTGACAAGCTGCGTGGGAAGGATATGACTTTCTTCCTTGCCATTTGCCCTCCAATGAGTTGATTTAGAGTGTTTAGAGCTTTAGAGTGTTTTGCTGCAAGCCACACCCCCGTCCACCTCCACCACCCCCGCTGGGGGATTTCCGGTTGACACACTGTCCCACTGCTTTTCTTTTTTTAAATTTGAGCTCCAAAAATTTCTCCATGGGCCCCAGAACAATGTACTGGCTGAACCCCCCTCTCCTCAGGCCTGGCAATAACACATTTATTTGGCAGAGTAAGGATACTATAGGCCTACACTAGAAAAAACTAGGTTCTACTGTACACTCACTAGTAGAAACTTACCGGGGCCAGACTTGGCTCAATCATTAATTTATAACCAAATTTACTTACTGAGTTGCTACTGCAGTGAGATTTGGAGGAGGTATATAGGCCATCTCAAGCGTCTGTATGAAAAGATAGCTGAACATCAAACAAATGAATATATTTAATATATAAAATGCCACTGTGCCATGAATCAAACAACTTTAGAGAACTGTAGTATGGATAACAAGTTGCGAATGTTAAAAAGTATTCTGAAAATGCAAAATTATATTATTATTATCTTCAGTGCATTCAAGAACCCATATTAGGAGCTAGATCTATAGTCATCAACTTGTGATAAAAACTGAGCCCAAAATTTCTGTTGCTAAGTGAGACAGTTGTTGCAAATTTAGCCCCATTTTACGATCTTTCTTGCTACAATTGTTAAGCTTGCAGTTGTTAAGTTAGTAATAAGTTAGTGATACACTTGTTACATAATAAGTGTTCAGCTTCGTCCTTGACTTTGCTGGTTAGATGATTGCAAAACAGTCACCTGATCCCAGATCACTGTAG
The DNA here is from genome assembly GCF_900518735.1 of Pseudonaja textilis. The sequence continues at coordinate 5,588,796 of NW_020769326.1, forward strand.
TCATCATAAATATGAATCAGTTTCAAGCATCTTATTTTGATCATGCGATCAGTGGAAAAGCTGCCATGGTTGTAATTGTGAAAAATGGTTATAAGTCACTTGTTTCAGTGTCGTAAGTTCAAATGGTCACTAAATGATCTGTTGTAAGTTGAAGACTACCTATCACAAGGACCTGGGACACAAGTATTTATCAATGCCTCAGGTTCTTATGATGGTGTAGCATTAGTTAACAGGCTTTTTAAAAGTCTTCCTTTTCTGGCATAAATTTCAGCACCTAAAAAAGTTTACAGCCAGAGAATGTTTCTGATTATGAAGAGAACATTAGTTTTTAATTTGATATTCCTGTATCCTATCTTTCTGTCTCAGTATATGGAATCTAGGGTTGCTTGTTCTAAATTAAAAAAATTACAAATATACAAGTAACAACATTAAATAAAATACACTAATAAAAGCAATGGACCAAGCACACTCATTGGTCTTTGTCTTGAGCTGAGCCAATTAGACATCCTTTGGGAGCGTTTAACTAGTGGGTTCTTGGAATAGTATGACCTGGCCATTTCAGTGTCTTCATTATGTCTTCAAAGCCAATGATTGATCTGTCCAGCCCATGACCTCGAAACTTTATTTAAAATGGCATACAGTAGCATCTATGATCAACTTTAGCATGTGATAGACTGATTGTTGATAATGACTAAACAAGAGTTAGCAGTAATTGTTAATTGATAATCAGGGTATAAGACAGGGAGATTGCAATTGCAAGTCAAACAAGATAGGTCCTTCAAAAAAAAGTATCCCTTCCAAGTTTAGTGGCATTGCTACAGTTACTTATCTATTTAGGTATTAAAATATTTATCCTTTGCTTTTCAGTTCTTAAATTTCTAAGTCAGCCCTTTAATTCAAGAAATAAAATAATAATAATAATTCACTTTCAGTAAAACAAGCAGACTTAAGAATAACAAAACTAGCAGAGAGCAGGAATTACTAAATAAAAATTATTCTCAGGCTCTTGATGAGCTTTTCTATGAAGAAGCAAATATTCACCTCATTTATCACTTACCTAACATCCAATAAGGATAATCTTGGATTCTACTTTCAGTGACTGGGCAGGAATATGTGGAAGAAGGTGATTATTTAGATAAGGAAAGGCTATAAATCAAGAACTTAGTCCAGGGTAGAAAAACATCAATGATGGGACAGAATTGAATTTTGAAAGTTTTTAGTAAACTTTTTTGAACAACTCTGGTTCTTCTTGTTTTAACAAAACTGATCTGTCACTTCTTTCAGGAACATGACTGAAAATAAAATAATTAATTGAATAAAATTATAATTAATTAATAAGAGGAATATACTATAAATGGAAGAAATAAAACTGTTTTTCTTACATTAAAAAAGTTTCTTTAACAGAAACAGACAAACTGTTTTATGTTTGTATTTCCAAAATCAGATTTTAAAAATCAAAAATGTTTCATGACAAGAAAAATGTAGTCAGAAGGAAATTTTACTAAATACTTCAGGATGAATTTCTAAGAAAATGACACATACATAAATAAGTGGGTAGGGGAAAAAAACTCTAAATAGCATTAAAGATTCCACTAGTTTTTTTTTACTTGTTCTTTAAGAAATTGAGCATTTGGGGTTTGTTTGGCTAAGCCTTTCCTTTTTTATTACTGGAGATTGTGGTGGGACTAAAACTGTGCAACTCAATATTCAGAAAACATCACAACAAATTAAACATACATCTTCAGAATCTACTTCATTTTCTTTCCCTCTACCTACTCTTTTTATTCCTTTTTCGATTATGATATTTCTCTGATCAATATTTTTAAACCTCTGGGTTTATTATTCCTTAAAGGGTTCCTTTTTGTCTTTTCTCTCCCAATACTCCATTTCACCTGCTTTTAAATTGTCCTTTGTAATATTATGAAGACCGCAAGGCATACTAATGCTTACATTAAGTCTTTTGCATGTCTCCTAAAGTAGAAATAATGTATGTCTTGCAGCTCACTTTACAATTATACTTATGGTCCTTGAACAGGCATTTTCATATAACTGGGCGAAAAGGGAATCTGAATCATTAAAACAAAAGGGAATCACTTTTGACATGCCATAGGAATTCCAATGAAGCCCAAGCATTCATTTCATTCATTTAAAATAATTAAAAATAAAAAAAAAAGCTTATCAAAGGGTCTAAGAATATGACAAGGTCTACTCAGTTATGTGAATAATTTACATCTGGTCCTAGCATTTCATATACTACTTAAATACCGTGTATATGCATAGTGTTTTTGTCACTCTTTGTCAATAACGTATTATATTCTTTCCACACAAAATTGGATGAAAATCGGATTGCATGCATGCACAAGCTATTAAGTCCCTGCACCCAATCAGTGAAGCACCTAGATACAATGTTTACATTATATTGCAGACTGGATATAAACCAACAGTCAAAATGATTTATATAGAATCATTCCTTTTATCTATGGTATTGTCCTCTTTTCTCCGAATATTCTATATTAGAAGGAATGCACATGGAGTCAAAACAAAGGAAGTGGATACTCAATAATTAATCAGATCAGCTGAATCAACCTTGGTGATCATTGGACTAATTGATATTACAGCCAGATTACCTGCACAGAATTTAACGTACAGAAAAACTAAGTTTGCTACCCATGTATTTTTCACTTACTATTATTTCATATCAGTATCATGAATAGTTTATTTCCTCAGCTGACTTACTTGTAAAATAATGTCCCTTTAATAGTTTTTGACTAAATTCTCAAAATTTCAGCCACTGGAAGGCAAATTTTCCACTGGCTTCAGCAATCACTCCTGACTTCATCTTCTATTTTCGTCAGTCTTTCTCTTCTACCTCCTCTCACAATGTGGAAACTACATCATGATAGAGTTGTTGATGTTTTATTATTTCTAGTGCTCTGAGCAGCCAAAAATGATGTATACTATTTGAAATTGCTGATGCTGTGGGTAAAAAGTCCTCCCACAAATATCTCTGCTCCCTGATTACCAAGCCGAAAGCAAGTCTTCCTAATAAATGGCAAATCACAATAACTTCTTTTACATTGTGTATCATCTATCTTGATAGTAGTAAGAAAAAAAAAATTCTGAAAATAATAACACTACTGGTCAACTCATTAAAATGCATATGATCTCATTCTTTTAATATAAGTATTCCTCAAATTATCTTTATTTATTCTAATCAAAGTTTCAACATTATTCTCCACTTGAAGAAGTAGAAGAATCAATACTGGAAGTATAATGAATAAGATACTCCTCAATTTACAATCTGAATTGAGTCCAAAATTTATGTTGCTAAGTGAGAAATTTGTTATGTGACTTTTGCCCCTTTTTATGACTTTTCTTGTCATATTAGTTAAATGAATCACTGCAGTTGTTAAATTGGTAACCTGGTTATTAAATGAATCTGATTTCCCCATTGACTGCTTCTCTGAAAGTTGCAAAAAGTGGTCACATGAGCCAGGGGCATTACAACCATCATAAATGGGAGTCAGTTGTCAAGTATTCAAATGTAAATCCATGACGATGAGGGTGCTGCAATAATCATAAGTCCGAAAAATGGTCATGTCATTTTTTTCAGTACTGTTGTAATTTCGAATGAAATGATTTGATTACAATCAGGGTGGGATTCAAATTTTTTAACAACTGGTTCTGTGGGCATGGCTTAGGTGGTGGGCGTGGCTTGGTGGTCATGTGACTGGGTGGACATGGCTTAGTGGTCATGTTATTGGCTGGGTGTGGCCAACTCAATATCACTCACATCGAGGCACGCATCTCCTCACCTGACCTCTCAAGACTGTGGGGATGCTGCAACAGTCGTAAGTGTGAAAAATTGTCATAAGTTACTTTTTTCAGTGCCATTGTAACTTTGAATGGTCACTCCACACAAGCAAAGTACCAGCAAAGGAAGGGAAAAAAACTCCAGAGATGTTCCTGAGACAGGAAGTCTAGTCCTGCCAAGAATATAATAAGGGTTAATGGAGAGGCAGTTTCTGTAAGCAACACTAGAATGTTTCCTTCCTGCCTTCCTTACAGGATTAGGCCAGTAATTTCTTCTAACAACTGGTTCTCTGAACTGCTTAGAATGTTAACAACCGGTTCTAGCAAATAGGTGCGAACTGGTAGAATTCCACCCCTGATTACGATCCATTCTCTAGAGTATCAATTATATTTTTTCATTGACATAAATTTCTCTTGCCTCTTTATATTTTGAGTTTTGAGTATACCCCTAAAATATTTTCCTATTTTCTTATGTCATCTAATAAATTTGATTCTAAAAGAGATTCAGAACTGAGTTTGAAAAAAATAGATTATTTTCCAAGTATCAGAAAAGTATTGTTTTAACACCTAGTTTAGTTTAGGTGCTAATTTTGGACCAATTTAGATTACAGTTCAAAGGTAACCTTTGCTAATCTCAACCAAGATATTGGAGTAGAAAGTAGAGGAGAAAATAAGGTGCTTAAATAATTTAATGGAATAGAAAAATATATGTAGACTAGAATTTTTTAACTTTTGCATTCTACTGTATATACTCGAGTATAAGTCGAGTTTTTCAGCACATTTTTTGTGCTGAAAAAAACCCCCTCAGCTTATACTCAAGTGACAGATTCCCCTCTGAAAAAAAAAATGGTGTGGAGCTCCGGAGCTGGGCAGCCACTTCCCTGCTTCCATGTTACCTTTGCAACTTGTAAGCATGGGGGTAATCGGAGGCAGAAAAGTTCTTGCATGAGGATATATTGTTTTTTCTTTTTAAAACTGTTTTTAGGGGGGGGGGGAAGACCCACCGTCATGTGAGAATGCTCAGACACAAAATCTATCCGCCCGAAAATAAGTGTGTGTGTGTGTGGATTTTAACAGAGGGAAGACATAGGGAGAAGACAAAAGCGACGGAAGATCCTTCAGGGGAAACTGAGGGGGAGACTCACCCTTGGTCCAGATGAGCCCCCTTCCCCACCCCTAAGGAAGCAGAGGCAACCAGCAAGGACAGGCAAGCCCCACTTCGCGGACTCCGTCTGTCCTCCCTCCCACCCACCCACCCACCCACCCAAAGCCACGAAGTCCCCCAATTGCGCAACCCAGAATCGCCCTCCCCTCAGGGGGCAGCAATGACGCCCGGTGTTTCCTGAGACAAGATGCTCTGCCGTGCAATGAAAGCGCCCTGGCTCTAGGCTCGTGGGCTCAGAAAACAACGCAAGCCGAGGTGGCTTTGGCTCTGCTTGGCTTCGTTTCCTCAGCCCCAGCTGCTTTCAGTCCACATGGGAGGAGGAGGAAGAGGTGGTGGTGGTGGCAAGGGCCAACCTCTGGGGCAGCCCAGAGATGCCTTCCATGTTTTAACCCTTGCTTGCCTGAAAGCAAGGACAGCCCAGTAACTCCGCTTGTAACCTGGAGGCCAGAGGAGGGAGGTGGAACGACACACCTTATTTTCCACGTTGACTTTAAGCGCTGCCGACCGAGTGTTTCACAAATACCAGTGGGACCTCTGTCCACCAGCACCCCTCCCTCTTTTGCCTCCTTCCTTCTGATTAAATCAGGTTTTCCCAGTATTTGCTCACAGCTGTGTTTTCTTTTCTGCCGTGCTAGGTGTTGAACACAGGGATTTCTGGTTCCGTTTACATGCATGTGGATATGCCACAGGGCGTTTTCTTCCAAATGCCCCACGGGCAGAGAACACTGACTCATTCTTCCCCTTCGACATAACTCTGCTGACACTCCTGCTCGCATTGTTAAACGTGATGTCCTTTTGGGCACTGGTATTTCTTCGATCAGCGGAGCCAACAGGGTGGAAAGAAAGAAAGCGAACATTAGGAGAGGTCACCTAACATCATGACTGACAAGCACCTGAAACCAATGAAATTAACTTGGGAAACGATATCACTATCATGAAAAGTTTAATTGATTCACTAACCCAAAAGAAGAAGATGATGATGACAGTGGGAGGCAGGAGTCACTCTCTCCCTTGCAAGCCCCCAATGCCCGAGGCTGGCAAAAAAAGCAAGAGCCATTCTTATGATCTCTCTCTCTCTCTCTTTCTCTCTCTCTGGAATAGAGTCAAGCCCTTTCCAGCACGTGGGATCCGCCGCCGCTGCTTTGCACTTCGCAAATGCAAAATCCCGGAGCCCTCTGTGGTTTTTGCATTTGCAAGGTGCAAAGCGGCGGCGGCAGATCGCACGTGCTGGAAAGGGCTTGACTATTCTGGAGAGAGAGAGAGAGATCATAAGAACGGCTCTTGCTTTTTTCGCCAGCCCCGGG